>JAGMUV010000018.1:1200000-1538279 GCA_020744425.1 Dactylonectria macrodidyma
CATTTGTTACATTTGTTGCATTTGTTGGTCAACACTGTTATCCTTGGGAGAATGCACACTGTAAATGGGAAGGGAAGCACTGGATGAATGATAGTTGGCAATGATAGAGATCGACTCGTTCGTGCTGACCACCTTCAAGAATGGTTTCAATTGGTGTTGGATGAACACCTAATATTTGCTAAAAGGCGATGATATCGCGCGCAAGATAATTAATAAACATATCGGAAGTTCATGTTCTTTCCATCAGTCTCATCCGATATCTCATCATCTTGTTGGTACTGCGTCGATGCGCTTGATTCCTGCAGCCTGTCGCGACGCCGGTTCTCCATTATCAGGGAGACACGAAGAACCAGCATCGTCACTGTTGCAATCCCAAAACAGATGGTGGTCGCCAGGAAGCCGCTCTATAATCGAAATAATCAGTTCATATGCTCCATCGAAGAGAAAAGGATGCTGGATGTGCACTCACCGCATATTCCGGCGCCTCCCGGGGGAAGAAGAGAAATGGCCCGATAATGTTGCCTGCAGTGTATGCCATGAACATCATCGCTGAGGCAACACTCTTCTTTGTGAACCCAGCAACGTTTGAAGAGATCATGGACAGACAGATGGGAAATCCAGCAGCAAAAGCGACAAACAACCAGAGTCCGAACAACCGACTGCCCTGATTGGGACCGTAGCGAACCAAGATTGAGCCAACCAGACTATCAAACCGTATTAGCTCGGACGAAAACAATAGTATCTCTAAGCGATACTCACCTGATCAAACTCAAGGACGACCCAACAATAGTTCTGTAGCCGTTGAATCGACTACACAAGTAACTCGACACAATGAGGAAAAAAGCCAGGATTGCGCCCATCGGCATGTTGAGCAGGTAGACTTGGAACCTCGTAAAGCCGAAGCCAGCCATGACAAGACTACTGAACTGCACCGGCGTTAGATACATGCGCAATTAGCCTCTTCAAGAAATCTCACCGTTGTGTGGGCTCCGTTTGGAATGCTGAACGTGAATTGGAACAGCATCAGCAACAAGACGTTGCGATCCGTGACCACCTCACGAACTTGCTCCCACTTGAAAATGTTGCTCTTCATGCCCGTGTGATTGCTGCGGATTCGGTCGACGGCTTCGATGCGTTGCGTTTCGTCGAGAAAGCGCGCCTTCTCGGGTGTGTCGGGGAGGAAAATGACGAGGACCACGGCCCAAACGAGGGTGATGAGGCCGAAGATGATGAAGAGCCACTGCAAACAGTTCATGTTAGACGAAGACGCAATGATTGGGGGACAACAGCCTGGCTTACCCGCCACGTATCAAAAGTTCCTCCGATGTGGGAGATTCCGAATGCGAGCAAACCTCCAAACATTGTAGCAATTGCATTACCAAGGAACCAGATTCCGTGTCGAAGAGGTTGCTCTTCACGCTTGTACCACATGCCAGTGATCAGAGAGAACCCGGGTGAAATGGATGCCTCCGCAGCGCCGAGGAAAAATCGCACGATCAAGAGACCTTTGAAGTCCTGCACGGCGGCATGGCAAACCAAAATGATAGCCCATGCAAGGCTGTATACAAAATGAGCATTTTTCCATGGAATTTGGTACCTTGCTTGTCTCACCTTGTGCCGGCCAAATATTTTCCTAGCGGCAATCGGACCATCAGGAATGATGCAGGGTAGCTGAAAGCAAGATAACCAAAGTAGAAAACGCTGCTGCACCAGCTGTACCTAGATCCAACGAGATTCTGATGATTGTTAGATGATTATTACTGAGAGGACTCCTACGTGTCAGAAATACTTACCAAATCATCGATAATTCCCATGATTGAGGCAAAGTTCAAGGACTGCTTATCAAGGAACTGGAGCATGTATGAAACCAGAAGTAAAGGCATCAAACTAATTAAGCCATATTAATGGACAAGAAACCCATAATCTACCGTTGCGTCACTTACAATTGGTCAATCTTCTTTAGAACTTTGCGATTGTTGTGCGTTCCGCCTGAACCTTCTTCCATAGCGGCATCAAAGTCTCGTAGACTGAGGACCTCGCCATCCTTGGGCAATGGCTCGCCGTTGGACGAGCTTAGGTTTCTCATCTTTTCAGATGTCATGATGTGAAGGAACAGAGGTTCCAAGAAGCAACGAGGTGAATTGAGGTCTTGAGAGGCTGGATCGTGTCGTTGAGGAGGCGAGAAACCAGGCGATGGGACAGCCCTTATTATGTAGACGATGTTATCAGAGTGAAACGTCAGCCAAGTCGGGACCCCATGGGGAGCGGCGCATTGACAAGCCACAGATAACGGGACGGTGGATGTCGAGTGTCATCCGAGGGGAGATGAACGAAGAGGAGAGGAGTTTGCCACATTAACTCGCCCGTGGTCGATAGCCGTATTGTCTAGCATGAAAAGTTCGGCAAAAGAAGAGACGTAATTGGATAAATCGGCAAATAGTATCGTGACGTCGCGGTGATACTAGCGCGAGTTGAGCTGGTGTAGATAACGGATGGTCTCCGATTGGACATATCGGCAAATCTTGGGTTCGCCTGGCGCTGGAGTTGAGTCAGGCGGGTCATGTCCATATCCGAGGCGTCTAAAAGGCGGGGGATGTGGGTTTCGGCTTTGGCTTGGGAGGGAGGAGATAAGGCTGAGTGGGAAATGAACTGAGATGATGGATGATAGGTGATGCTGACTGACAAGCTACCCTAGTACTGATAACACTCGGCTGATTCAGAGAGTTGACACCATAGCCGCGAACCATTGCCATTCTCCGTCTACGAGCATGTCGTTTCGACAACAGACACGCCTTCAATCAGGCCTAGGAACTGCGAACTGGGAACTAGCCGTAGCTTCGTGGAATGCTTATCGAGCATATGATACCTCAAGTAGACATGCCTATCTTATGAAATTTAAGTAACTTGATGATTCATTTGTCGCTGAACGATTTCTCTAAGAATATTCCACTAAAGCCTACCGATGAACGGCTGAACATCCTGCTGAAACTCGCCCCAAGCCTTCTCTGCCAAGCTCCGAGACAACAACACGCCGCAAGCCGTGGCAGCCAGTCCTTTGCTGCAGTCCAGCGCACTCTCGAATGCTACTTTTGTGCCTGCGGCTGCTGCGAATGCTGGGGTATGGGGTTGAACGGTAGGGTCGTCGGTTCCCACAGAAAACATGGGGTGAATACCGGGTACGCAAAAGGTGACGTTGCCTTGAGGACTGTTAGTTACGGGCAACTACTTGGGGTATTTCGTTACTCACCCATGTCTGTCGAAGCCCCCATGGGTGGTTGAGAAGCATCGTTGAGATATGTTTTACCAAATGCCTCCATGTGTCTCGTAAACTCATTTGCGATTGCCAGGTTTGGGCGGAGCTCCATGTAATCCTCGTCTCTGTAATATATGTCAGCTCGGATAGATACCGATGGGCACCGTTGATATGGACTCACGTCTGCCAATTGCACGACACTCTGCATCCCGTTCCAGTTGCCCCAGCCTTAAAGCACGCCTCCACTTTGTCAGACAGATCCTGGATTCTCTCCGTGGTGCTATCCCGGAGGTAGTACTCGAGACTAGTCGAGTCTGGAATAATGTTTGGCTCTGCGCCACCTTTTCTGATGACTCCGTGTACCCGCGCCGTAGGGGGCAGTTGCTGTCGGAGCAGAGAGATGTTGACGTAGGACGACACGATGGCGTCGAGGGCATTCTTCCCGTGCCAGGGGCTCATACCCGCGTGGGCGTTTTGGCCGTGAAAGGTGACCTTGACCTGCCTGCGCGCGCTCGACTTGGCCGCCGAGATGCCGTGGATGTCGTGTGTGCCTTCGGGCGAAATGCATCCCGTAGGATGGGCCATGAGGCAAGCGTCGACGCCCTCGTAGGCTCCCGCTTGGATCAGGCGAATCTTGCCGCCGCCGCCCTCCTCGGCAGGTGTTCCGAGAAGCCTCACTCGTCCTTGATGGTTCCCGTTTTGGATTGCCTCTGCGGTTGCGAGAAACGCGGCGATGGAACTGGTCGCGATCAGGTTGTGGCCGCAGGCATGGCCCAGCCCAGGGAGGGCGTCGTATTCGGCGTTGAAGACGACCAACTTGCCGCCGTGGCCGAACTCGGCTTCGAAGGAGGTGTCGAGACCATAGGCGTGTCGTGTGACGGTGTATCCTAGTTGTTCAAGGAGGTTGCAGATATTGTCATGAGCTCGGAACTCGTGGTAATTGAGCTCGGGATTTTGGTGTATCTGGTGTCTCCATGTCAGCGTTGTCAAAGGCATTCGACGGGTGATGAATTACCGTTGCGCAAATTGTGGCTAGATCTTGCTCATGTCGACCGATTGTCTCGGAAATTCCGTTGTATATTTGCTGGGTATTGAAATGCATGGTAAATTAGGGTAAAGGTGGTGTTGGATTGAAAGATTGAATGTGAATAATCTCTACGGATTGGCGTTAGTAGAAAATGAACATGGGGAACGCTCCATTTTGAACTGCAACCTAGCTCAGCATTTTTCTAAACTCAGGTAAAGCAACACGCCTAGCTTGGAATAATGACTACTTGATCTCGCCCCATCAACAATCCGAATGGCGACCCCGGATGGTGATGCCGGGAAGAGTGACAACAAGCCAACGACGTCAGATACGCTTGATGCAGCAAATCCAACACGATTGGAAGAACAATCGACGGGTATGTGTGGGTTTGGTCCATCGGCTACGCGAACCAGTGGACGTCCAGAACTCGCGAATCGAGCGACTGGGCCTCTCCAAGGAATAGCCGACATAGCCATTCACAGGCCGCGGAGGTTTATCTGTGGTGTCCCATGAAGCTATTCCGAAAACGGCCGCTATCTCGACCATCGCTGTGACCCCCCGCATGATTTGCCGAACTGACCAGTCCGCTTCTTAGGGTCGCTACTTGAACCCGCCAACCCTCGCTTCATCACGACCTCCTTTGCCGAAGTCGTCGTTGCCCAGCTCCAGAACCACGGCATTCCCTCTCGTCTTGATCATCCGAGTTAGCCAATCCGACATGTCGGACGTACCCCAGTCATCTGGCCGCCGCAAGACGCGATCCAAAAATGGTACATCGATCCATCCCCAGAGAAGTGGCTGGCTTGGCGTGGGCGCTGACCAGGGTCTGCAGGCTGCTTGACGTGCCGCATCCGCAAGGTCAAGTGTGATGAGCGGCGACCCAGATGCCAAAGATGCGTCAAGAGCTCCATGAAATGCGAATGGTTGGAGCCGGGACGTCCTCTGAGCGCGAGGAGGACCCCAAGCTCCAAGGGCTCCATCCCCAGTCCCATCTTTCAGCGGCCGCTCGCTCCCTCGCCGAATTCGGGTATGGACAGGTCGCACAGCGATGATCTCGAGCACGAGAAAGCTGCCGCGACACGCACCGACAGCAACTTTGCGAGCAAGACGGAAAATGACATCCAACACTCACCATCGCCGCGACCAGCCCTGTCCACAAATCATATCCCCCTCTCCAATTCCCTCCAGCTCACGGCTGAAGACCAAGCTGCGTTCCTCTACGTCCCAGAATCAATCCTTGTACTCTCCTACGGGAAACCCTGGAAATGGAGCTGCTTCTCCTACATCTACAACAATGTTGCGAGCCAATACTCGGGTGTGATGAGGAGCTTCATTGCCGTCGCCGCCATGGAGCTGCGAAGCAAGGAGATGCTCAAGGCCCGAGATGGAAACAATCCTGCACGGGCTCTGGAGAACGCACAAACCATCAGAGCCATGGCAGGCGTTCACTACACCTCAGCGCTAAAGGATCTATCGACTCTTCTGGATCACATTTGCCATTCCGAAGGCAGAAGCAACGACATCGACGCGCTCTTCGCGATGTGGTTCCTCATTCTGCGGTACGAGGCCTATGATTCCGAAAGCAAAGGCGCGTCCCTTGTCCATCTTGAGGGAATTCGGTCCTTCCTGAAGCCCTATTTGGAGGAGGGTGGATATGCCAACGGGGAGAAATTGCCATACATGTCCCAGCCCATGCTACTCTACACACTGTGAGTTTATGCTTCTTGTCAAGGCGGACGGCCACAATTAACTAGTCTGGCAGATACCTGGACGCAGACTCTGCTACCGGCAACAATATCAACGGCGGCCGGCTCTGCATGGACCTCCTCTCTCGAGACGCCGACGACTGCATCTCGCACGAACACATATTCCTCAGCGTGCGGTCCGTTCTTCCCAAGATCTGGGGAGAGGTATACCCCGTATCTGAGCTGCTAGACGACCTGGAGAACTACCGACCACTGCGGCTCTTCCACCTGTGCCAGGCGGCGAAGCTGGAACTCCTCGAACTGGCGAGGTCGAAGACCCTAGACCAAGATGCCGCTGCCGTACGGAAGCTGTGGAAGCACACGCAAAATTTCGGTGATGTATGGAGAACACCGTGCTTTGGTGAAAAAAAGCTGACGATTCACAGGAATTCGCCGACATCCTCATTTTAGCCAAGGCAATGCCCGACTCGGGCGGAAAGCGCCTGATGTGGACAGTCTATTCCGCAGCATTGGACCACCACGCCCTGCAAGTACTCTTCACCTGCCTCTACCCCAGAGACGAGTCCCGATCCCGCCTCGACACTGCCTTGTCACAAATGCTGTCCATCGCATCGAAAGCTCTTGGAGAAGACCCGCGTCAAATCTACCGCTTCATGTGGTCGCTCTCCGTCGCCCTTTGCAAGACGCAGGGGCACAGCGACCAGCATTGGTTGGCGGCGCAGCTGGATCGTGCCCGGGTTCTTATGCCGAATTTTGACGTTGCAGATTTCATCTTGCATCGGCTCAAGTGATGGGTTGGATTCGACGGGGTCACAGAACCAGGCTACCGAAGGTGTTGCGGGAAACGACGCGGTAGGTGAAATGTAGGCCACGAATGAAGCGGGAGTAGCGAAAGAACCATGGAATTGAAGGTAATTAGCACAGTAAGGCGCATACCAACGTAACAGTTGAAGTTGAAAGGAGAATAGAGTACTTATCGAGGATAGGAAGACGCCATGTAGGTAGTGCGTATCACACCTCTCTAGGATTCCCAGACAGCCACATCCTAGTCCATTTATCTTTAGTCGTATGAGTAGCTTCTAATTAATGGAACTACACCTACTAAATTAAAGTATAACAATCGCTAATTCTTACCCTAGATGGACAATAAATCGATCTAAATTAATAGAGCTGTGTATAGGTTGCGCCATACTGTACGCAGTCTAAGCGGTCCTGTACAGCACTTGCTCCTAAAAATGGGTTCAGAGAGAAGAGTTATATTCTCAGCTGAGACACTGCACAAGATGACTGTGCTTTCCAATGAATTCTATCGGCAGTGCCTCCGGTGGAACTTGAGAAGGGGTGTAGGTATTCGTCTCGGCGGCCTTTTTCCAATGCGTGACTCCTGGAGAGCCGGAGAGATCAGAGAGCTACCGCGGCCGTACCGTCGGGAACTTCGGGTATCGAAAAGCTGTAGATGACTGTATTGTGGCTTTCGTGTTCGGCTGACAGGGTCGATGGCGAGGGGATCGATGAGTTGGGCTCGGGCAGAGGCTTGTGTCGTGGGCTTGAGGCGCACAAGAAGGGAGGCTCGAAGTCTGGTGCGTGTCGCGAAGGAGGGTCGGTGGCTCTCTCGCAGCTCATCAGAGAGTTCGTTTCGGGTTGGAGAAATTGAAGTTCTAGAGGACACATGGGTGTTAGAAAAATCCATTCCAATTCGAACACGGAAGAAGGCTCAGCCTGTCAGCGGAAATTCTAGACCCAGCCCATCAACTCAGCTGTCGCCACAAGGCATGCGATGAAGAGATCAGGGAACGAGAGCATGGATCGAGCAGATGGAAAGAAAGACCCGTTTGCCACTCTATGATTGGATCTAAGAGGAATATCGAACCATTTCTAACTTCGACCGGCTCCAGGAACACATTGGCCAAAGTCAGCTAACACCCTCAACACTTACCCATTTCACACAAGAGAAGCTGTCACAGGTGACATCGCGGGACACAGGAATGCCTTTGATGGATGATGATAGGGACCCACTGGTCGCAAGACAACATGGCACGCATTCAACACTGGAGAGCAAGGTGATCCTACCCCGATTTCGATATACTCCAGCGATGCTCAAATACCCAATCTAGCCCAAGCGCCAACCTGCGATCCACGCGGTAAGTTGCGGGTGCGGGCTATCCCCCGCGAGATTGTTACCACCCACGCATCCTTGCGATCTTGCCAACACAACCGATTGTATGGTCGTGATAAGTGATCGAGGATAACCTTCGCGTCGATGTCGGCGTGTACCTGGTGGGAACGACAATGTTGTTCGGCCACTCCAGGATCTCGTCCACGGCTGCCTAAACTTGGTTAACTAGCACTCTAAATGAGTGTCTGGGACTCGGGGGTAACTCACCTTTCCAAGAGCGTCGAACTCCTGCAATGTCACGTAAGTTAGCGTCAGTTCATCGCTTGGGACGAACTTCGTGGTACATACGTCGCGCTTTCGGAAGAATTCCTTAAGAAAGATAAATGATTAGTCCAATGCCACTTCCAAATAGTCAAGTTGCGTCGCTTACGGTCGCCACGTCGACCTTTACTGCAACTATGTAAACATCCTGATTGACACGAGTTCACTGACAGAGTTGGAACTTACCGCTCGCTTGTCGGCGAGAAACTGAGGATGCGACACATGTCAATCACTCATAAGCGAATGATAGGGGATATTGATTAACCAACTTCTTTCGTGCCGGGCTATATATGGGGAGGACAGGCGTTAGAGAAAATGGCATGCTGTGCGTAGCGAGGCTTACTACGAGCTTTTCCTTAGGCTCGGAGGCCGAAGCCTCCGAGACCACCACGACAGTCTCACTGGCCTATCGTCGCACATCTGTTAGAGACTATCTGGGCTCGTACTCTCTTCTTCATCGCCCTGGAAAAGCAGAAAATCAACGAACACCTACGGTGTGGTTGCCCTGGCGGGTAGAAACGGTGCGCTGGCCCTTCACGGTGTTAGTAACCAACAGACAGGCTGGGCATCATGAGACTTGCTCTGGAGGCCTGACGAGTCTGCGGAATTGGTCAACAATTTATCGCTCAGAAAACATGGGATGGGAACTCACGCGGCGAACAGCAGGCTGTCTAGACGACTACCCAATGAACAATGTATCAGTACACAGTCCCAGGACAAGATTGGATGCTTGGATGTTGATCAGAGAAAGAGTTGGAAGCCGGAGGTTGAGTTGGCAGAACAAGTGGTCTGTGCGCTCACTCATGGCGCCGCCTCAAGCACAACTGCTTTCCCGCTCGCGACTGCGAGACGAAACAGCGACCTCAAGCAGGTCCGAAAGGCAGTGCGCATCTGAAATTCGGTCTAAATTTGCCATCATAAAGTAAGGCTAAGAAAGGTCATCGAAAATGTTGATTCAGCGCTAATTCGTTGTTCATTAAGGTATTTGATACACAAATCTAGGCCCTAATTCATGTTGCCTTAAGGTGGACGGTTTACCATCAGACGGAAGGTGCGATTCAGGGGAACACGTGACTTACTGCCCAAAACCACACAGCTCAGTAGCTGCCGCTGAAAGAGTAGCTCAACCACATTGTCCCCAAAATCCCTCACAGAGACGGAGCAACAGAAGTGCCCAAGCCTATGGTCTTCTGCGGCTGAGAATCAACACACGTCATCACCTTGCGTTCCTCGCCCACATTGACTCGTTCAGACATTGCTCGTTGAGTCGTTGCTTCGCAGCATCCTCCCAAGGCTTGTACCACCTCGTGTCAATGGCTGATATGACCAAACAGGAAGCACTCTATTATCCCCTGCGTCCTCCGATCCGCTCCCCGCCCCCCCCGCCGCCTCACAAATCTCATCGCACAACTCCAGGCGATGCAAGATGACGATCTGAGTTCCGACTTCCGAGTCCTGACGCCGTCCAACGGTAAACCAGACACCAATGCTGGAAGCTCGGGACAATCGAGAAGAGAGCTGAGGGTGATTCTGATGCTTCGGTCTGACCTGCCATTTGTTGGAAAGCTCGCTGCTAGGAAGCCGGTATGCTTGTTGTCAGATTTCGGAATCGAGGGTCTAATAATCGGGGAGAGAGGCTGATGCGCATGCTGAAGCCTCGGTCTGACCTGCATCATGGTCGAAAGCTCGCTGCTGGGGGATCGGTATGCTTGTCGTTCGGCTTCGGGATCGGGGGCTCCCACAACCGGGAAAAGTGGCTGAGGGTGATTCTGAAACCTCGATCTGACCTGCCATCTGGTGGTAAGCTCGTTACGGCGAAACCCGTATGCTTGTCGACGGACTTTGGGAATGGGAATGGGACTCACGCAAGACGCGAGTCCTAGTCCGACGGCCGCTTGCGGTGACCACGAACTGTGTGGTTCTGAAGCCCTCAGTGTTGTGGAGTAGGGCGGGCAACGAAACCGGACTCTGCAACCTCCACGTGGTGTTGCCTGGGAACCTCTGCCGTTGTGGCCAGAGCCAGTACAAAGCGTAAGTTATGGGGAAGTGTTCAATTCACCTATCATAGTTGAACATTAAGACGATTTTGATGTCCCAGTGACCATCTAAAATTGCTTTATCTGCAGATTGATTGCAACGCCTTGTTCTGGAATGTCGAGTGGATAGGTGCTGCGCGTCAAACAAGCGATGATATTCCTTGCTCACTACCCCATCATTTATGAAACCTCGGGACGTAGTGATTCACTGCCTTTGTGTGATTTATCTCGCTTCATGCACGGAGATTCACTACGAAACTCAAACACAAATCCTTTGTGACTCAGTTCAAACTTCGCCATCCAGGCTCCAACACTCCTCTACACTAAGGAAGTTGGTGAATCATGAAACTAGCCTTTGTTTACTTTTAAAAACTCGCCTGCTGTCCTCCATCGTCCCCAAACTTTCACCCCTCGTCATCAATCTTGGCAACCCTTTTTCCTCGGCGCAACTTCAAAGGCCACACTCCTCTCGGGCCCCCTCTACGTACCGCACGCACTCGTCCAGCCCAAAAAAACATACACAATGACGAACCTGACATTTCATTTGTTCAGCAATTTACCGCGGGAGCTACAACTCCACATATGGGATCTCGCCGTGCGCCCCGATCGACCTGCAGCCCATCATTTCACAGTCTTCAACGCTCTCCGGCATGATGAGCTATCCGCTTTACAGAGCCATGCTATTGGATCTCAGTCCTCGCAGAACTTCAACTTGGCAGCGCCTCGCAGCGATAAGGGCGATAAACAGTCGATTTCTTGGACGGCGTCCAATCCCTCCATCTACTTGACTGACAGCGGACTGTGGACAGCGTGCAAGGACTCCAGACAAGCCATGGAGAAACGATTTGACACACTCTCGCGTGGCCGCAATCGCCGTGAGGCTAATGACTACCTCACGACTCCTGTCAGGAAATTACCAAACAACCCGGCGACAGGAACACTTACGTCAAACGGCGAGACGCGGTGCTTTACAATTTATCCAAAGACCGACCTCATCTGCCTGCAGCCCTTTAACATGGACACAGTCGAATGGCGCAATCTCCGGAAAACGGTACCGCTATTTGCTCGGCGCTTTGGGTTTGATTTCGGCCACCTCGCGCTTGACTTCGATCCAAAGAAAACCTGGGCCACCTCACATGATACGCCGTCATGGCCTAAAGATCCAGAGACAAAGGTTCTCGAAGATGATTACGATTCCTATCCTGAGAGCGAAAACGCGGAGGGCGATATCCATGACCCAGCCTTTTGGGGGCCGGCCGACAACATGCAGCTTCTGGAGGAGGGTCGCCCACTTATTCCGGCACGTCTCACCGATGAGATGATCCCTTGCCTCTTGACGGGCCTCATGGAGCTGTGGCCACCAGGTCATTCGCTCTTTTGTCGCTCCGATATGGACATGGTCATGCGCGGGCTGGCCGTTGATGTCCAGCCCTGTGCAAACGAAAAAGACCCAAGGAGATGGGACGCCTGGAGGTAGCTTGCTTCCCTCTCTCTTGTGCGCAAGCCTGAATTCGGCGACCATTTCGTGGGCGGGGGCGCCGAAGGCAATACTTTGTTGCTGAAGTCTGAATCTCGTGCAAATGAGGATAGGGATCTCGGTTCCTGGACGCACAACAATTTAGTAAATGCAGATCAACAAGGGGTCACGACTTACTCATGAACTCCAGGAGCTCTCCGTTGCCATTGGCGGCGTTGAGCTTGTGGTGGAACTCGTGGGTGTTCAATTGACACCATAGTCGCGCTTCCCTGGGCGAGACGTTGGCCACCGGGTCCTCATCGTTGTCGAGATCTTCAGCTTTGTAGTCATCCTTGACCATTGAAAGACGAGTTTGCTGGAGAGTCAGATGTGCTTCGGAGAGTGGTTTGGCGACAAGATCACAAAAGACCTTGAGGGTGCCCGCTTTCTTGCCTTGAATCGAAGCATCTACATCCGCAAGCGCAAGCGCAGTTGAGGAAGTAGTCGGACGGTCGATACTCAGGCGGATGGACTCCAGCTGCTTCCGGTGGATGGAAACATACCTCATGGCGATGCGGTAAAAAGCACTTGGACCGTATGGAATCGTGTCTTCATTTCTGAGGTGCTTCTAACACTCGGAGATCTGGAACTCTCGGACGTCGTCAAAAACTCCAATAGACAAATGCAAGAGCATGAGGATACGCTCAGTCATCAACTCAACATTGACAGGCAGAGTGGGAGCAGGAGCGGTTATGTCTGGGAAACGGAGAGGGTACGTCGTGGGAATATTTTCGGACGCCATGACGGTGGTTAAGGGGTAAGATTCTTGGAAATTCGTGATGCAGTGAACAGAAGAATGACAAAGTCGTGGGTGATTCATATACTTTTCCAGCGCATGGTCCAAGCGGGATTGTTCAGATGTCAACGACCAATCTACACCAGCCTTGTGTTTTTCTAGCGCATTCCACGTTTTCTGCCTGCACGCACGCACGTTGGTATTTTTTACGTGTGTGTTTGAGGCTTGAGCTGTCTGTTTTCCGAGTGGGACGAACAGCCGCCCGCAGTTGCAACGGGGGCGACACTCCCATCGCTCCCATTGCGCAATGGAGCAAGCAAGTTATCAGTGTGTCAGGCTCGATATTGTGCTTCGCCACCACGCTATATCTTCTCAAACAGCCGCCTGTCGCGAGAATGTGAGTGCCAACCCTTGCTTGTCTACTCCGTATCCTCTGTCTTGCGTCAAAAGGTTGGACATCTTAGCGAAATCTGTCTGAAACACACCTAGAAGTTTGCTCGGCTTAAGGCTATCCTCGTTATTTGACAACATATGGTTTATTTATTTTTTATTTTTTATTTTTTTTTAAAAAAAAAGCTGGTTAAGCTTCAGTCTCGTATGGAATCTGAACCTACCCTCGTTTGCCAAACAGCGGTTCGTGGCCCTTCATAGTTCTATCGGTGATGTTTGCCAATGACATCGTGTACAAGAATCCCAGGCACAAGCGTGCAGTGGACAGTGCGACCTTTTCGTAGTGGGGGCAATAAGGCGCACTACAACAGATACGCATATGTAAAGCATTTCTCTTGGACCTTTGCATTGTTTGGTCTTCGCTTTGGCATCATCCACCTCACCCACCGTCGCGCACCTTAGTTGACATTCGCCTCTGCATCGACTTATCCACATCCACGTTTCCTTAGTGGCCATATCGACATCATCTTTTTCTTCCTCACGCTGCCGCGGTGGTTACCCTACGCACTCTGCATGCGTCTGTGGTGTGGTGGTCGCCTGGTTTCGCCCAACTTTTCCATCACGTGATCGCATTCCTCGCCCTCACGTCTCGTCACTTCGTCTTCCTCGCATCACCTTCTCCATCTCCAAACTTTGCATCAACTTTTTCATCTAAGTTTGCATTACCTTGGTGGCGCCTCTTCTCACCCCGCCTTCCCATCGCCTTCTCATCGCTTTGCTGGCCACCTTGTTGGGTTCTACCTATTTAACGAGAGATCTGACCACCTTCGTCTCCCATCACTTCACACATGCTCTCGTGCATTCACCCTGTACTTGTAACTCGCCATGTATGAAGGTATGTTCACCCAGCGCTACAGTATACGCTCTCCTCTAACAAATACTGCAGAAATTCTCCATCCGTCGCTCACAGACGACGAGATCATACAAACCTTTTCTCCCCTCGAGCGAGAGTTCTATGCTTGGGTTCAGGATGGGAAATGGGATAAAGCTTCTCATGACGACAAAGATCCTGGAAAATTCGACAACACTGGGAAATTTTTTCGAGTACTCTCCAGAGACTTCCAAGTCTTCGACGGCCAACACTTCGACGGGCAAGATGACCTCATTCAGAAGTGTGGTGTCTTCGCAGACAAATGGTTCGGGAAGGTGGCTCGCAGATTTTTCTATGCTATGCCCACTGGCGAGCTCCTCTCCCTCATCCGGTCGACCTCTGGCGAAAACCCAGACCAGCTCTACAAAACCGTCTTGAAAATCCAGACCAACAATGTCCCAGATCTGCTGTTGGGAGAGAGCACTTTTGGTGGTGACCTGACTGGATACTCCGTCCGTGTTGACCCCCATTCTCTCTATGCAGATGTCTCGGGAAAAGAGACAAGCAACCCAGACAACTCTCACCTGCTCGATTACGCCATCTTGGTCGTCGACATCGATGACAGCCGATACCCCCTCGCCCTGCCGCCACTCGAGGGGAAGAAACGACGTCTCCAGAACAGCAGCCCCGGCGAAAACTCAGCTGCATCGGGTGCCAACAACGACGGCTTTCCCAGCGATTCGTCACTTCGCTTCTTCCAGATCGGGTCATTGATGGCTTGTGCGGGCGAGGAATGGGCCAAGGTTCGCGGCGAAGACAACGAGGAGATTGGTGACGCTGATTGGGACGATACCGGGTACACCGTTGTCATCAAGTTGGACGGCTCTGGCTACCCGACTGGCCCCGTCTTTGCTATTTACGGTTTCCAACAGCGCCGACACACCAATGAGGGACCCATCTGGGAGCCCATGGAGTGGCAGGACAACAAGGATCAAGAGCTCCCACACATCCGTCGCCTGTATCCTGCTTGCGAGCAGAAATTCTTCCTCGCCCAGATTGCCGACAGGCTCGAAGACTTGAAAAAGGGATCGTCATTCAATTTTGATGTTGTTACAGCGCAAAAGTGCCCAATTGCTCGAGCCACACTTACCGAGACCGATGGAAAGATCGTCCCTAACTACGTCCCGGACAATACGTGTGACACAGCAGTGAAGCGGCCTCGAATCGACGACTTAGTGGGGATACCTTAGGATGTTACTCCATTTCTCGAGAGCAGAGATCACTAGATGGCTATGAAGAGGATCTGGACTCACCATGGATGTTGATGGTAGTAGTCTCCTAGTCGAGTCGATAGTAAATGAAGTGTTGGTGAAACTGCCAACCGGTTTTCTTCTAGGCCTCACCACACCTGCCAATAATTGCGGCAGCTCTGTAGGCAACCTTTTTCGTTTGACCGCTGTAGTGAATGGAGATGAGTGACATGATTTTGTTTGTATGGCCAACGCATGGCCAAGCCTAGATTGCCCTACTGACTCCGCTTCAAGTTTTCCAACAGCTGAATCAGCCCCTCCCCCCGAGACGAGGCGTCCCCCATGCATTATGCCTGCACAGGCTAAGGGAGGAAGCTGTTGATTCATTAGCGGCTTGGACGCGCAGACAATGACTCCCTAATCTCTTGACGCATCTCGCCTGTGCCCGGCCCGTGTACTACCAAGCACCCAAGCAGAAAGACAAAGATGGCGTGCGGTACTGGAAGCGGTTCCACTCTTGAACTCAGGCCCCTGTTTGCGAGCCGTTGCACTTTGCAAGCGGAGACCGGGAGCGATGATGGATGGGGCTTTCATGGGTCGGATCGGCAGATGGGCTAGGGTGGGGGGAAGCCAGATTTGATGCACCCGGGACGTGCTGTAACACGCGAAGACGCTTGGATTAACGAAAGAAGAGTACCGAGATTGTTTTGTTGCCAACATGGAAATTCCATCAATCCATCCGTCCGCCCAGCATCCTCCGGTAGCAAACGATGCGTATGAAGCGAGTTGGCGCAGGGGACACACTGGGCCGATCTTTCAACCTGGCCGTGGCAGGGATCTGAGTGATCAAGCTCCATTGAACAGGCTTTGCCCTTGTCGCTAATGCCCCCCACAAAGCGTTTTCGTCTTCGCCCCGTAGGGCTGTGAAGGGCGTGGGAGGGTTTCCCACTGATGGGACGGGACAGCTTGGGCGGGCCAAAAGTCTCGGTACACTCACTGCCTAGGTATGGTCTGCAGGTGCACCGAGACTTAACGTCTTGACACTGGATTTCTTAGCCACATGGTCCATAAGCAGCTGTACCAGAACGTTAGGTGCAATTTACTGGATAGTTCCTACATCAAAGTAGTACCTAACATAGAATATCTCATGCCATGCCTACCTAAGTAATGCCCCTTTACACCACTTGAAATCCCACCGCCAACGCTAAAGAGAATCAAAGATGCAGGCGGCCCAAAACACCAGGCTAATCACACCGACTTTATCACGACGCGCGCCCGTTGGAGGCGCCACACCAATGATGCGCAGTCAAACCTCAATCGGGCTTCTTACTTCACGGCGCGGTGGATGGGTGGGACAGCGCCAGAGAGGTACAGCTTTTCTTTTGGGCGTACCTTGTTCCAATCACATCGCTGCGACGCTGCACTTTTCGTCCTCGGGGCTGGGCTTGGTGGCATTGAGGCGGTCCTCCCTTGCTTCGGTAGGGTTACACAACTCCCTTGCGTTCAGCAGGGCCGGGATTTTGCGCTTTTACTGGACGACGAGCGGGGATTTCGATGGACTTGGCTAGCACAATCCCCCAGTCGCCATGTGTGTCTTTCATTTTGTGCCACCCTCACAGGTGGTTGACCCGGCTTGCCATGTCAACGGTTGGTCCTTTGTCGACTCGAGTCCACCTCGTTGGCTTGTTCACGCTCTTGTTCAGCTAACGCTCCCAGGAAGAACCTTAGCAATGCAGCAGTCCCAACAAAGGCGACTTTTTGTCCAGTCACACCGTTCTTTGCGCCTCGTCTGCATGCAAGACAACTTTTGAGGCCTTCCCCAAGTGATAAAACGTCATGTCCTTGGTCTCAGCCGCCCACCCTCTTTACTCCTCTGCTCTGCTCGTCCTCCCTCCCTTGGCCCCGCACTTACTGTGGGAAATGGCAATCTTTTCCTCGTCCTGCACTCTCGACTACCTCCATGCCATCGTCGATGATGGTAAAAGACTGGGCGGGGTTCCAGGAAGAGATCCGCAACCTCTACCACGTCAACAACAAACCGCTGAGCGAGGTGATGGGCCTGATGAGGGACCAGCACAACTTTGTTGCATCGTAAGCTCACTCCGTCGTGTACAACCAAGGCGCCCGATCCGCTCACGCTTGGTGCCGTTTGTTTGTTGGCGCTCTGCAGGCAGCGATCGTATCGTGCGCAGCTCAAGAAATGGGGCTATACCAAGTACAATAGGAGAATCGATCCGAGCATGATTAAACGGTTTGGTTTCGAGTATGAGAGGGAGGCCGCTTTGGGACGCAACACAGAGGTCGGTTCAGGATGCGGCGAAGAGGTTGATCCGGAACACAGCAATCAGGCCGACGTGGGACTCAACAAGGACGACAGCGCCAAGCCAAACACCATCACTGAACCGACATCGAGCCCGAGACCACACACCCTCAGCCCAAGCCACAGCCCAAAACTCAGCCCAAACCTCAATCCTCTCCGTCGCAAAGGCCGCATCAAACGTCGAGCCCTCCAAACGAAATTACACCCGGCTACCTACCTTCCCTCTATCCAGTACCTCTCAGAAATCAATCCCGCCCATCCTCAACCCTCAGCAAACACTCCAACTCTCCCGTCATTGCCGAATGAGCATCGTCACCATGTCGAACCACCGCCGGTAGCAAACCCACCTATCCGGCTGCCCAGGATACGGATTCCATTCGACCAAGACGGCCTCAACCTGCAAGACGACGACGGCAAGACCCGGCTCCACCACGCTGTGCTCTGCATGGATACGGCCCAGGTTCGCACGCTGCTCGCCGATGGCGCCCGCGTCAATATCAAGGATCGTACCGGGAACGAGGTCATCCACTATAGCGTCGTCGCAGGTGGAGACAGCATTCTCGAGCTGCTCCTCCAGTTCGGAGCCGACATCGACGCGAAGGGCGCGTTGGGGCGATCTCCACTCCACTGCGCAGCGTCCAGTGCCTTTGGGCTATTCGACGCGGTCATCAAAGCAGGCGCCGATGTGTCGATCCAGGACGAAAACGGTGACACGCCGCTCCATCTTGCGATATCTACCGCGCTCGGCGACGTCCAACTCATCAGCGCTATGGATCTAGAAGCCATCATGAACTCCGGCTGCGATGTCAACCTGCCCAACTATTCTGGGCTCACGCCATTCGTCAAGCTCCTCGACAGGCCGTATTCCCAACCCAAAGTGCTGGGTGCCATCTACAGCTGTCTGCTACGAGGAGGTAGCATTAACGACATTCAACCCGACGGACGAACGCCGTTTCAAATCTTCCTAGCCAGGTCGGTCACCCAAGGGAGCAGGTGGATTAAGAGAATATGCGGGTACTCGCAGGAGGGAGTCCTGGAGAAGCAAATACTCGAGGCGTTTCTCGACAAGGGCGGCTCCATTTCCACCTTGATGCCGTCCGGGGCATCGTTGTATGCGTACTACTTCGCCATCGCCCTCGAACCCCTCTGGAGGCAAGACGCCGAGATAATGGACATCTTTTGCAGGCTCTCCCCTCCCGGACCGCTGGAGAGCAGCGGCGATTGCATCCTGCACAGGCTAGCAGCTAACTGCGGACCGCTGAGCCAGGCCGGCTCGGCCGTCAACGAACTCTTACAGCGCCAGCTTGACAAAGGAGCAGACCCTAATTTCAGGAACAGAGACGGTAAAACACCTCTGTTGTGTCTCTTCGCATCCTCAGGAAACGCGACACACCTCAGCATGAGGGCCATGGCGCCGCTATTGAGCCGCGGAGCCGACCCATGGCAGCAAGATCTATCAGGTACGTGCGCACTTTTAGAAGCGGCGAAGGGCACCCCAAAACATAGGGACGACGTACTGCGCGCCTTACTAGAGGCAGATCTCCGTCAAGTAGATTCCAGGGTGAGACACGACAAGTCAAAAGACCGCTTCTGCTGGAACGACTGGGACAGCGCGACCAAGGCAGCAAGCTGGAGCGAGTCGAAACATCACATCCTAGCCCGGCTCAACCCATTGCCCGCGGGCGTCGACGAGGTCGTCAGAGGCGCAGCCCTCTCTGCTCTGGCAGGCAAGCACATCCACCTCTCCAGGGCCAGATTCAGCGGCGATGCCAATGAGGCGAAGAGCCGCCATTGCTACGTGGCGGACATCCTGCGAGACTGCCGGTCCCGCCACCTTTTCGTCGACATGGCATGGGTCGACCACCTCTTGGAGCTGTGCGTTCCCGAACGGAGTGAAGTGCGGGCTGTGTATGTTTGATGAACGGGCATGGATGGCTATTGGAACATCTACGGGCAGACAGGCGTCTTTTTGGGTACAGTACATGGAGAAAGGAGTGAACAAGGGGTACTAGTGGACGGGGATAGTTAGAGTGTGGAGTCCAGTTGGGCATCATCGAAAGCGCTTCGATGGTTGTGCGTCCCACAACTACCTTGTCTGAATTCTTCTCTGTGTGTGCCTAGGCTTTGTCCTTGGAGTTCTATCCAAGTGAGCCCGCCTCCCAAATGTCACCGCTGGCGCTCGCCAATTTCCGGTTCTTGAAAAACTTTCGCGTGGGATCTGAGTTCGCATATTCTCTAGTAGTATCAATCCACTCAGCCTACTTGTTCTCGGCAAGAAGGACGCCAAGGTCGAACTGATGGCGGATTCCCTTGTCTGCATCGACTTTCCCACCGCACTGGCGATTGTGTCGGTCAAACGGCTTCCCTTGAGCAGGAACCGCACCACCGCCCAACTCCGGAGTTTCGAGGCATTCAAATGACTTGACCGCCAATGCGTCGTTGGTTCGCACATGCGACAGACGAGCATCGTGATCGCGCTGCATCAGAGGGACTCTGTCATGATGAACCGCGTTCATGCTTGCGGCGACTGGTGCGCACCAGTTGCGTCTCGGTGGACGCCGTCGGCCAGGTTTCCTATCTGCAGGGCCGAAATTGGGTTAGTCAAAGATGTCAACATGGCCTACAAACGCACGTTTGAGACGAGTCAGCGTATACCGTTCACCTCATTCACGACGGGTCGCTCGTCGTGATCATCGCATTGGTTTCATGGCCTCTCGCCGCTTCGGTTGTTGCACCTGAAGCTAAATAGGGAGAGGCGGCGATTCGCATGGGTCGATGGCACAAGGGTCTCGAGGTGGCCGAGGAAGGGTGACCTTCAAGAGAAGGAAAACATCGCACGCCTCAAAGAAAGCTACCTATTATAGAATAGACAAATCAAAACAGCTAAACCTTAACCAAATTAGAATAGAAAATGTATATAAAAAGGATCATAAAGTGAACTAAATGTAGGTATGAATTGTTGTTTTATATTTAATTTATCAAATTCATACTAAAGGGATACAGTATCATGATGCTCTGCGCCGTATGGGGCTACGGGTGGCGTATTGGGAATCTCAACTGGTCGATCACGGTACAGATTACAGTTTCCCTCTTGGCAAGAATGACAAACTGATGAGTGGTGTAATGCAAAGAAAGTTGAGGTCATCCTAAGGGCTTCTAACACTTGGACCGGCAGAACTCCTTGGTGTCGTGGAGCAAATTGAGAGAGAGAGGGAGCGGGGTCAAAAGCACCTTCGTGCGCTTGATGTTCTGACCAGCAGTGGCAGAATCTCCCTTAAAGTCGGGCAAGTTCGGGACCCCGGTGTGAGGAAAAACAGGCTGACGTGATGGGTAGCTGGGACAGGGATCTGTGGAGTAGTGAAGGGGAGAAGTGAAGTGATGCACTGAACTAGGAGAATGATAGCCCGAGCTCCATTGTTTACCTCACGTTTAGGCACCAACCAATAGACTTGGACTATCATTGGCTGTAATGGTCAACCTGAATAAGGGAGCTCGGCACATGCATTCCTTGTGGGGGACGTGTAGGTTAGGACTTGGTGTCTCGCTTTGTCATCTAGAGCTACGGGAGGTGTAACTGCACGTCAGGCTGCCAACCAACCGCACGCCTGAGGCTTCCACGCATTAAGGAGGGGCTGACGGATGGCAAATCCACAGGCGGGCCGAAGAAAACCCGTCGCTCTCATCAGTCATCCCCCGGAAAGCGGATAAGATGTCAGAATAGCCTCATTTTAGCCTCTCCCACCACAGATTCTCGGCTTGTGAATATGATGCTCATCAGGCTCACACACCAGCACATACGACCATAGCTCTTAGAAAATACGGGATCCCGTCCGCTCTCCCTTAGTCAAGCTGAGAAGCGGTGGATTAGTACTCGGGTCGGTGACGACCGGGGAATCCCCACTGTTGTATGTCTTTTTTTTGGTGTTTTCCACTATCTTGTGGAGATACCGTAAAAACTCGGTCAACTCAACCACTTAGTTGCCCCAACTTTATCTCCATATTTCCACTGTTAACCGTCATAACAACTGATGTGATTGGTTATTTGAAGCATTTAAGGGGGCTACTAAGCGGATTGATCGACGAAATGGACTATGTGATTGGCCAAGATGATTTTATGGGGGGGACTAAGTGGTTGAGTTGACCGAGTTTTTACGGTAGCATCCCTCCCGCATATAACCCAGCCCACCGCCACAACCATCACATACGACCATAGCTCTTAGAAAATACGGGATCCCGTCCGCTCTCCCTTAGTCAAGCTGAGAAGCGGCGAATTAGTACTCGGGTCGGTGACGACCGGGGAATCCTCGCTGTTGTATGTTTTTTGGTCTTTTTTTGGTTCATGTGTCACATTCTGTGAACGTGCTGGACACTACGGGAACTGAAATGGAAGAAGTTCTGTATGGTTGTCTACCTTTTGGTGTTACTGAATGAATAGTGGCGCCAGCATGACGTCCAGTTTGGTTTAGGGTATGTGGCAGGCACAGCATGACAGTGTCCGGCCAAAAGTCTCCGTACATTGCCACATTTATCCTATCAAGCATGTTCAATGAACTATAAATAAGTACATCTAAAGCAGTAAATTATATTCTATTCTTATGAAAAGTAGATACTGATTGGATCCTGACATTAAGGTACTGAATCGTGACAAATATTGAGAGTGTACAGCGACTTCTGTCCCGAGACTGTATGTAGCGTAGTGACAGGGAGACCACTAGGTAGAGGTGAGATGATATGGAAGTGAGGATCAAGCAACGTGAAAGGAGGTGGATCAACCGACGCAACCTCATCTAGTTCGCTCTGAACTTGTCCCACTGACACGGTTCTAGCTGGGCTTCTGGGACATTATGCAATGAGCGAACATTGTACATGGAATCACGAGGGATTCGGACACAACTCAGGTCACAACGCACCAGGAAGCTTACTGAAGTTCCGCAGCTTCAGACATGCCCGTCTAGAGAGAACTGGGTACCAACTCCACGAAGCAAGGTCTGGATATCTCAGGCAGTGTGGGCGACCAAACCGAACCTTGGACACGTAGCGAGGTGTGCTTATCGTTTACCTAAGTATTCTGCATTGCCCGAAGTCGATGGAGAACCTGGAGTCTCAACGGCGGGCGGTCCCACTCTCACAACTCCCTCCAAAGACCCTTAGTGCCAAGGGCAAAGGGGAGTTCGGGTCAGAAGCGTCAACTCCCGAGGCACACACGTGAGCACAATGGAAGGCAGTGGCAAAGCAGAGGACCTAGACTATGATTGGTTGTAAGGGTTTATCTGAATAAGGGAGCTCGGCACGTGCATTCCTTTTCTCGCTGATTTGTGGTCTTTGTGTGTTCCGGTTTCTGATTGGAGTGATTTGTGTGAATTTGTCGGTGAATATCAGCCGTTTCTTAGGTACTTAAATCTCCTCGCCCTCGCCCTCGCCTTCAAAATTTTCCTCCTTGCATCTTTCTTCACCCTCAACACCCTCAGCACCTTTATCATCCTCACTCCCTCACAACACACAGGATGACTTCTACAACACGCAACGCTTCCTTTCATCACATCTGATGGCATCACCGCGTTGCATCATCACCTGAGTTCCTCTCCGCACCCCTTTGGCCGGAGAAGCGAAAGTCAACACCTTAGGTTTCTCACCGCAGCACTAGCCTCAACGACCACGAAACATCCTTAGTTCTCAGTAGCCTAGGGAAGCGCGGCTGTGGTGTCACTGGTGTGAGTTGAACACAAACACCATCCACCAACTCGACTGCTTCACGAAGCATCTGGAGCTTATGGGTAAGACTTCGTCACTCCGTCGGTGGTATGCATCTGCTAACTTTTGTGCGTGCAGAGATCCAGCTCCTCAGCCTCATATCCAAACGACGACGGTCCAGCCATGGTCCCAGGCCCTGCTCAGCACGGAGGGCCAGGTGGTGCAAACAACGTGGCCCTCTGTCACCTGGGACCCCCTTCTACTGAATTGGCTGTCCGCTTCATCAAGGGCGAGTTGCTGCTGTCACCAAGTCAAAGAAGAGGTTCTGGGATCGCTGTCGTGCGCATCGGTACATCTGCAATACATCGGTTCATCTACAATGTATACTCCAACGGAAACCAAGGCCGTGGCGCAGCGCTAGCAACAGCTTCGCAGAGCGTCTGAAGTCCATGGGTAAGTCATCACCTCTCCGTTCACCTCTCAGCCTGCACCTGCTAATTTGTTGTGCGTCTAGGGGCCTCGAGATCATATCCAGAAGATACTGGCAAGGAACTCTAGTCTCCGACTACAAATTTTCGCACAAGAGGGGTGGAGTGGCCGCTTTCTCATTGGCTTCGTCTCTACTAAACAAGCTATCCACTCCATCAAGGGCGAGTTGCTTCTGGCACCTGTACATCTACAATGCGTACTCCGGCGGCTACGCAGCGCTGGCAACAGCTGCCATCGCCAGTCTCGACCTACTAAGGGGTTACCAACCTTGGCGACAGACGCAACCACGAGCATGCCTGTGTCTTGATTGACTCCTTAGGGTGTCGATTACACGGCAATGCATCTCGGCAGCCTACGCTCTCGGACATGGCCACCCTCGCAGCACTAGCAACAGCTGCCATTGGGGGGATCCCATCCCCTGAAGCTACGAAGGAGTGGTCAGCTGTTGGGAGACATACGACCACGACCGTGCCTATGCCTTGATCAACTTTGGCGTTGTCTACTGCGCGCAGTAGCCTCGACAGCTTACGGTCTCGACCACGGCTGTCAAGCAGCGCTAGCAACAGCTGCCGTCGCCGTCGGGGATTACTCGTTCGCACTGTTCCAGCAGGCGAGATACATCGATGCCCCCTGGGTCAACGCACGATATGGCGCACCACCGAAATGCTGACCTCGTTCGTCGTCACGGGCCAGGGGCTCCGGCAGATGGCGAATTCCTGCCGGGTCCCTGCGTCCGTACGTGTCCTTCTTGAACCTGTCAGACTCTAACGGTTCGACTTCTGCTTCTTTACCGCTCTCACCACTCAGCCGGATGCTCAAGACTTCGGCCAGCGTGCACATGATCACGTTGACGATAGCTCCACAGTGGGCGCCTGTGTTGGTAGCCACAGCTGTTATGAGGACAGTCTTGCCCTTGCTCCGCCGTTGATCCGTCTCCCTTATGATGGGAGCGGGGAGGCAGGGAGTCTTCGAGCTTGAAGGTTCAGGTGCCCAACAGACAGCCGTGATTTTTTTCATCTTCGTGCCAGAAACTCGCCTTCGATGAGCGGAATGCCCTAGCAAGTCTCGACAGACCGACATGCTTCCCATCTCAGCCACACTTCGAGCCTGCGGGAACACCAAAGCCAAGCCTTTGGCCAGACTCACCGCTCTTGCGCCGGGGTGCCATCCGCTGATGTGAATTGCATATCACGGGGTGTTGTTACGTGACTGTAGGCAACACCTACCTCACACACTCGATCCCCGCACAGGAAAACTTGGGATCATCATCATCGCAGTAGACCACATCGAAACCCTCGCATGGCAACGATTCTAGGTCTCTAGATCCATCACTTTGCTTTTCACATCTTTCGCTTCCTCTTTGCTTGTGATACCTCACAGGTGTCGGGATGCCATTCGCTGATGTGAATTGCATATCGCTGGGGTATTGAGATGCCATCTAGTGCAAGGTATGATGCTGCCTCTTGTACAAAGGACTTTGGGAGGATGGGAGGGTTCAAATGGGCACGCATGCTGGAGGGGCGGGCAGCGAATTCTCGTCAGCCATGTCTGATACCGCTGGAAAAGCTTGACATTGGGTAATTGTGGAAGCATTGGGTGGGTTGAGGCAAGGGATTATGGCGATGGGCCGAATTTTTCATGGACAATTCCGATCGATGATGGGATGATGTTATTTCTGCCGCGTTCGTTGCCTGTGTTTTTTGTTCTAAGCGAAGGGGTCATCGAGAGAGGTCACGTTGGACATTGGGCGAGGGTGAAGCGTCGAGACACCATTTCCAAGTTCTGTCCAGGGACCACGGCAATGCTGAGAATTAGCACACCACCCGACCTAGCATAGACTGACATGATGTAGCAACCAATCGGATTGTGCTGGGTGCAATGCCTTTTTCCGACTGGCAATAGACAAAAGTGTGTGTTTTTGCCTGCCAAGGACTCTCCAGTTTCTCCCAACGCCCAGACTAGTCTTCAACCTTCCTGAAGTGCAGCCTGAGGTGTTGTGACGAGCCCCGTCTTGCTCATGGCCCAAGATTCAGATCAGAGACACTGCTCCACGCTACCCAAGCCTCGTCGCCCTATGAACTTCAAGCCCAAAATCCACCACGGCCGCTGGCTGATCAGCCGCCAGCGACACGCCTCAAGATCTGAAGCGTCTTCTCGGGCGACGTGACCAGTGGCAAATGCCCCGCCGCAATGGAATGAATCGTAACCTCGCTTCCCGAGTGTTTCTTGAGAATCTCTATCAGCGCCAGCTGGGCTTCCTTGGGGAGAATCCTATCCTCTTCGCACACCACGTAGTGTACCTTGACGTGTTTATATCCCGGGTAGGTGAGTTTATTCTCGAAGCTGTGCCTGGAGTGGAACGTAGTCATCTTTGCTCGCTGTTTTCTGGCTTCTTCTGGGGGCAGGTCGGAGAAGGTTAAGGTGCCGTCGTCTATGTCGTCGGTCCATTGTATGTACTCATCAGTGTCCTACTCAAGTTGTCAGCAGGATTAGGTGTGGCATGTGATCTCTGCGGGTGGCAACGTCAACCTGAAAAACACACCTCAATGTTCATGATGGGCGGAGGCTCGGGTCCAAAAAAGTCGACTGGCGCAGTGTTGGGCTCGAGAATCATGGATGACACGTAAACAATCGTCTCGACGCCGCCCGGCCTGCCATTCAAGGCGCGTGGCTCGTAACCAAGGTGCTCCAGGCTCTGTGTTCCCGCAACGCCTCCAAGGGAGCTCGTGACGAGAATGACCTCCTTTCCCTGATCGAGCAGAGGCTCAACGACTTGGCGAATTGCGCGCACGTCGTCGGTGAGGCCGGGAGCGGGTTGGTCGAGGTTGCGGCCGACCGTGGCAAGCTCGACGGTGGTGGCCGCTACGCCATTGTCCCTGGCGAAGTCACAAAAGTCTTGGAACAAAGCGGGAGGTGTGCAAGCGCCGGGCACAATGACAAAGGTCGTCATGGTCTTGAGGTTGTTGTGTCGAGTTCTTTGTGTTGAGGTTGAAGCTAATTAAACCAAACACCCGACTCTAAAGAACTAAGCCGTGTCGCTCCGTCACGTCTCACCAGCAAATGGAAAACCCCCCGTAGTTGTGAGCGTTGGACTGCGGTGGTAGCAGGGACTGGGAAAGGCAGCAACAGAGTGGCTCTAGTAGTGAGCAGACGTAGGATGTCGGATGTCGAATTAACTAAGCTTACCTCCCGGGACAGTACCTCGCATAATTGTTTTCTTATTCTTACGATAAGCAACCCACCTCGTCCCCGGCGAATCCTGCACAATGGATCAAGATGTAAGGGCCGTACAATGGAAGGGGCTTGCTCGAAGCTAGGTACCGACGGCAACAGAACAAGAGTGTCAATCGAGTAAGACATGAGCGCGACTACAAACTGCCTAGAAGATTTCAACCGCTAAGGGAGCGTGCAACGTGCAAGGGACCCATGCTACCTGGTCCTCTTCGTTGATGGCAGAAACTTGCTCACCTACATGACGGCCAAGAGAACCCGCAGACGAACCACTCCGACACGGATCACCAGATCCGACAAACGGGGATGCTCTGCGCGCATGCCTCTACTTTGACTCTAGCACATGAATGATTTCGAAGAGAATTGCGATACTCTGCTGGACCAAGACAGCATCCAAGCCGTGGAGATACCCACCTGCCTTCGCTAGACGCTGGACAAAAATGCTCACTTGCTTAATTCATCCTTGCTCAAATGGGTATATCTCCCACCCCTGTATGAGGTAGGTGTGCTGACCTGCATCCGCTATTGATTTGTTTCCTCATTTTTGAGGGTTTATGAGCTGATTACAACTCTTTACTCAATTCCGGGAGGTCCAACTTCTATTGCGAGGGCTTACCTGCCATTCGACGATGACATTTGACGAATGCAAGGATCATAAATGTCCTCACAAGTCTTTTCAAGCATATTCTCGAGGGATATGGTCGAAAACCCGGACAGTAAGACCGCCGATTGAAGCATATGAAGCAGGTTACAACAACTCGACCTGTACAACGGCAGAGTCTCGTGCCTCCTACCTCCCCATCTCCCTCTCCAACATCCGCCCCCCACGCAAACCACGATCCAAGCAGCGCAAAGAAGATCTAGTTCAGCATGTTCTGCTCCAAGTGGCTACATTGTCCTGTCTTCCAAGCGTGGGATAATACCACCCTGGTTGTGTTCAACCCCTGCTGCGTTGAACCCCTGCTGCGTTGTTTATGGAAAACTGCGCAAACTGCCGCTCTTAGCGTACGGCAAGGAACGAACACTGCTACCCCCGCCCCCGCCGAGGGCCGACCAGAGAACATGCTCATCTAATTTAATGCCCACGGTTATCCATTATTAGTGAGATGTAGGCGACTAGAGAGGAAAGTCAGCATACGCCATTAGGGCAGGACCAAGCCTAAGGGCACTGTATGTGCTCAACCGAGGTGGTTTCTAGTGCTTTGGCATGCTCCTATTGCAAATGCCCTCGTTCGATATGCCCTCACTTCACACGCATTAGTAGGTTCTAGACTCGGTAAGGCTTGAATAGTACTCGCTGTAAGACAGTAGGTGGTTAGCAGGGGGGTTCTCTGGGCACGCTTGGGTTGAATCTTTCTCTCGTCTCGCGTCTCCTTCGCTCATAGAATGCGCTGCTCCCTTTTGCCCTTTTCTTCTATTCGCCTACTGCCCTCGTCCATCCCGACTCTGTCCCTTGTGATCTTTCCCCATACCAGACCACATCACAGCCTTCGCTCGCACTGCTGTCGCGAAGGAGATGGAGCCAGCGATTCATGAAGCCAGCACGTCTGACTCTAGCAACACGCAGACGGCATCCATGACCGATGAAAAGACCGTGTCAACTAACAATTCTCTGAGCAACAATGTCGATGGCAGCCACGATTCCGAAATTGAGCGTCGCACATCCATCGTCCAGCACCTCGCAGCTTGCTACTCGCGTCGTTCAAGCAGCGACCCCCGAGGCAACCCTCTACTTGCAGAGGCCGACTCTCCTCTAAACCCCAAGTCACCAAACTTCAGCGCTTTGGAGTGGGCAAAGAGCATCGTTGCCCTGTTTTCCCAGGATGGAACTTCGTTTCGCTCTGCCGGCGTCTGCTTCCAGGGCCTCAATGTTCACGGCTTCGGTGCCGGCACTGATTACCAGAAAAACGTCGCCAACGTCTGGCTTTCGCTTGCCAGCGTGGTTCGGAGAGCCTGCGGTGGACGGCGTCCAGGTGTGCATATCCTTCACCAGTTGGATGGCTTGGTGCGTGCGGGCGAGATGCTTGTTGTCTTAGGCCCGCCGGGTTCGGGTTGCTCGACCATACTGAAAACCATTGCTGGCGAAACAAGTGGTATTCATGTTGAGGAGGGCTCCTATTTAAATTACCAGGGTATGTTCCAGACTGAGGCCCATGGTGACACTCAACAGACTGAGCTCATTCTTTAACACAGGCATATCGGCCATGGAAATGCATTCCCATCATCGTGGTGAAGCTATCTACACCGCTGAGGTCGATGTGCATTTCCCCATGATGACCGTAGGCGACACCCTCTCCTTTGCAGCGCAAGCTCGCCTGCCCCGTATGGTGCCGCCTGGCGTTGAGAAGAATCATCTCGCCGACCATTACAGAGATGTCATCATGGCCATGTTTGGCATCTCTCACACAGTCGACACCGTCGTAGGGAACGAATTCATTCGCGGCGTTTCTGGCGGCGAGCGCAAGCGCGTTTCACTCTGCGAGACGGCCCTTTCCGGTGCTCCCTTGCAATGCTGGGATAACTCGACTCGCGGCCTTGACTCTGCGAACGCGGTCGAATTCTGCAAGACCTTGCGTCTTCAGACCGAGCTGTTCAAGACCACCGCGTGCGTATCCATCTATCAAGCGCCGCAGGCCGCATACGAGGTTTTCGATAAGGTAACTCTGCTATATGAAGGACGTCAGATCTTCTTTGGCGCTGCAAAGGACGCTAAGCAGTATTTTATCGACCTCGGTTTCGATTGTCCTACACGCCAAACCACGCCCGACTTTCTCACGTCTATGACTGCACCTGGTGAACGGATTGTTCGCTCTGGCTATGAAGATAAGGCACCTAGGACCCCTGACGAGTTCGCCGCTGCCTGGAGAAACAGTCCTCAGCACGGAACATTGCAAGCGGAGATTGAGCTGTACAAGATCGATCATCCCCTCGATGGTCCTGGGGCCGAAACCTTTCGTGCATCCAAGCATGCCCAGCAGGGCAAAGGACAGCGCAAAAAGTCCCCTTACATGCTTAACTACTCGCAGCAAGTCCAGCTATGTCTGTGGCGTGGCTGGAGGCGATTAGTCGGTGACCCCGGGCTAACTGTCGGCGCCTTAATCGGAAACTTTGTCATGGCTCTCATCATCGGCAGCGTTTTTTACAACCTCGACCAAACCTCATCGAGCTTCTTCCAGCGGGGGGCCCTGATATTCTTTGCTTGTTTGCTCAATGCCTTTTCTAGTGCTCTCGAGGTAATTCCTCTTTCCGGCTTGGAACGGTTCCTCCTGCCTTAAGTTAACCAAGTGTGCAGATTCTAACTCTCTTTGCACAACGTCCGATTGTTGAGAAACATAGTCGTTATGCCCTCTACCACCCCTCAGCTGAGGCAGTAGCGTCCTTGCTCTGTAGCATGCCATATAAGATTCTCAACTCGATTTTCTTCAACATCACGCTCTATTTCATGACCAACCTGCGACGAGAGCCAGGGGCATTTTTCTTCTTTTTACTTATTTCGTTCTCCACTGTGTTGGTCATGTCGATGATTTTCCGTACAATCGCATCGGCCTCGCGGACGCTATTCCAGGCTCTGGTGCCTGCCGGTCTTTTGATGCTTGACCTGATTATTTTCACCGGTTTCGTCATTCCGAAGCGCTATATGCTGGGCTGGTGTCGATGGCTGTATTATCTCGACCCTTTAGCGTATGCGTTTGAGGCTCTTATGGTCAACGAGTTTCACGACCGCAAGTTTACCTGCAATCAGTTCATCCCCAGCCGAGAATTCTCGCAGTATGCCAATGTGGGCGGGGAAAACCAAGTGTGCAGCTCTGTCGGCGCGAAACCAGGCCAGGATTATGTCCTCGGGGACGACTATGTCAATTCTAACTTTGACTACTTTTGGGACCATCGTTGGCGGAACCTCGGCATCATTATTGCGTTCACCATTATCCTCACGACATGCTATATGCTTACCGCGGAGGTCGTGTCTGAGAAGAAGTCCAAAGGCGAAATCCTAATTTACCGGCGCGGCCATAAACCTGTTGCAGCTAAGCCTGCTGAAAAGACGTATGGTGACGCTGAGGTCGGTGTCACAAGTATCAGCCCTGTTGTTGCCGATAAATGGCAGGGGGGTGATATCAAAGGCGGCGTGCTTCATCAGCAAACATCCGTATTTCAATGGCAGGATGTGTGCTATGACATCAAGATCAAGAAGGAGCAGCGTCGCATTCTGGATCACGTTGATGGCTGGGTGAAACCCGGGACCCTAACGGCCTTGATGGGCGTCTCTGGCGCCGGAAAGACTTCTTTATTAGACTGCTTGGCTGACCGGATCTCAGTTGGTATCATCACAGGCGAGATGCTTGTGGATGGACACCCTCGGGACATGTCATTCCAGCGGAAAACTGGCTACGTGCAGCAACAGGATCTTCATTTGCAAACGACAACGGTCAGAGAGGCGCTGAACTTCAGCGCCGTTTTACGACAACCTGCACACCTTTCAAGACACGAGAAGCTGACATACGTCGAAGACGTCATCAAGATGCTCGACATGGAAGAATACGCTGATGCCATCATCGGCGTGCCTGGCGAGGGTCTCAATGTCGAACAGCGCAAGCGCCTGACGATTGCCGTGGAGCTCGTGGCCAAACCGCCGTTGTTGCTCTTTGTTGATGAACCCACATCCGGGCTCGATTCGCAGACGTCGTGGGCAATTCTCGAGCTTCTAGAGAAACTCACAAAGGCAGGCCAGGCCATCATCTGCACCATTCATCAGCCATCCGCTGTGCTCTTTCAGCGGTTCGACCGTCTACTTCTGTTAGCTGAGGGGGGCAAAACTGTTTACTTTGGCGATGTCGGCGAGAGCTCGAAGACGATGACGGGTTATTTTGAGCGCAACAGCAAGGTGTCTTGTCCGCCTGATGCCAACCCTGCTGAGTGGATGCTCGAGGTGATTGGCGCTGCGCCTGGGTCAACGACCGATCTCGACTGGTTCCAGGTCTGGCGCGAAAGCGATGAATACCGCGCTGTGCAGATGGAACTGGAAAGGATGAAGACGGAGAAACAGGGGTCTCTGAACGTCGTCGATGCGGACCCCGACGGTTATCAAGAATTCGCGGCTCCGTTCACGATTCAGCTCCGCGAGAACCTATTTCGCATTTTTCAGCAATACTGGCGGACACCCACGTACATCTATGCAAAGGCTGCCCTGTGTACTCTCATCTCGCTCTTCATCGGGTGCATCTTCTTCAAAGCCCCCAACAGTATTCAGGGCTTGCAGAGTCAAATGTTCTCCATCTTCAACCTGCTGTCGATCTTTGGACAAATCGTCCAGCAATCTATCCCGCAGTTCATCATTCAACGGTCCTTGTACGAAGCCCGTGAACGGCCATCCAAAGTCTATTCATGGAAGGTGTTCATGCTTTCACAAATCCTTGTCGAGCTTCCCTGGAACAGCTTGGTTGCCGTGTTCATGTATTTCTGCTGGTATTATCCAGTCGGGCTATATCGCAACGCTGAGCTGGCTGGGCAGGTCACTGAGCGGGGAGCCCTCGTCTTCTTATTCTTATGGATGTTTATGATCTTTGCCGGTACCTTTTCAACTTTCGTCATGGCTGGCTTCGATGCAGCTGAAGCGGGTGGGAACCTCGGCGAGTTGATGTTTACACTCTGCCTGATTTTCTGTGGAGTGCTCGTCTCGCCCGATAACCTTCCTAGGTTCTGGATTTTCATGTATTGGGTCTCCCCATTTGCCTATTTGGTCAGCGGCGTCTTATCCGCGGCGATAGCAAACACCAATGTCGTGTGCGCTGATAACGAGCTGCTGTCTTTCAAGCCCATCAACGGGACAACTTGCGGCGAGTACATGGCTTTCCACATCGACCAAGTTGGAGGCTATCTTGTGGACGAAAACGCTACGGCCGAGTGTGTCTATTGCCCCATGTCTGACACTAACAAGTATCTCGAGTCTGTGAGTGCACATTACGAGCACCGTTGGAGAAACTACGGCATCTTGTGGGTCTACGTTTTATTCAATATCACAGCGGCGTTGCTGGTTTACTGGCTGGCGCGGGTTCCCAAGAGACGCTTGGATCGGAAGAAGAAGCAGGAGTAAATGATAGAAAGCAGTGTACCAATCAGGGGCAGTCTCAGGCCAAAAGTCTACGTACACTCCCTTTTTTGCACTAAAGGCTCAACATCTTCATGCCAATCTTTCAAGTAATTTTACATATAAAGGGGGATTTACAATGAGCAAAATGTAACACATCAACTCCTAAATACTACATACTTTACTACACTTCAGAGTATACATTAGGGAGTGTATAGAGAATTTTGGTCTCAAACGGTAAATCAAGCACAAATGGCCGAGGTGACGTCTTTGCTTCTAATGGTGGTTTTCGGTTTATCTCAAGAAGCGTCAGGACGACACATGATCGGTCTGCCTTCACGGTGTAATTACAGAAACCCCATGACTCTTTGAACCCTGAACCCTGACATCCAATCCCTTGTCCCATTCGACCGAGACAACATCATTCTCCTTATCTCCGACCAGAACCCTCCCGCTGATATCCTCAACTAATGCCCTCCGTGGCGCAACCAGAATCTCGGGCCCATCTTTCTCCAACCGCTTCAGATACTCGGTATTTCGCTGCTTGACGCCCAATATCTCCGTCCCAATCTCATACAGCGGCGTTGCGCTCCATGCGTGGCAGTCGCTGCGCACGCTACTCTCGCTCTCGGCCCACGTCGTCAGATTCTGCGAGATCATCTTCTGCCATGGCTGGATCAGAATCGGCCAGCTCTCCTCATAGATGCCGGCTTCGCTGGCGGCGCGGAAGAGGTAGAAGCCCATGGCAAAGCTAGCTTTGGCCATCGAGTACTCTTCGTAGCGCGTAATGGTTCTGCTCATCAGGTCTCGGGCTGCAGCGTTGTCTTCGAGGCATCCCGATAAGACGGCAAACGTTTGTACGTGCTGACTGACCTGGCCCACAGCTTTCGGTCCGTCAAGGAACAGTTTGGTAGACTTGTCATAGCAATGGTTGCGGACGGCAGTGACGATGCTCTGTTGGCGTGCAACATACTCCTTTGCGGTATCGTTTCGCCCGACGAATTTGCAGAGCTCGCTAGCCTTGAGAAGAGTGTAGGCGTAGATCAAGCTGTGGAAGGTTGCACTGCCGGTCTGGTAGTAGGCCGGCGGAACAGCCATGCCCAAGAATCCCTTGCCAGGAGAGATCCAGCTGTCGATCCAATCGACAAATGCCCAGGAATCTCCGTCAAACTGACCGACAAGACCCAGTTCTCCAATGCGTTGATCAAAGTAGTTGAGCACTCCGTCAATGGCCCCGAGATACTCTTTGACCAGCCGCTCGTCACCGAAATGCACCATGTGATCGTACACCATCAAAACCCAGAAGAGAGAAAAGGTAGGAATGTTTATGCAGCGCATAGGATTAGGGTAGTGGGTTTCAACGAGGCCATCGTCGCGTCGTGAGGCGTAAAACTCATGCATTGTCTTGCGAGCAAGACGGTCATCCCGAGAAAGCAGATACGTGAATAGCATCTGGCTGCGAGAATCCATGGAAAATTGATTTTGCTCGTAAAATGGGCAATCCTCGTACGTCTCGTGCAGGCAATTTTTCAGAGTGTTAAGGCTAATGTCCCAGAGGCTGTTAAGTAGTTTAGAGGATGTCTGAATGGTCGTAGCGACATTGAGGGGATAATGAGTCGATCGGTACGAAAACTTGGTGATGTCGAGCGGCTCGGCGCCGGTTCTGATGGTGATTCGGATGTATCGGAAGGTTCGGAACCAGAATGGGCTGTACTGATTCAAGCCAGCATGTGGCCTGTAGATATCCACGGGGCCGTATAGAGTGCCGTTGCGGAAGTCGGTCCGGTCTCCCTTGCGTCGAGGTTGGCCCATTTCGAAAGCCGGCTCGTAGCACTCGGAGCACAAGAATTCGATTTCAGGTCTAGATTGAAGCTCGCCATCGTACTGGCACGCAAATTCGAGGAAGCCAGTAGTGAGGGCCTATGGCAGTTAGCAAGCAGCAGTAAAGTCAATGACCAGAGATTTATACCTTAACCTCGATATCAACGGTATGGCTAGATTTAGGGGCGAGAGTGACTAGCTTCTCTTCCAAGATGAGAGACGTCCATTCTTCAGTTGTGTTCGGTCCGGAGCAAGTCACCACTGCATCAAACTTGGCAGCGTCTTCGGGCAAGAATGGGATCTGACGAGGAGTGAGGCGGCGGGGATCAAGCATGGGCGACATTTTGGCAGTGGCTTTGATCACAATCGCAGATGCCCACGTCGTGTCGTCAAAGTCAACCTTGGCATATCCGCGATCAAGTAATTTCCCGTCTACTCTTTCGTTGATGTTCAGAAACGAGGGCCCAAGTCGATAGTCCCATTCGGACGCGTCTGCCATGCGCACGCCGAGATCTAGCTTGGCCTTCCATGACTCGTCCGTCACTATCGTCTGCTCCTGTGATGACTCAGTACATGTTGATGCCGCGGTTGGGGAACTAGTCATACGGGGAGACTGCAGCAAAGGATGAAGCCAGGTAGCGCGGTGCGCATCATGGATAAACACCCCGGATGGCTGCTAGAAAAGCGCAGCACGCGAGCGGCCAAAACATTGAGACCTTTGGTCAGATACGGAGCAATGTTGACCGTCTCATAGTTCCACCGACCGGCGTAGCTCTTGCACGGGCCGAAGCTGATGGAGCGGCCGTTGAGATACAGGCGGTATCTGGTATCGGCTGAGACATGCAGCAGGACTTCTTTGTCGGGAATTTGTTCCAGCTGGAAGGATTTGCGGAACGAGGCGAATTGTCCCGAGGCGGCGGCGTCGTCAAAATCGGGGACCCAGATCCATTGCGCACCGGCGACGGCGAAGGGGGCCGTCATTGTGAGATGTGGCGATAGGCAGGTCAAGTGGACGCTGGTAGTATTGGTGATCAACGACGTACGCAAATACTTGTATGTAATGTGTGGGTGTGTTGTCAAGGACTCAGGCGTGTCTCCCGATGGGCGGAATTGCCGGCACGCATGAATCAACAACGGAGTATTGCTTCCCCGACAACTCGGACATGACGAGCAAGACAGAGAGGGGATTCGACCTCTCGTCCGGACGTGGGCCACAATTCGCCTTGTATTAAACCGAGAAGACGAAAAGACAAGAGGACGAGAGGACAAGAGGATTTGGCCGTCGGTAAGTGGGGGGTGGCTCTTGCCGGTAGCTACGAAGAGTTAGGATTTCCAGCATCCGGGTGGACTTTCGTCAGGTTTGCGTTGATAGAACCGCCGGATTGCCGGCATCTTCAACATCTGAAGTGGACAATGACCCTCACATGTCCACCAAGCCCCCGCATCTCCGCATTCCAGGTGGACATTTGTTAAAGCCTTGTCTCAAAGCAGCATTAGACGAGGTGGACGCATCTCTAAGATTGGTCCACAATGACTCGTCGAAAATCTAGGTGGACTATGGCTAGAGTTGTTCAGGCTTAGTACCCATGGGGCTCCAATCCTCTACAGTCCGGTTGGAGGCCAAGTTGAGAAACCAGGAACATGGACCAGACCTCTTGTGTGAAAAATTCCATCACTTCACACAAGGCACGACTTACGAAACTTTGGTACATCGTTTTAGAAACGTATTGTAGACTGTCATCTTTCTCCCATCCATTGTCTATCCGTAGTAAAGGTGAGCAGCGATTCTCTCTCCTCGCCCTACTCTTCTCCCAGCCTACAGTTCACCATTGACGTCAACTATCGCGATCCTTCACTTTACCCGCCAGCTGTCGTACCGGCTAGCTTTAGTACATCAGAGTTCAAACAGCCCATGACTTCACCTCATCACGAGGGTGTTGAAATGGGGTTTCACCGTGAAAGTACCGCAGGATCCTGCCGTGCTGCACTTTTGCCATATATAATTTCGAAGACCTATCGCTCCTCTCGTGTTATTTTCTTGACGGCTCTCACAGGCGACCAGACGTACTTCCAGAGACTACTCCAATCGCCATTCAATGGATCGCATTGTCGACCATCACCAGGAGCATGATGCGTTTCGCAGTCACCGACTCCTCGAATGGCTCGCATATGTCCACGATAACATAAATTAACTCCAGTGCCTCTTAAAGCCTCAACTGCATGTTCGTAGCTTCTGGCGCCTTCATCGCATCACCATTCCTGACGGAAGCCGGTGTCGAGATCACGATTAGTAGTGGATCTGTCAGTCAGCTTCTAGGCCAAAGCAGTCTCAACAGAGACATCCGTTGTTGACCAATATCACGAAACCCAACCCCGTTATTTTTGGACATCGTCTACCAATTGCGCCAGAAGTGAGCGATGGGACTCACCATCTTGTGGGCGGGAGCTGCCTATATAGTCGCTATTTTGGAGGCAACCAATCACAGCCCCGTTGGCTAAGTGGTATAGCGTGTCACTAGTAATGACAAGATCACTGGTTCGATTCCAGTACGGGGCAAAAAGAAAACGGCCCTCCTGCCATCGTTTTTTTTAGGTTTTTTGTCTCAGCTTCGATGCAATGTTCAGTGTATGTCGTTGTTGTTTTTTTATTTACATCTTCGAAGAGAAATTGTGGCGGATGGCTAGTTGCTTTGCGTGGATGATGGTTCATCATCGCGGTGTTATGATCAGTTCTACCCAGGTCGGCCAACCTCCAATCTCTGTGGGTGCATTAGGCGAATAAGGGAAGCTAGACGATCGCTACCATCCTGCATTAATTGCCATTCTCCAAACGAGAAATAGACAGCCGCAACTGAGGGCGAGGAGCGAGACTGTGCACTTAACCACCATGTCTCAATCTGACCATCGTCCTCGCGGAAAGAGATGATGAGTGCAATGCCGTCGACACGAACACAAAACACCATAATTTAGAATTGAAAGCGGAGTGTTTTCTAGTTGCTACGCAGACTGTGTTGCATTCTTTCGAATCGAGAAGGAGAATAAGGAGTACGAATAGATTAGCTAGCTAAACTTTGTTGTTGTAGTCATTCTATTATTGAACCTGCAAATCATAGCGACCTTCACCTCCTCTCACTAGTCACCACCGAGAACAGTGCGTTCACAATTCATAGTATACCCGAGGAATAAACCACGACCCCCTTCCAGGCATCACTACAATTTCTTCGAGTAACCGGAAAGACGACTGCCTGGGTGAGATAAGTTGGAATGGTTGCGACGGCGTTAGTGGTGTGATGCGTGTAGGGTAAGTGCTGTCGGGAAGTGAATAGATTAGGCATTTTGTTGTACGGAGGGGACTTTTGATCATGAAATCAAAATAAACATACGACACGTCTCAATTAGGATTATCAGATTGTTTTATGATAAAGTTTATTCAAGTAATATTTGCCATAGCTGATGCCTACCTTCCACTCGGGGTTAGTGATGATTTCTACGATTCTCGTCTCAATCATTAATTATTCTACACACTTCCTCAATTTAGGTTTCCTGCTTTTGACAACTCTTAAAATGGCTGATAATGCCAAAGGTAGTGACGTGACATTGATCGGTCTTATTAGAGTCCACTACTGCATAGATCTCAATGGTTCCCTCTGTCTGTGCAACTATAGAGACTCAGCACTAAAGGTGGGATGCGACACAAGGCAGGGGAAAGAGAGGTTGGTTGACAGGTGACAGTGCTACCTACGTGGGAGGGAGGACCCGAGGGAACGAGGCGCTAGACAGTAGGGCGCAAGTTAGGCCGGACGGTGCGATGGAACCCAATCGCATCAGCACAGTCTGTCGTATCCGCGCCCGTGGCATTGGCATTGAGTTAGTTAGCGGGATGGATTTTTGGTGGCTCGCTATGACCTTTGGGCGACCGAGGCTATTGCTTCCGACCTATTTCTGTCGCGTCGTCGAGTCAGTGAAGACGGGCTGTGCTCGTTGGGGGCCTTTTTAGTGCATCCTGTTGCATCAGCGCGTGCGGTGATACACTGCTAGAGTCTCAGGTCGTCGAGTCTCAGCTGGCCACGGAATGGGTGTCTGCCAGGACTAGTCAAACCGAGTTGCTCAGACATAGGCCTCGTACAATGCTACATGTTTTTGTGGTTCTCTATCCCACGAGTGTTTTGAATCAAATCTGGATGCTGCTGTGCCTGCCGCTATCACTTTGTGCCTTGGAAGGTGGGAGGGTGAATGGCGCCACGGCATGCCCGGTTCGTATTCACATCGAGCTATCTTACGCTACGACGCAGCGGATAGATTGTCTCGATGCGCCCTTGACGGCAGGACACGATTCACCGCTTTCAAAACCTTAATAAGACGTGTTCGTCCACTGCAGAGTTTTCGGTTACTGGCTGGTCCCTTGTGATGGACCGTGTTGGGCGGCGATGGCGAACTCTACGCCACATGCTGTGGTAATTGATGAAACGACAATAACCTCCGGCGAAACGGACATCCCGCAATAAGTACGATACGGGACGGGGCTCGTGCTTCTTTTTGGTGGAGGGGGGGGGGGGTTCCAAAAACCCACCCGGGTAACGTAGCCTGTGTCGCACAAAGCTGGATGGAGATGCTGCTTTGAGATGGCCATCTGCTGATCACATGGGGCGGGCTTATCCCATCCTAATCTGTCACCCGTGTCCGCGCCGCACCGATTCAAACAGGTTTGATGGGCTGCTGGCATGGCATGGGGAGAGCCATGGCATGGGGATAGAGAGAGACGGAGAGAGAGGCAGGAAAAAAGCATGTGCCGTGCGCGGGGGAGCACACACACTTCTTATGGAGGCCGGCATTTAGCACCGCGTTAGAGACGGAGCCAACCTGTCGAGATGGGAATCTCGATGAATTAAGTATGGATCATTACCTCCCGAGTCCAATCACGCCGATCACGCCGAGCTCCGTCTATGTGTGTGTGCTGCACTGCCGGAGAAGACGAAGAAGAAGAAAAAACAACACCGCGCAGCTTTCCGTGTTTTAATAGGGGCGGCCCCATTGTGGGAAAACGTCCAAAGTAGCAACGATCCGCCCCCGGCCCAGATCCGCGCCTTGCTTGGCGTCGCAACCGGGATAATTCTACCACGTATCGGAGACACGGGGGGACGCCTGGACCTGGAATAGGGCAGGGGGAGGGTTGTCTTTCCACGTGCAACCTTACGCCACGAGCCTGTGTGGGAGGGTTTCAGTTAGACACAGTGAGGACGTCAGTCAATTGAAGAAGTGAGAACAGGGGGGGTGGGTTAGACCAGGTGGATCCTGGATGGCATCGCACGCGGAGCTTGTCACCGTTCTTGGTGGCTCGGTCCCGGAGGCTTGAAACGGAGGCCTGCTTCTGGGCCTCCGTCCTGGTCTGGTCCGTCTTGTCGTCACTCGTCAGATGGAAAGTATGTCACTCGATCAATCACCGAACGGGTACCACCCCCAGTATCCCATCGTAGGTGGGTTTTTGCTGCTGGTCCCCCTCCCCGCCCTCAAAACGACGCGCCCTGGTGGAGGAGAAAGTGGGCATTTCTTGCGCAGGTAAAGTGTTCACATAGCATTAGCATGCGGTTTATATACATGGAAGCTCTTCGTGGAATGATTAATCTGCATCAAGGAACATCACTCGCAGACGGCGTCTGGATGGAGCCAGCAGTCTGGGTTAAGCGACGTCTCTCCTTGAATCCCGTCTTTAGTGTGACGATCCGGGCTTCTCAGATGGGATAAAGTGGGTAGATGGATGATTATTAGGGACCAGTCCCAGCACCCACTGCACTGGATTCTCTTGCCCTGCCCCGAGAAATAGAGGCAAAGAAGAGATAGAAAGATAGATTGATTAGGGACAAAAGGCCATTGTCGGAAATATCCAACTCGCGGCCCTCACACCACCTGCGAGTTCGCACACCCACCACATTCCGCTCAGGGCTGAAATGCCGGGTAAAGAAAGCCTAGGGGGAGAAGGAAGCCGGGGGCAACGCAAATTATCTGCATGTGCATGTTCCGTCCCCAGCACCAGCAGCAGCGCATGTGGATTCTGTTTTCGTAAAAAAACCTGGCCTGGACAGACCTGTCGCAGTGGAGGAACAATCAACTCGACACGCTTCATGACAGGATGCCACGCTGACAATGCTGACGGGGTTTCGGTATTTAATTAATGTTTTGTTTTTTCCTTTTCCCGGGGTGTTTCTCAATGCCGATGCCTGACATTTGTTCTCCATCGTGGATAATAATGGTATGAGATTTGCCAACTTATGTCAGATTTTTCTCTGTTCACTTGCACATATGGAGATGCGTTTCAATAAGAATCCACCAATCATCCCATGCTCCCGCCCAAGCTTTGTCACTGCATCGTACTCATCTGTGAAAGGGGTTTAGGGCGCCTTCCCACCCCTTCTTTGGAATGGCGTTCAACGCGTAATGTTTATTATCCCAGTCCCCAAGATGATCCCGGTTACATGATCCCGGTCCGAAATAATCACAAGGGGGAGCCCTGGAGGCCACTATCGTTTCGAAGGAGGGGGCGGCCACACAGGTGTGAGTGTTCTTTTCCGGAGCCTTATAATGGCCTGTTGTTGGGTCATTCCCATCTGCCTCTCTTTCTTAATTCCCTCCCCCCCCCCCTGGCCTAGCAGGATTTAAAGATTCGAACCCTTCCTTTTTCGGTTCTTGTCTCTTTTGACTATTCCTTTCTTTTCTCCCTTCTAGTTGAATGCTCAAGCATGTGACGATGAATCTTCTGGCGCCTCGCGACGACGACGAGGACGAGCCTGTCCACACCTTTGTCAGCCCGTGGGTCGAACTCAACGGCGGGCTGTGGTCGCTGTGGGCCGCGGCCACTCTGTTTCTTGCGTTGAGGGTGTATGTCAAGGTTACGCGACGACATGGACTCTGGTGGGATGACTATATTCTTATTCTTTCTTGGGTAAGTCGGTGGTTGGTGTGCTGGGACGATTCATGGCATCGGGATTGTGTCTTGGTAGCTGACTCGGCAACCATAGATGGTGCTCACCGCCAACGACGCACTCATCGTGCACGAATTCGCCACGGGCTACATATTGAAGGACTCATCGCAAAGCTGGGACGACCGCATGCACATCCTCATCAACATCTCATCGTGCGGCACCCTGATCGGCCAGGCGTGGACCAAGTCGGCCTTTGGCGTGACGCTGCTGCGCATCAGCAACCGGTGGCAGCAGTGGGTGCTGTGGTTCTGCATCGTCTCGATGAACCTGTGGATGGTGCTCAAGGTGCTCTTCCAGTGGGCCAAGGTGTGCGACAAGGACAGCTATCAGAACTGGTACCGGCTCGACTTTTGCATCGGGTGGCAGTTTCGTGATAGTTTCAAGGAGGGTGGCAATGGTGAGTCTTTCTTGCAAAGAAGTGCATGTGATTCTTGGAGTACTAATGATGTGCTTGCTCAGTCTACAACGTCATTATGGATTTCATTTTTGCTAGTTTTCCTTGGTTGATAACCCGCTCGCTGGAGATGCGGCGGGTGGAGAAGATTGGACTCTGCGCAACAATGAGTCTGGGAATGATGTGAGTCCTTTCTTTTGCTCCTCCGTCTCGAGATTGGTTTTGGATGCAACCGGGCGCTGATTCTGGGGGCCAAACAGAGTCGCCATCGTATCAGCCATCCGAATAGCGTGGAAAGACAACGGTAACGATCGCGATGCGTATTACATCTGTAAGTGGCGGCATGGTTCCTCGACGCGATGCGTTTCAGCCCGCTGACAATGATACCCACCCAGGGCGCAACGGCGTATCACAAGTCTGGTGAGTGGCACCGTACTTTTTTCTGTCATGTCGGATATTAAATGCCTCTTTTTGAATTATTCTCCGAAGGGTGTGTGTGCGTGCGTGCGTACGTGGCTAATTGACTTTATCAGGTATTCATCCGAAGTAGCAGGCACCATCATCGTGCAATGCATCCCGATCCTGCGACCGATCCTGCAAGCGTTCCACACCTCGCTGACGTCGAAGAAGTTGGGTTCCTACGCGGACACACCAGGCACGACATGGCTAAGCAAGTTTAGTGGGAACCGAGTGTCGACGGGCGTTCACCTCGGCAACGGAAAGGGCAACGGGAACTCGACGGTGATCGCGGCGAATGTCGTGTCGGACGACGAGGACGACGGGAGCCCCCGCCGCCACAGCAACCGGAGAGGCGGGGCCGGCGCCGGAGGAGACCGCGTGGAGCTGCGGGACATTGCCGAGGAGCCGGCCGAGTCGTGGCGCGAGGTGCCGACGTCGTCGTGGCCGCTGGGCGACGGCAAGTTTACGGGGAATACTCCCGCGCCGCACTCGGAGGCGTGGGTGCTGCCGCGCGAGGAGGGCCGGCCTGGGCGGAGCTTGGATGTCGAGCAGGACCGGGCGTCGCACTCGAGTAACGGCTTTGATTTCGAGCTTGTAAGGGACCAGGGCTTGTCGCCTCCGCCGCGAAGGTTGGCTCAGTAGGCCTTGTGTGTGTACGTGAGGAGAAGGGAGATGGATGATGCTGATACGAATAGACTTGTAATTGTAGCAATAGCACACAGATTTGGAAACATGATGATTTTGTACATGATGGGTGGGTCGAATATTGGGAATACGCAGAGTGTCTAGCCAGTGTTCTGGGTATTGACAAGTCCCTCGATTCCATCCTCGCCCAAACTTCCTCTCCTGGAGGAATTCGGCTGTGATGTGGCATCTTCGTAGTCAGAACCAGTAGACTCCCCGTCAGACTCTCCATTAGAGTCCATGCTGATATCACAGTCTGTGTCGTCCTCATCATTATCGCTCCCGTACTCGTCGCTGTAATCCTCTTCAGTTTCAGTCTTGAGATAATCCCACCGTGAAGTCTTTTCCCAGGGTGAGGATTCCATCTCTTCGTTCATTTCTTGTACAACGTCGTTGAGGGCGTTCGTAGCTGACTCCCACTCTCCTTCCTGTATGCGATGGTCGATATCCTGCAACGTTTCTACTAAATCGAGTCGTCTCCATTCTTGCTTTTGTTGGATGATAGAAGCTAGTTTCGCCCTTGAGGCATCCTGACTTCTCAAGGATAAAGATTGAAGGACGTTGTCGATATCTTGGATGTCAATCTGCAAATTTCTGTTTCGGATATCTTGATAGAGTTGTTCGAATGCTTCTTGTTCGTCGCGACTTGGTCGTCGGGAGCTACCCAGGATCCATTGGGGTGCGTGAATGGCAAATTGCAGGCTATCCCATGGAATGCTTCCGGCGGAATCTGACAGTTCGGTATTGATACCCGAGATCGTGCGACTGGTCAGATAGTGCAAGACGTCTAGGTTAGAAAGGAGGGCGGCCAAGTGGAGAATGTTGTTTGAGCTATGGGTGACCGCTAACAGCGACGCACCGGCATCAACAAGGCAACGCAGGGCTGTTGCATTTCTGCAGATAATTGCGAGGATTACCGGTGTGCGTCCCCGAATGTCTGTGGCCTCGAGGTCGAAATCCAGGGCAGTTTGTAGATGAACCAATTTGTCGCTCGTCCCTTGGCTGGACCGTGCGAGTTCGTGCACTGGTGATTGGCCACTCAGGTTGCGTGCCGAGACAGATGCACCGGCGTCCAGCAGCTTGGAAACTCCCTCGGCCGAGCCAAATGCCGCAGCGACATGCAAGGCTGTCCCGCCTTCTTCATTTTGGAGCCGCACATTGCATCCGGCCCGCAGCAAGCGTTGCATACATTCCACGCTGTTGAAGTTTGCAGCAAGCATCAGCGGCGTCCACCCCTTGTAGTCCCTTAAGTCAATGTCGGCCCCCGCTGATATCAACTCGCCAAGTGCTTCCACTTGATTCCGCTCAATCACGTCATGAATTGGTGCACGCCCTCTGTTTCCAATCAGATCAATAGACCAGGGTTCCTGCTGCAGCGCCGCCTGTATACTCTGCAGACTTTCCCCGTTGATAATTGCACTGTGCAGCTTTGTCGTCGTCATTTCTAGTCCGGACAATTCCAACACCTGTCGCAACACATGCGTTTCCCAGTCATTGTTTTCGAAACTAAGCCATTGGACGGCTGCATATCCTGCTCTCCTACAACATGTCAACAAGTATCATCAAAATAGCGACCGTGACTCCTACATACCGTGGTAAGCATTTTTCAGCCAACAGGTTCTTCCATAAGCGTAAAAGCAGCTCAACGACCTCCAAATTATTCTTGTCTAGGGCATCCTTGCCGCCAAGATTGATGAATCAGCGTCTGGCAGAAATATTTCGCCGTCATGTAACCCACCTCGATAATTCCATAACCTGGTACGGTGATGTCTTCAAGATGATACTGTGAAGACTCGAGATATTTACACCAGGCATTCAGATCGTTCCCCAGGAACCAGACATTGTCATTTAGGTTGATTAATCTGCAAGGACGTAATGAACTCGAGTAACGGAACCCGGCCAGGACGTCGTATGATGCTTTGAACGACAACACACCTGCCCAGAACCAAGTTGGAAAGCGGTGCTCTAGCATGAACGTTACGCTGCCCCCGCGCTTGCATCGAGGTTCTGTGCACTCTGTTCTAGCCGGACCGGGAACCGTGTTGCAACTTAAAGAAAACGATCCCAGTAAAGCTCTTAGTCGGGGTTGAGTCCTGTATTCGGTTGTTCCAAAGTGGCAACGACATCCACATCCAGGGGGGCATCCAGCTCTTGACCCGTAGAACCTCTCTCTTAGTTGGTCGATTCTCGCATCATCAAACAATGGAGGCTGGCGGGGCTCTAGGGATTTGGGTTCTAGGTTAGCTATCTGCTGTTCCGAATCCGAGTCATCGCCATCGCCATCGTCGTCGTCGTCGTCCTTGGAGCCGCAGTCGGAGCCCTCTTTAATCTCTTCAGCAACACGACTCTTGTCGCCAACTTCCTCCAACAACTCCTCAACTCTTCCAGTCTCCGGTGCGGGCGGTGGCGGTGCCAATAGCAGAACATGTTTGAAAATGGACGCCATCTCAATCGCCATTGATGCCGTTCTCCTATCCATCGTCATGGCGTGATGCGATGTCACAGCAAACTGCAGATTTGTTTTGGCATCAGCCAGTTTCCTGCGGAGCTTCTCGAGTTTGGCTGCCTCAAGTATCCATTTGCCTTTCTTTGCTTTCTCTTTCTGAGTTGGCTTCACGCGGGAGCAGCCTGTCGCAAAGTCGCTAAGCTCGCGCTCGATATCTTTGAGTTCTTGGATGGCCTCATTGAGTCGTGAGGAGTCGTCAACGTCAGGGCAGACTTCGGCGTATTTCTGGCTATCCCAGAGGATGCCCTTGGTGGATTTAATCTGTCACCGACGAAGCGGGCAGCGATTAGCGCTTTCCTTCCATCTGCCAGAAACGTTGGAATATTTTTAGTCTGTGGCCTTGACTTACCTCCTTCTGCAGCGCTTCAAAGTCCTTCTGGATGTCAGGAATCCCTTTCAAAAAGCTCACCATCTTCACTCCCGCATCCAGACCCTGTGCCAGCGCAATGCAGCTGGCAACAGCACCAACTACCTCCATGGCATCGGATGTCGCGTGGTCCTCGAAGGGCAGAGTTCAAGGAAACTTGTCGTTGGGTGTTGTTGACGGTGAGACGGGGAAATGAAAGAAAGGATGTGAGGGGTAAATCAGAGCAGAGAAGAAATCGGCATTCGACAGAGCCTCGTCTCGAGGTTGGGGCGAAGCGCTCAGGTCCGTCAGGCTCTCCTCAAGGTTGCAACAGTGTGCCACACATGCGCCCCACCCAATGCAAGCCCGCCTGATATACTCCAATCAAATGATGACAACATAAAACCACTTAGCACTCCGCCTCATATGGACGCCACCAACAAACAAATGTGCAGTCACTCCGCCATCAGCACCAAGCGAATTATTGGTAGAAATTCTGCCCTGCGGCTGACTTACTTGCTTCTTCCTGTACTGTTTCCTCAGGAATCAATTTCAGCCATACTGCGGGCGCACACGTGCCTGTTTCGCAGGTGAGGCAGATGACGCAAACCACGACCGTTACAACATCAATGATTCTGCCACAAGAATATGCGATACGGTATCACAGCAACTGTCTGCTATGATAGTTAATAATTGATGAGGTAGGACCTATTAAATGGCTAGAAGTGACAATTGCCACAATCCTGCTCTCTTTCGTCACAAGGCAGCCCTAATCCTGTCTCACCCAACCAGCCCGCTTATTGCCTGAGAACTGGGATTGAGCACCTTAGCTCCGCCTTCAAAAGTTTAGACTTGGTTGCTTGGGTAGATGTGGAAGTCAATCTACTACCTGTGCATTTGCATGCTGTTTGAAATGGGTGGCCCTTGATGCTCGCTTGATCGATTTGTAGTACAAAAAAAACGAACGTAGCCTTGATGAAAGGGTTCATCGAATTAGATTGATAATTGGGGCTATCATGCGTTGGGAAACCTCCTTTCGAGATTTCCGACTGAATAGTTTACTGGAAAGGGGAGAACATAAGAGAGGCTCTGTGGCACCATAAAGATACACCTCGTGGCCTAAGCGAGGTCTGGCTCAAATAACACAGCTGTTGCTGCACTATCGATGATGATTAGTTACGTGCTTCCCAGTGCAATCTATATGTTGTGACAATGACTGGGATGAACCTTCGGCACACTCAAGACGCTGATTTCTGGAATCTCAAGGAAAAGAGGTGCCTCAGCGAATCGTGGGTTTATCTTGCACGTCAGTCACAAAGAGTCAGTTTTTATGTCTTGGCTTGCTTAGTTTAAGAAATTCTATGACATTCGTAACAAGCGACTAGCAAAACACACCCGGTACCTCCGACTCTCGCCACACCCAACTCGAAGCGAACAGAGCCTACATGGCTCTGAATGTAGCGTACAAGTAGTGACTGTAGCTGTTGCAACACCATAAAGCTGAAACCCCCTGCCTTTCCAGCTTCAAGGGCCTCCAGCACGACCAGTCTTATCCCAGTAGTTGTCTCCCTGAGAGCGGCAAGTACCAATGACACAATAGTAACCACCGCCGCGGTTGTTTTCATTGGGCGAGTACATAACAAAAGGACCGCTGGAGGTGTAGCTCGTACCACAAGTGTTATACATAACATTCTGAACAGTGTCTAGCACATTGTTAGCTTTTCCACCTTTCCAATAAGTACTAAGAGGGATTCTTACAGGCAGTGTGAGCTGTGTTATACCAGATGCAGAGTGTCTCTCCTGGGCCTCCAGTGCAAGTATAGGTATTTCCAGTTGTCCAGGAAGTCGAGACACTGAAACCGCCAGAAAGCCACCCAGCTGCACTGGCATCGGCGCTCCAGCCGATGGTGTAAGATTTGCTCTGCAGACTACCAACAGAACAAGACTGGGCATTGCTGCAAGAGATAGTTTCCTAAGAAGTGGAGTTAGCAAGAAAGAGATGCCTTCGTGATATGCATCGCACGTACAGAGAGCTGCTTATGCCAGAAGTTTTGGTGTGGGTTGCCTTAGCGTATTAAGTTAGAAGAGAGTGCACTAGATGGCCTCAAGGACACATACCATCTCCGACGAGGTCAGATCTTTCATTCCAGGAGCAGTATTGTCTTTCCTCGAGATCAGATGATTCCGGGGCACCACGAGCATGCATCTCGTGGGTTTGATCGCGCCTCCGAATAGTATTGAAGACGGTATAAGAGTCCGCATCTTCAAAGCATTCGGATGCATCTCCCTTCGAATATTTTTTGGCGGACCAAGTGACCTTTGAACAATGAACAACAGCAAGGTCCGGATTGAATGTCTTGGAACATTCCGGTCCGCCAGAGAAGTCAGCGTTAGAGTGGACTAAGAAGCTTTCATCGCCAACGGTGAAGTTTCCAAGCCCATTCTGGTTGACAGCTGAGAAGTCAATGGGAACGTCAGCTTCGAGGAGACTGCCGCAAGTTTCTGCGAGCAAATCGCCACTTGCCACGTTATAAACGCTGAGAGCAGAGATGTTGGATGACTTTTCGAGGCGCCAGACGATCTGGACATCGAGTGCTGCGACTGCAGCGACCAAAGAGGTCAAGGTCAAGAAGGAGTGCATGTTGGAAGTATGGATCAGTGGTGATGATTGTGAGTGAATTGGGTTGATGATGGCTCATTTGAAAGAGATCAAGCGAGCTTATATCTATATTTTCCTAGTACGTAGAATAAGTCTGAGACTTCTAACAGGAAGCTGAGTATGCAAGCTTGATCCTGAATTTGATCCTCTACGGAGCATGGCGAAAATCAAGACCAAGTTTATTCTGTTGCCTGGAACTACACTAGGCTGAAGATCCTTCGATCGTCGTTTCGTCACGATGTGTTCAGCTGTGGTCTGACGGCGACTATTGTCGAATGGTCATGGCTCGCCTACGATAGGGTGGACACATACCACTATCGCCTCTTCTGGCAGGTCTCAAGTGAAGGCAATACACGGAAACCTTGATGAGGTGGATGGATGAGAAAGGATTCCAGAGCCAGGCTATGAATGATCCTTCGCACGAAAAATTCACTACTCTTATCACTGAAACAGGTGGGGTAACCTGGCTTGGGATCCTACGACAATCCTACGATGATCCTGCTATGGGTCGATGATACTTGCAGGGCCAGTCTAGTCACACGACCGCATTTCGTCCTTGGATACAGGGGTCACAGTTCGACCACACCGGTCGGCAATTGGACGGCATGTATTATGCTACGTAGTAAGGTCGTAGCTGAGCGGGTTCCCCTAGGCGCGAGCGAAAGCTAAACAGTGCAAAGGATTCGGGTATGAACTACGCAGCTCATGACCGAAGCTTACCCTTCTTCAGTTAGACTTACTGTAGCCTCTTCTGAAAAACTGCTAACTTTAGCGTATGCACGTTTGGCAATGCGTCATCTTCTATTATTGCTACGTAGGTTGTGACGGTTTTGGGGGAAAAGCTAGTGACGCTTTACTTGGTGGATTTGCTGAATCTTGGGATGCTACATGCCTTCAGGTGTGCTGAGGCTTCGGCACCGGGCGCATAGCCCTAGCCGATACATACTGACAGAAGAGAGGCTTCAAGTACAGCTAGAGAAATTTAAGTGCTTTGATGAAGTTCTAGTGCTGGAAGATAGAGTGGTATTGCTGCCTAATTTAAGTAAACACTTGCATCCTTCTCAAGGGACTCTGTAATTGGAAGGACATCACAAGAGTGGCCTTACCGGAGCCTCAGTACCAAAGGGATAAGTGCCGGCACCTCCGTAAGCTATTTTTACATCCACATTTGCATACAAACAGGGCGCTGGAGAACCCGAGGCGGCTATGCCAAAATGCGTGGATTTTTCGAATGTCTCCAAGAACGTACGATAGCCACACCACCTAATCAATGAGGCATGTGTAGAACTGTCGGACTCAAGCCCTGCATTGGCCTTGTTGGATACCTCGATGAGCTGGTCATGGTTGACACTTGCGGTGTGGAGGTTACACTTAGTCAAGGGGCCGTACTTCATCAGGCAGATATTAATATGGAATTAATCAATGGGACTAACAACAGTACGGTCGTGTTGAAAAGAGAACTCGTTTATAACTGGAATAGTCTTCCTCGGACATCTTGATACCGACCTGACATATTCTCACGTTCTGATTGATCTTGCCGCATGTTCTAGAACGCCTCTCCTTTCATCGGTCCTTTACGACGAATTTTGGACAATTGGGCCACTACCTGCCTTATGTTAGGGCTATTGGGATGCTATTCCATCGCGTGCTACCAAAGAAGCATCCGCAATTCGGGCGCCAAATTCAAATGGCAGTAAAACGTGGCAATGTTGGCATGGTAGTTGTCGAATACAAAATGCATTTCTAGCATAGTGGTTAATCTGTATTTAATTTTAATGCAGCATAACGTTGAAGCGCTACTTAAAATGTCGACGGCAATGTTAAGATGACAAAAGCTCTTCACTCAAATAGAGCTCTACGAGGCGTAGTCGTACACAAAGAACACGGTTGCCCGCTTCTTACCTTTGGTAGCCAAAACACGTCTACAATACCGCCTCTCGCCATTGACAGTCTGAAATCCCCACACCTGTGTCGCGTCCCAGCCATTGCCCTGACTCACCGCATAGCTAAAGATGAGCGTCTTCCCCTCACCCTCGATGAGCCAGTCCTTCTTGAGATATTCATCCTCGATTTCGTCGAGGCTCACGTATCGCGAGTTACCCTTGACGGCGCCGAAGATCCAGTCTGAATGATCGCGGGTCTCATTGTCCAAGCATCGCTCCTCTTTGGTCGCGGTCAGGCTGGTACTTTGCGTCTGGTTTAGGTGTATGGCTGGGTCCGTAGATGTGCTCGGTGGAGGCGGTGGCGCGGTGAATTGCTCCAGCTCAACTGTGATGGTCGACATGCAAATGGCCTTGCGTGTGAGGTAACTGATGCCTTGCAAGGAGAGCACTGGGTCAGGGCTGTCGGAAAGATCCTTGTTCTGTTACCATCAAGTTAGCAGTGGGAAGTGAGCCAAGTTCGCGGTCGTGTATTTACCACGACCCATTTTCCGTTTAAATCTTGGGTGGTCTTTGTAGGAGGAGCCGCCATTGCGTTTATTTGCGTACGGGAGTCGGAATGGTGGAGGGGGAAAACGTCCAGGTGTAGAAATAGCAATGAAGAACGCGTTGATACTAAATAGCTGAATTCAGGTTCACGCTTACGTACCTTTAATACCTTTAATGTTTAAAGGCCTCGAATCCGCTTTCAGAAGCCATCATGAGAGAGTTGCCGAGGTTGACCAGGTTATCAAACTGCCCCTGTCAAGGGGGGATTTCCCCGCACATGAATCTCAGCGGGCTCTTCCCGAATCTGTGCCTCTGAAAGAGGTTGGGGAGATCCTGCCCCAACCAATCGCCCGCTAATTTGGTTTAGCTTTGGAAGAACTTCTGGTTTGGGAACCAGCCGAGGGAACTGTTCCGTTCCTGGTTTGCCGCTTGTCATTCTGGGGATCTTGACCGGGACTGTTCCGTTACGCACGATTGACTCTCGCGGCCCTTGACTTGACTGCGAGTAGGCTTGATCTCGGCCGGTCGTTGGATTCTTTGTTTAATAGCCTAATGCTAATGAAGCCTCAGGACTTTCTCTCTAGGCTTCCGAAGATTTTACTCCGTTTCTTGGAGTATTGGGTTTGTCACGGAACAGATTCACTGCCAAGATCAAGATGATGCCCGGATCAAAATAGTTCTATTACTCTATAGCTGTTGAAAGAAAGAAAAATCACAACCCACCGTGTTTCTCATGCCTATCTCTGGACAAGTTCTGGAGGCACTCTTACCTAACCATCAACTCCGCCTCTTCAAAGTCGTGCCCGCCATCCTGGGAAAACTTGTTGGGGAACCAGATCAAGAAAATAATCTGAACAGCCAACATCAGAACAGAATCGAAGGCGTACATTGGCCATTCGTTGATCAACAAATATCCGTCCACGCCCATCAAATACTCAACCACACGGAAGATTGATCTGACCATGATCAAAGCGCTACAGGCGTAGAGCATGCTCAGGCCTTGTCGCCATGGGACGTTTGTTGTAAACTCAGGCTGCTTTGCAACCTGTCTTCCCATCCTTCTGTGGAATATCATCGCAACGACGACGAAGAAGCCAAACACGACCAACTGGACGAACAGACCAGACACGATGATGGCTTCTCCGATTTTCTGCGTGCTCGCCTTGGCCGTTAACCCAGCAGCATTGCCTTGCAGCGTCAGGGAGAGGATATCTCCAGCGACAAATATTTTGGTCATCCGGGTAGGGCGGATGATGGAACAACGCTCGCCGTGAACGCTGAGAACCAGCCTGCCCAGAACCATGTATATCGAGGCAGCGTAGAAGACAGGGGCGAGGAGGATGAAGCTGATTTGGATCACATAGGGCGCAATTTCGTTGGTGTAGTAATGAGAGATGATGCGAACGGCGTAACCGATGATCTGAACTGGAGACAAATATTGTTAGCAAGGACCGATATATGCAAGAGATCTAGTCTTATTGCTTGATTGTGGAGTAGAGTAGAGGGAAGAAATCTAGAACATACAAAGTCCACCAATAGCAAAGACGCTAGTGAACCAGGCTCTTGTCTTGACCATACGCCAGGTGTGAGCGGCAGTGATCAAGGTGAATAATATAAGAAAGACGCAGGCGGCGGGGATTGAAGGGAGGTATTTCCAGAGGTAGACATCCGATCCGTCGACAGGCTTGAGCTCGGCCATGGCGGTCGCACGTGTGAAGATGATGGTTGAAGCGGTACTCGGTGTGTGTCAAGCCTCAACATCTGGTGCAGATTGAGCAGAGTCGATTTTTCGTTTGATGCTGGATCTCGAGCGTTGGGAGGGACTTGGCGCTGGGTTAATGGAGGTTCGATTGAGGAAAAGAAGAGAGTAAATATATGTATTTTACTGCGCACCGCCTCAACGAACACGAAATCGACTCGACACTGGTATTACAGTATCGACATGTCGCATGGCCCAAATTGTGGGTTTAGATATCTCACGCTATTCTTAGTGTACGTGTATGAGCCAGTTTTGAGGTTAGCTCGCGCATTCACGAACAGGGAATCTTAACTTTGGACGGTTTTGGTTTAGTGTACGGGAGGGGACTTCAGAATCCTGGGTTCTTGACGGCCAGGGTCCCCTTCAACTGACGTACGCCTACCAATCAGCTCAGCATTTTCGTCTTCCTGGCCAAAGTTGCATTTTTGTTTTCATACGAAATACGATGCATGTCAGCACGCTTTGACACGAGAAGATAATTGCCTGCGTACCTTGTGAATCGGCGCGGGAAAACAAACCTCCGGGAACCTGATCTCGTGTAGCTCCATCGAGTCATCGAGACTTGGATTAAACCACTGACGGAGCCGCCTCTCACGTATCAGGCCACGCCGAGGAGCCTGAAGCATTGCAGTGCGTAGCCGTAACTCCGCGTGAACTGCTACAATACACACCCATGTCTCGTCGTCATCACAAAAAGTCCCGGAATGGGTGTCTCGAGTGCAAAAGGCGACACATAAAGGTACATCCACTGTTCTGTCACAGCCGCTGGAGCCCAAAACTGACGTGCTTATCAAGTGCGATGAACAGCAGCCAATATGCGCCAACTGCGGTGCAGCAGAGATGCGCTGCTCATTTCTTAGCAAAGACTTGCCATACATTGTGCCAGTCTTCGCCGAGGTGCATTCATACGTGGCAGCTTCGAGCACTTTCTCAGCCGTTGCTCCTGCACCAGCACCAGCACTAGCACCAGTGCCAACCCCAACCCCAGCATCAACGCCTCAGCAAAGTGCCATCACCCATCAACCAGTTGATCCTTACAACATCAACATCACTCATTTTGAACTCCTCAACAATCTATTCAGCAAGGAATTTCTAGATGTCGAGAACTCGGTGGAACCCGATGTCATACCGCTCAGCATCTACACCAATCATGCAGTTTCAACACCATATTTGATGCATCAAATTCTCGCAATTTCAGCTTTACATCTAGGCACCAAGAGCGTAGAGTCTCGCACATTCTATCGAGAATATGCTACAGGGCTACAAAATCGCGCTCTGTTTCTCTTCAACGAGAGCAACCCGGTGCTGGAAGTGACGCCAGCCAATTGCGTTCCCATGTTTCTATTCTCGACATTAGTCAGCGGTCAGCTTCTGTTCGACACCTTGCACTTTGAAAGAGATAGCCTCGAAAAATTTATCGACCGATTCACACACTGTCTAAGTGTGTGCAGGGGTGTGATAGCTGTTATCGACGAATGCAGGCATCTGTTGGACGACACCGAACTAGGCCCTCTCCTTGACGCTCAATCGATCATGCAACCAATGGAAACAAGCGGAACAGAATGCGACGGACTTCTTGACCTTATAAATACGGGAGATTTGTCTGAATCCATGAAGAAGACATACCGGGACCAGGCGGCGTACCTTCAACTGGCTTTCAATGCTCAGGGTGAAATCTCGCAACGAAAAGTGCGATTGCCAGCAATACTCGCCTGGGTGATACTTGTTACCCCCGATTACATAGAATTGCTGCATCAGAGGCAGCCGGTATCTCTTGTTATCCTCGCCCACTACGCTGTACTGCTACATCGTGGCCGTCGGCTCTGGGCCTTTGGCGATGGGGGTGCGTTTCTCATCGAGTCCATTCGAGACAGCCTAGGTCCTGGCTGGCACGAACGATTGAAGTTGCCGATGGCAGCTCTTTCGGAAACTTGACCTCAGTCACAGAATCCATGCTTAATGGGATACCTAACCGAAAGCTTAATTAGTGGGAGAGGCGAAAGTAATTAATTACGAGAGCTACTTATTTAGAAAACTGCAAGTCAATCTCGTGTGGTCAAGATAGTAGTATATCCTCGAGCCACTTGAGTATAAGCTGAAGAACCTCATCCGCTTTTGCATCGTTCAATAACTCATGGTATCCATCTTCAACTAAGTGAATTGTGTTGTCTGATGATGATATCCCGTCCATGAAGCGTTGGCTAGCCTGGAATGGCGCTGAAACATCGCTCGTACCATGAACAACCAATGTCGGCACCCGCCAGTCCTCCAACTTATTCCACAGTTCCGTTCCGACATCTAGGGCGGTAGCAGCCAGTAGAAACGACATTTTCCCCTTAAACATGACCTGATCAGCCTCAGCGAGGCGTATTTGCTCAGTGTCACGGAATAGCTTCTCGATAGGGGTCCTAGCTTTAGGCACCTCGGCGCCTGGCATTAGACGTGCGAACAAGCCAATGGCGCCTTGCCCAAGCATCGGCAACGGCTCAGGCAGAGCAGGGCTGAGAAGTATGACTCCCTTCTCTGGGCCCGGTTCAGATACGACGCTGCTTGCAGTAATCAAGCCACCAAGCGAAAGGCCAAAGAGAAATATCGGTAACTTCTCCTCATTTGCATCATGTCGCAACTGGATATGATCAATCACGGCTTTCCTGACATTGATCTTTCCTCGACTCCCAGGAGAATCCCCATGACCCCAGAGATCCATTCCCCAGACATTGATGCCGTTCGCATTCAACTTTTGAATGAACTGAGAATGAGAAGACACGTAACGCTCTGTGTATTCTCCAAAGCCATGCTGCAGTATTAAAATGGCCTGGGGCGAGTCACATAGCCACTTGTGTACCACGGCTCCTCCATAAAGAGTGAAGCGTTCAGGGCTCTGAGAGGGTGGAGGAAAGGTTGAAGCCATGTCTATGTTTCTGACATGTGGGAAATGTTCGAAACAGATGATCCAGTGCTTTCGTGAGTTGAGTTGTCGCAATCAGATGTGGGAGGGGCGATGCGAGAAAGAGGTGGGTTAGCAACTGAACGGGGCTTGCTGATGGTTTGGAAATTGGAAATGGAACGGTGATATATTGTTCCGAACAATGCTGTCAGATTGACGGATAGTAGCTATCGAATCTCCATCAGCACGTCGCATGTTCCTCGACCGGGATTCAGGCATGTGGGGTTGATTAAAGTGGTTTGTCGCGTGAGACCGTGCAGATGACGGTATAGCCATACTGTAAGACGAGAATGGTGAGAGCAGATGTGATTACTACTCTATTATGAATGTCATTCAGATTCTTGTACTAGTTTCCATCCCACCCCATAAACTGAGGCTTAATACTTCTCTGAAACCTTCTTTCCTTCCAAGCCAGCTGTGGAGTCATAGGCATCGTATCTGTTGCCCATCATCGCGGCTCTCTTGCTCGGATCCTGTTTGTGCAGTTTGAGAAGATAGTCCTTGAATTCTCTCGACATTTGTACAGTTGCCTTGAGGTGGTCAGGCTTGATGAGTACCCGCCCCTCGCGGTCCTTGTGTCCTTGTGACTCGGCCAACGCAACGGCGACTTGGAACGCTGAAAGATATACACGTTAGTTAAGGTTGGTACACAAACAAGGTGTTTCCCCTCACCGTTTCGAATCTCTCTGCCGTTCCATTTCAAGGCCCGTAGCTCCATGGACTGCGTGTAGTCTTTTGTCGTCTGAGGTATCCGCATTGTGGCCTCGCGATCTTCCTTCAATTTCTGGAAGAACGTGTCCCAAACTTTGTCACGATCGTCGTCTCCAAACTCGGGGTAGTAAAGTTGCACTTGAATACGAGAAATGAAGGCCTCGTCGAATGTTCCCACGCGGTTAGTCGTGAGAAACAGAATACCCTTGAAATACTCAAGGGCACGAAGGAAGCCAGCAACCAAATGATTGCGCTCGATATCTTGAACTTGACGCTGTTCCATGTAGATGTCGGCCTCATCAATGAGCATGATGGCACCCCATTTTTCTGCCACTTTGAACCACTTAAGAAGGTTGTTCTCGATCGTTGTTGGTTCAACGCCGATGTCAGAGCATGTTAGTGACAGGAGCGGTCGTTCCGTATAATCCGCGATGCATTCTATGTTTGTCAGGGCAGCTCAAATCACCAAGTGTGTGGAAAACCGACCTGCAGTATACGTTTTGCCAACGCCTGGCTTGCCGTGGAGGAGAAAAGTCAAGCCTTCTCCTTTTCCCTGAATGAAGTCTGCCGACCACGTTGATGTCTGTTTGTGCGCCGTAGAGGGCTTGTGGATAGTGCTGATTTTGTTGAATGGCTTCTCTTCCTGGATTGATCCGCCAGTATTGTCTCGAATATACATCCGTGTCAAATTCTTGATCAAGTCCTTGGTGGATTCTTTCATCACAAGGCGTTCAAAAAGTGTCTTGTCAAAGGTGCACTCCTTAAAACCTGAGATGTGGAGGTGTTCTGGCCAGTGTTAGCATTGGCTCCCAAGGTTGATGCTTCGGCCACATACCCCAAGCGCGTGTCTTGAACACGAAGGCTTCGACCATGTTGTCGCACAGAAAATACTGATGATCAGTCAACTCTTCAAGAACCAAGGGGTTGATCGTGCTGTATCCTGCAAATTTTGGTTTCGCCACGTGGTTGTATATCAGACGTTCGCAGGGTTCACAAGAGCAGATCTTGAAGGGGCCTGACGGATGCTCCACGCTTTTTATCAAGAAGGTCCTTTGTCCACCATCCGCCACATATTGCTCAGGATCAACCATGACATAGCTCAAGACCTAGGAAACTGGTATTAGCGTGGCCACATACTTCTCTATCAAAGATAATAAAACGAACATTTCGCCTAGTGGAAGATACAGTTACTCCATCGAAAGAATAGCACGCATTCTTCTGTCGGAGGCTGTACCACTTCTTGCCGCGATTAGTGAAGTGGTCTCTAATCTCGACGAGATCTTGTTCGGTGAGTCCTTTCGTGAACCGTAGATACTCGCAAGGGTATGCACGAAGAGAAATGATTTCTTTCTCTCCAGCGAAACGGTCAACTTCGTATTTGAATGAGGAAGGAGCGACCCAGACAGCACTGGCATCCATGTTCCAGCAATCAATTCTGTAATCCTCAGTTGTGCCGTTGACCAAATCAAAGTCGGCAGACTGAAGCACAAAGGGTTCGTATTCATCTTCAAGGTTAGGGTCCATGTACACGTCACTTCCAGGTTTGTAGAGCAGCCACAGCATATCGAAAGTGGCAAATCCGCGGGTGTGGCGTTCGCGTTCGGCTTCAACGGCCGCCTGATACTTGTCGTTGACAAATGCCTGAGCGATGGCGATGTGTTTGGCGGCGAATCTGTTCGCGCAGGTGGGTGATATTTCATGCTGAGACTCATGTTCCTCGAGTCGTTGGCGGTAGTCGTTCAGTTGTTTTTCGAATAGGAAGAAGACGGCGTACGGCGCTGGGATTTCGATGACGTCCACCGAGAAATCAATGCGGGGATAGTAATCTACCACACACCGCAAAGCTTCATTCACGGCAGGGGAGAGGATTCTGATGTAGGGATGTCCCTGGCCGGCTTCTCGATACTTCTTCTTCTGGCTCTCATCCGATTTATTCACGTTGATCGAGTCCTTGGTCTCGCGCACCTCGACATATTCCAGCACCAAGGACTCGGCCTCCGACTTAACGTCTTCGTCGTCTCCAGTGAATGACGCCCTCTCATTAGACGAGCGATTAAAATACTCGATACTGTGTTTGATTAAGTTTGTCGCATCTGCTGTTGAAGGTGCTGTAGAAGGTGTTGGCAGCGATGAATTTGGCTCATGTTCTTGTGGCAACGGTGAAACTGGCTCTTGTTCTTGTGGCGGGGTTGTTAAGCCACCAGTCGGATCGGCCGCCTTGATCAGACTGTTAGAAAGCCAGACGTTGATGAGGCGTGACAACGTGTGGTACTCACTGTAGCCATTTCGGTTGTCGAAAGTCGTTTCCAGATGCTAGAGGCACTAGGTGGGTAAGATTTGCAAGTGGCGGATGGAGGTGAGGAATGTCAGCCCGATGTCAGTGGTAAATTTGAATGAGGCTGAGGAACGAGCGCGCGTCTTGAGTCTTTCGGAGATGCTCGGCTGGACTTGCATATGGCCCCTACGGTCGCACATTACTATATGGGTGATAAAACCCTTTTGGGAAGCCTTAACTATGTGGGAATACTTAGTAATATTGTGGACTCTTGTAAGACTATAGTACTGCACATTATTCAGAAGGTATTTCTTCATTTAGATAGTATGTCTATTAGGGAATATATTATAATAATTCTTAGTAATGTATTATAATTCTTTTACTTATATATCTATACTAGCTTTAATACTTAGTCTATTACTAATCTGTAGCTATTATAAGCTATTCTATTTATTCTTTAAGTAAGCTTAGGTCTATTTATTATAAGATTATATAACTGACCTTATCTTATATATAGATATACTTAATTATATCTTATTATAAATATATTCTGATATTCTAAAGACTATGGCCTTTAAATTATACTAATAGAGCTATGATTTTATTTATAATAGCTACTTAGGGTTGAATCTGTATCTATATTATAAAAGACGTTAGCTTATGAGTATTCCTATTTTTAATAGTTTATTAGTCCTGTTTTAAGATATTAAGATAGTTTTTACCTTCTCTACTATATAGTCTATTAACTTAATAGCCTTTAATCATTCTACGCCCTTATAGATAATCTTTACTAGCTTTAGAGATAGCCCTAGCTATATCTTTATAGTATTGCAGCCCTCTGCTATATATTAAAATACTAAACTTACCTAGAGTTAGATCGTAAGGGGCATAAAGGCGAGCTTATTATAACTTAGTAAGGCTATAGTTAAATAGAGCTAAAATAAGAGCAGATAGAAGATTTTAATACGCCTTACTGTCTTCTTTATAAGGCCTGACTTATAAGAAATACTAGATGAAGATAAGGAGCCTTAGTGGTCTTTAGTTAGAGAGCTACTAAAGGTCGCTTTGCGCCTCTTTATTAATGAGGAATTATCTTTACCTATCTACTTTTGGTTTAATAATATCTTCTTTTCTTAGTTTAAGGATAAGCCTGCTTTCTCTTCTATTTTTCAATTCAATAAGAGACTTATTTAGAACGCCTATATTAAAAAGGGTATTATAGAGCTAAGTGACCTTAACTAAGAGAGATAGATAGTTATAGAGCTTTTTAGTAAGGACTGCCCTTTTTATTTTAGTAAAATAGAGAGTAGATATCTCCTTTTCCTTATTTTCTATAAGCTATTGCTTCCTTAACTATAAGTCCTAGTCCTTTATTATATTAAAATACTAAGGTTAGTTATAAAGCTATTTAAAAAGGAGAAGGAAATTAAGAAAGAGCTAGTTAAGACTGAGGTGAAGGTATAGCTAGCCTTATTAATTAGGAGTGAGTTTAACTCGCCTTCCTTAAGCCCCTCTCTAAGCCTAGTTTTACTTCCTTTAAGAGCTAGTATAAAAGACTAGATTAAGGTTATTATTAGTAATATAGATAAGATCTGTATAAGTTAGAAACGAGCTTAAGACTCTATAAGCTTAGTACTCTTAGTAAAGGTAGAGGATAAAGAGCTTTTAACTAGTCCTGCTTTTACTACTTATAGTCCTATTACTAGAACTTAAGGAGTTAATATAAGGAGGCTAAGTAGTTAGTATCTTTATAAATAGGTAAGGAAATAATAATTACTCTAGCTTAAGTTAACTTAGATCTTCTATTAGCTTATTTATACTATTAATAATATTACTAAGTAGCTTAGTTCTAAAGAGGCTATTATTAATAGGCTTAAGGTAGTTCTATTTAAAGAGTTAAAGCTAAAGTATTATTAGTTAGATTTTAAGTATAATAGAGTATTTTTTTATATATGAATTTCTCTTGCCTTTTAATTAGACTCTTTAGGATGCTTAGTACTAGACTTACTCTATAGTTAAGATAAATCTAAATCTTATTTCTAAGCTATAAATAGATTGTAAAGTATGGTTATTTATAATTAAGCTCTTTATTTAGTTAACTATTAAATTGAAGATCCTAGAGCTATTAATTATACTAGTCTGTTATTATTAGGTTAAGAAGATTGTTTATATTAATAGAATTAATAGTAGCTATTATCTAAGCAAGCTTATCTTAAGCCGCAGGCCTTAGATAGACTGCTTAGTTCTTTACTTTACTTATATTATATAGATCTATTAGGATTCTAGTAATAAAATACTCCTTATTCTTCTATAGCTAGATATAATAGCTATTTTATATTTTTATAAAGTCTATAACCTTCTAATAGATTATAAGTCTATAGAGAGTATATATTATAATCTAGTAAGTAAAACAGTTTAATTAGAAGAGGCTGCTATTAATTAGCTTATATAAAAATATAATCTAATACTAACTAATACTTTTAAGTAGCTTTTCTTATTAAGACTCGATCTATTAGTTTAATATACTTAAGCCTTAGATATAATAAGAGCTTAGTCTTACTCTCTGCTTATAGACTTATTAGTTATTATCCTTAGTAGTATACTGAAACTCTATTTAATTAAGGTTAGTAAGAATCGCCTAGGCTCTAGCTTAAAGAGGAGTCTTAATACTATAATCTAAGTAAGTAAAAAGAGAGCAGAACTCTAAGTATAATACAGTCTGTAGAAACTGTTTGAATAAACTTAATGTAATTATATTCTCTTTATTAATATATATCTAAATAATAGCTCTTAAGTATGTGTTAATATAGGTATAGATAGAGAAGCTAAAGTTCTTAAGCTTTTTATACTTATTAAAAGACTATATAAAGTTAGGCTTAAGTATCACAACCTGTGTAACATAAACGCCTAACATCACGTAGCCCCTACAAATTTCTCACTAATTACGAGTAATCACTACGAACTATAGAGCGATTACTGTTATTAGAATAGATCGTGCGCACAGTCATGCATGATCAAGTGACCTCAGTCAGGCGTATGACCACTAAGGGCACGCTGAGCATAGCCTAAATAAGAAGGCAGTAAATGCTGTATATAATACCCCTGACTGCTGTAAGGTCAGCCTAGATAATAATATGCATAATATATACATATATAGGCTCTTAATAACTAAGGTGCTATATATACTGCCTAAATCTAATAATTAAGAGTCTTATATGCAATTATATTTACTAGTAATTACCGCTTTAAGCAGCAGGCTGTTTACAAGCGCCTGATGAGTAGTTACTAAAAGTATAATAACCGTTACAAGCACTAAGCTAGTTATAGACGAAGATTGGATTACGTGGTTTAAGACTCTGAAGACTATAGCTATGAACGAAGACCTTTAGAACTATTTTAACCCTAAGAAGAAGAACAAACTAGAGCTGATCTTAAAGGCTCTAATTCTACTAAATATCACTTAATTTAAGAAGAAGCTAGTGTTAATCACTTACGCAAGGCTTGCTAAGTTATTAGCAGCCTCTAGTAATTATATTAAAACCATTATAGTAATAACTAATAATAAAGACCCTACTCTTAGTAAAGAAGACAATATAATACTAAAAGCTTAAGATATTAGTAAGCTGCTTAAAAAGGGTCTCTAAGTATATAACGCCTTATAGGCTAACTATAAACACTATAATAAGCATTATAAGGAATTCTAGACTAGAATAAAGAATGTAAGGAACTGGGTCCTTAAGACGCTTAATAAACCACTCTCTTAACACTACTGCAAGCCAGAGACTAGTGATGCGATTGTGGCAGGACAGGGGTTAGATAGGGTTGTGGGGACTAGAGATTCAACTCTCTGGGTCTCGGGATTTTTCTAGGCATTTTTTTTTAAAAGAATATGATCATCACTAGCTTTAATAGCTAAGGAAGCAGGGAAGCCTCTCAGTTGCGGAATTCGACAGCACTATTATTTTCTAGACTGTATGACTATTAATTTCATTACAGATTTCCTGCCTTCTATCATACTTCTTTTAATTCTGCTAAAATCGCCCTCTTCCTACAAACCCGACTGACTGCATTCGCAGTCTTCTACCTAAGCCAGGATCTGCTGCTATAACCTTTATCTTTTCAAGCCTTATTACTTTTCGCAGTAGCGATCTAACTCAATAGAGTGTCTAATTAGACACTTTTCTAGCTATCTTAAAGAGACTAGCCTATTACCTTCACTTATAGTAATACTAGAAGCAGCCGCTGCTAACCTCTGCTAGAGGCAGTAGGACAGCGTCTGTCGTAATTAGCCCTAGCGGCCCTAGAAAGATAGCTAGCTATTTAAGTATAGTTTCTTCCTCATCCGCTAAAGTCATTTCATTAGAGGTCACAGTAGGGCGGCAAGTCTATTATTAACTGAGTATAAAACTTAGTATTAATAGATACACCTTTTAGCTATAGTTACTAAATAACTTAATAATTATAGAATAAGTGAGAATAGAAGACTTAGGGAACTTTATTAACCTTAAAAAATATGGAGTTATTTATTAGGAAAAAGGAGGTTAGGTCTTAGGAAAAGTAGAAATAAAAGTAGATACTAAACCTTTACTAAAGCTAGGGCCAGCCCTAGCTAACTTATCTATAAGAAGGGCTTTAAAGCTTAAGAGTGTTAGAATAGCTAGGAAAGTGTTTAATAAGACGATCTATTATAAGAAAAGCTAATTAAAAGAAAGGAAATCTAGCTAGAACTATATTCTAGATTAATAAATGCCTGAATAGTAAAGTGTTAATAGAGCCTTAACTAAGTAAATTATAGTATTAGTCCTACTATTAGTATAAGTAATTATAAAGAGTATAGCTCTAATAATACTATTATATTTAGTAATAAAAAGCGAGAGGAGATAACTAAAGAAAAAGAAAATAAAGAAAGGGCTACTATTAGCTAAAAGGGTATCGGATTAGAATAACACCTCTAGATAAGCATTAAATAGGGAGATTTCTTTAAGAATGATTATTACATTCTACACTTTTATATTAACCTTATGATTATAAGAAGCAGCTAGCTATTAAATGCCTCTTTCGAAGCCTATTAATAAGACCGGAGGGGATAAAGTTATTATATTACTAACCTCAGACCCTAAGGAGACTTAGAGCATAACGGATCGCTATTACTAACTAAAATCACTCTCTATTAGCTAAAAAGCATCTAATAGAACACTTTTACCTAATTAAATACTAAAAACACAGAATACTAACTAATAATCTTATAATTAATTAACCTTTAGATCGAACTTATAGTAATAAAAACTTTTTAAAGACCTTATTAACTTAGGATCTGAGCTAAGTAATAGAATAATGACTCTAGAACTGCCTAATAATAATATTAAAGCTAGATATAAAAAGGCAGAAGTTCCTTTATATGAATTTTATAGTAAATTCTCTAGTAAGAATATTTCTAGCTTCTTATAGTTATATAAAAACTATCTTAATAGTAGACTAAGTAAGCTAAAAAAAAGGAGGATATTTATACTTAACTTTATTTATAATAACTGCTAGTTACTAGTAGAAAGGTCCTTCTAAGGAGAAATATAGTCTAAAATAAAGGTAAAGCTAAAAGAAGTCTTTAAAAACTTAGATAAAGAATAGATTAACTAGCCCGCTTAAGTAATCAAATGGATAAATAAGCAATTATTATTAGATGCTTCTAAAGGCTAAATACTCTAATAGTTAAAAAAACATAAAGAAGTTAGCTCCTTATTAACTAGAAATCAGAACTTAAAGGAATGATTAATATATATAATCTTTAATACACTTCTTTATTAGCTTATTATTAGAATTTATAAAAGTAAAAGAAAGCTAATTAAAAAGATATAAGTAATAGATTATAATAACTTATTTAATCTAATTATAAGCATACTTAAGTAAGATAGGAACTTCTAAAAGTTTATAAATAAAGCTAGAAAGAAACTGTTAGATTTAGGCAGTATGTATAGCACTTTAGTTATTAAGAGCTTATATATATATATATTATGCATATTATTATCTAGGCTGACCTTACAGTAGTTAGGAGTATTATATATAGTATTTACTACCTTCTTATTTAGGCTATGCTTAGTATGCTCTTAGTAGTTATATGCCTGACTGAGGTTACCTAATTATATGCATAACTATATGTATAATCTATTCTAATACGCCCCTTTAGCTTTACAGTCCCTCCACTAAGCTACACTTTACTTTATAGCTTCTTTGCCTTTTCCTTATTTCTTCTTTATTTAATTTTATCTATTAAGTTAATTAGCTTTAGTTACTTAAAGAAGCTTAAGTAACCGTCTTCTAATAGGTTCTTTATTAATCTATTAGTAAGCATTTAAATAGTAGGCATATAGATAATATTAATTCTCTCTTTAATAATTTCTTAGTATAACTAATAATTATAAATATTAATATACTTAAGCTTTATATATAATTATATTAGTTCTATAGTAATAAGGCAGATAGTCTGTTTATTATTATATTTAATTATAATCCTTATTATTATTATAACTACTTAGTAAGCTATTAGAGAGTTTAAGTTAACCTTTAATATAAAGATAAGTTAGCTTATAAAAAGAGCTTTTTTAGCTATTTAGGAAAGTGCTAAGAGCTCTGCCTTTATTATTAATATTATGATTATATCCTGCTTATTAGCTCTTTAGGAAGTGATCTTACTAAAGAGCTTTATAATAAATGCTTAAGAACTCTAATGATTTATTAAGTTATTAGTAAAGCTAGTATTTAAAGTAACTTATAGTCTATCTTTTTTACTACTAGCTATAGCTCTATATTTAAGATAAAGACCTTTTATTTATATAAAGTATTATAAGGCTCTATCTATAGCTCTTTATTACTACAGTCTAGGGTTCTAATTAAACCTAACTAGTTAGCTTATAATAAAAGCTATATTTAGTTAAGTTATTATTACTATATATATAATAGTACTAATCTTCTTAAAGTATAGGTTAATATTACTAAGGCTTATTATTATATTATATAATAAAAGTTCTTTATAAATTATTAGAGTTATTAATATTAAGTTTAGTAAGTCTTTAAAAAGTAAATAGTGCATTTTATTAATATAAATAGCTTATAATAACTATAGCTTTCTTATTCTATAATTTTAAATAATCTTAATTTCTAAGAACTATTAAAGCGGCTTATTACTTATAATATTATATATTTTCTATAGTTCTACTATTAGTAATATTACCTTACTCTTAATATACTTAGGGAAATAGAGAATATAGTTATTTATATAGAAGAAGAAGATAATATCTTTATAAAGCTAATAGTAGTCCTTACTAAGTACTTAGTAAAAGCCTGCTTATAGTAAGCCCTTTTTAAAGTGCTTTTACTATAGTAATAGTAATTAATAAAGACTATAGAGAGCTTTCTATAGCTTTAGGATTCTTTCTAGCTTCTTATATTCTATAAGCATTTATATATAAATATCTTTATCTAACTTTATATATATAAATATATTAATTATATTATATTATAGTATATTATAGTTAAATTAATTAACTAGAGCTATAAGAGTTTTAAATAATATACTTATTAAAATTACTATATAAATCTCTTAATTATTAATTACTTATTAGTCTTTATATATAATAAAGCATACTTTTATCTTTATAAATTTACTATACTTATTAAGTTTATAAATATAGACCTAGTAATAGCTAAGTATTTATTAACTATTTACTAAGGCTTTTATAACTTTAATCTATAATTAAAAATCTATATAACTTTATAAATATAATCTTTTTACTTTAAGAAGAGCATTCTAATAAGGATGACTTACTATTATTATATATAAGCTAAGAAGGGTCTATAATAAGTACTAAAGTATATTAATATATAATAACCTTTCCTTTTTAAATATAGAGCTTTCTATCTATAAAGGCTTTTATACTATTATTAATATAGGGCTCTTTAATCTTAGAAGCTTTTATATACTTATATCCTTTATAATCTAAGAGTAGACTTATCTTCCCTTACTAAATGCTTGCTTAGAGCTGGCCAGGCCTTTGCTAAATACTTTATAGTTATCCGTACGATACTTAGGTAACTAGAGCCTCCTAGCTAAGAATGCGGCCTTAAATGACTTATGCTACTTTACTAGTCTATTAGCAGGGCCTTATTAAACCTTCTAAGACTCCCTTTATCTGCTTAAGAGTTAGTATATAGAGCTCTCTATCTTTAGAGCATATTATATACCCGCCTTTAACCTTTAGTTAGCCGCTTCCTTACGCCCCTTTATACTTAGCCTAGAGGCTAAAGTGTGGAAAAACGCGATTAATAATAATAGAGGAAGTATTAGAAGAGGTTTAAACTTAGTTATAGTATATTTATATACCCCTTTAGATTTAAGTACTTTATTAATAGCCTTATGATTATTTAGTAAGTATTCTCTAAATAAATTATTATTATCTTCTTTTATTACTTTATTTACTTCTTTATTAAGTAATTATAATAATTATTACTTAGCTTATGCTTATATTACTATAAGTTTTTTAATATATTATTAAATAGCTTTAAGATTCTATTACTTTAAATCGTCTTAAAGACTCTCTATCTATTTATTAAATAGATATTACTTATTAAATAAGATATTTCTTATTATAAAAACTTCTTTATATAAGGGGTTCTAGATTCTAAATGAATTACTTAATATATAGCCTATTAAGAAATCAATTCATACTCTTAAAGCCTGTTTTTAAAGCTAGTTTCTTTATAATTATATATCTATAGTTAATATAAAGACCTTATAACTATATGCTTAAAGGTATAAGAGGTCAGGCTTTACTAAGTAATTACTATAGAATTAGTAATAGAATAATTTATATAAAGTCTTTCTATTTTTATAAATTAAAAGTATATAGTTATAAAAGTAAGTAATAGCCTTAATTAATTCTAACTATAAGTATTCTAATAACTTAGCTCCTATATATATTATATAGCTTTTTAATATAATAATTATAGTAATGCATTTTACTCTTCTATTTTATACTTAAGTATTTAAAGCTAAGAGCTTAATATATATTTCTTAAGTAGTTAATAATTTAGCGATTTATAAGTATATTTCTATTATTTTATTATTATACTTAAATACTTTAACCTTAATAGAGTATTATACTTTTAATATCCTAAGGAAGTGAATAATTATTATATAAATAGTAAGTATTAAGTAATTATTAATATAATAGTCCTAAGAATACTCTATTACTCAGTTTATAAAGATCTATATAAATATATAGCCTATATAGCCTAGGATTATTAAATAGAAATCTAAAGCTATTCATTCTCTTAGTTTTACTTATGCTATTATTTTTTAAAGAGCTTTACGAACTGCTTAGTAAGCCTTTACTATACTATATATATTATAGTTAATAGTTATTATTCATTAAAGGCCTTTAGGCTCTTCTATCTTCAGCCTAATGCTTCTTATAGTTATTATAAGGCAATATAAGGAGTCTAGGCTTAGATATCTAAGTCTTTAGTACTAAGTTATTATATCCTCTAGTATTAGCTTTCTAAGAGTCTATAATATAAAGTGAGACTTTTTCTATAGTATATTAGCTATTATTACTACTATATACTCTATAACCCTTTTCTAAGTATTTAGTAAATTTACTACTCTATCTTTCTATTTTAAGACTTATTACTCTTACTTCTTATTAATAGTACTTAAGAAAGACCTATCTAATTTTTATAGATAGTTATTACTTAGTCTAATATCTTACTAAAGGCCTTATTATCTTAGCTTTAAGAATAAAATGAGATTTATAGTAAGAGATTTATATAGAGTAATATTATAAAAGGTAAGCCTTCTTAATAAGCTATTAGCATTTATTAGAGTAATAATCGCTTTTTTATAGCTATTAATTAGCATTTAAGTAGTTCTTAATTAAAAGAAATCTCTTAATAAGACTGCTTATAAGTTCTTTATTTAGCTTATATTTTAAAAGATATATAAAGTTATTTCTAAATCTAAGAGAATATAGTTTTATAATATATAGTAAATACTAGCTATTAGTTCAGTATTTATTATATAATTACTAATAATTAAAACTATATTCATTATATAAGTACTAACTAGTTATAATTAGGCTGATTTCTCTAGCTTAATCTTTCTAATCTATTTAACTAAGTTATCTTTATTCTCTTCTAGCTATTTATTAAACCTTTTAGTTATATAAAGCTACAGTTTAAATTAATTAGATTTATTCTCTAGAAAGGCATAAAAGTAATATAAAAGTAAATAAAGTTAATAGTATACTAAGCATTTAGCTTTATTATCTAATCTAATGCTCTAATACTATCTCTTCTTAATAGTTATTCATTAAGTATTTACTAAGCTATTAGCTTCTTTTTATATACTTCTTTTACTATAAAAGGCTCTTTAACTTACTCTTCCTTACTATAGAGTCTTTAGCCATTTAATAATCTCTTAGCGAATATCTACTATAACTAGACTGACTATTAAAGTGCTTATTCAGACTTAATCTATCTATATAATGCTATATATATTAGTCTAAGCCTATAAGTATATTAACTAAAGAGCTATTATAAGGTCTCTAAGCTATTAATTAAGTTCTATTACTTCTTAGAGGCTAATATCCTAAGCCTTATTAATAGCATTTTACTATCTTTTAAGCTAGTTAGTTATAGTAGTGTTAGTCTTAATCTTTCTTTAAGGTAATTCTCTTAGGATCTTATAGTATATTTAGTAAGCCTTCTGCTTTTATAGTTCGGTTATTAAAGCGAACTTATTATAGATTGACTGAATCTACTTAGGCAGACTAGTCTCTGGCTTATAGTAGTATTAAGAGAGTGATTTATTAAGTGTCTTAAGGACTTAGTTCTTTATATTCTTTATTCTAGTCTAGAATTCCTTATAATACTTATTATAGTATTTATAGTTAGCTTATAAAGCATTATATATTTAGAGACCCTTTTTAAGTAATTCACTAATATCTTAAGCTTTTAGTATTATATTATCTTCTTTATTAAAAGTAGAGTCTTTATTATTAGTTACTATTATAATAGTCTTAGTATGATTACTAGAGGCTGCTAATAACTTAGTAAGCCTTATATAAGTGATTAAAGCTAGCTTCTTCTTAAATTAAGTAATATTTAGTAGAATTAGGGCCTTTAAGATTAGCTTTAGTTTATTCTTCTTCTTAGGGTTAAGATAGTCTTAGAAGTCTTTATTTATAGCTATAGTCTTTAGAATCTTAAACTATATAATCTAATCTTTATCTATAATTAGCTTAGTGCTTATAATAGTTATTATGCTTTTAGTGACTGCTTATTAAGCACTTATAGACAGCCTACTACCTAAAGCGGTAATTGCTAGTAGATATAATTATATATAAGACTCTTAATTATTAGATTTAGGTAGTATGTATAGTACCTTAGTTATTAAGAGCCTATATATATGTATATTATGTATATTATTATCTAAGCTGACCCTGTAGTAATTAGGGGTATTATATGCAGTATTTACTGCCTTCTTATTTAGGCTATGCTTAGCGTGCCCTCAGTGGTCACACGCCTGACTGAGGTCACCTGATTATGTGTATGACTGTGCGCATGATCTATTCTAATAGAAACCAGCTACTCTAAAGACTATATAAAGAGTGGACTTTATAGAGCCCGCTTTAAAAACCTAATTCTCTATATAGTTATTACTAGCCTTAAGTATATAAGATCCTATAGAAGAACTGATGAGGATGATTTAGAAAATAAGTATTAACTTTATAAAGAAAACTAATAATTTAAATAAAAAGCTTAAATAAGTTCTATAGTTCTAGTAAGATAAGTTAAGGCTCTTTTAAGTAAACCTAGTAGTCTAGTAAAGTCACCCCTATGATTTAAACACTCATTCTAATAATAATAAAATATATATTAATACTAGCTATATAAAAAACTTAGATATAAAATACTAATACTATAAAGTACTAAGCCACTTTCCTATTTAATATATTAAGCTGGAAAGGGATTGAGATACTAGGTTCTTAAATTACAATTCTGAGTTAAGAGTAGTATAAATTAGGAAATATAAAGCTATACTGCTTCTAAAGGTTGTGTAAAGAGTTGCCTAGCTAGAGGGAGTTAAGAAGCTAGCTATAGCTTAGATCAGTTTCTTTCTAAACTCCCCTATAATAGAATTCCTTCTGAAACTAAAGGAGAACTCTATTATAAGGAATTAGAACCTTATATAAGAAGAGTATAACTTTATCTCTAACTTCTAAAAGCATAATAAATGCTCGCTCTTTAATAACCTTATTATCTAAAGTGTAAGTAAGAAGACTGGATAGCTAGTTAGAGAATCGACTTTTACTAATATTATTATAATCTTAAATAAACTAAAAGAAAACCCTTATAAAGTCCTTATTAATAATAATACATTCTATACTAATATTAATAAATACTAGTAAGTAGAAGACTTAATAAGTAATAATAATATATAAGTAAAGGAGAAAGGTAAGATTATAGTCTTAAAAATCCTTAATTATAATAATTCAGAGGATTATGCTTTTAATTACTTAATCCTAAAGGAGGACTAAGAGATAAATATTAATGCATTTCTAATGCATTCTAGCCTAAGTAAGAAGTTCTTAGAGACTAAGGTTTAAGTCATAATCCTATAAATTATTAAATATGACTCTGAGTTTAGTAGATTAATAGTTAAAACCCTAAAGGACTTAGTTAATAGAGTTATAGCTATATAGTAGATTAAACTGCCTGAATTAGACTGGAAATAGCAAAAGAAAGCTATAGAAGTTAACTTAGTATAGGCCTAAGTTTTAAATAGCTTTTTAGAAGACTATTTTAAAGAGATTGTAGTAAGTTATAGTATTAATTCTATAACTATAGAAGAAGGAGGTTAAGACTGACTAATTATAACAAACTCCCTACTTATACTTAGTAACTATCTGATTATAAAAGGCAATTCTACTTATAAGGTCTTAGTAAGAAGAAAGATGACTCTAAATAACTTAAAAGTATTTAATAAAACACTCTTCTAAATAAATATTAACTTTATAGTTATAAGGAAACTATAAAAACTCTCTCTCTATTAAGACCTACTAAGGCTATAAGTAAGGATTAAAAACGCTAATAATCAGACTTAGGAAGCTATCCTAGACTCTAAAGCAGAAGGAAATATTATCTTTAATACAATAGCTTATAAATATAAGCTATTAGTACAGCCCTCTTTTACTAAGACTATATCTTTTTTAAATAACTATATAGTAATATTAAGAGTAGTTAATATAAGCATTTTCCTTAGTAATATCTATATTAAATAGAGGTTATATATAGCTTTAATTAGAGCTATTTTAATCCCCTTTATTCTAAAGATACTATTCTTTAGAAGTACTAAAATCACTTTTAATTATAATACTATACTAAGTAAAATGATTATAGTATACTAACTAAAGAACATTAGGCTAATAAGCGCTATTACTAGTAATTTATAATAGGAATACCCAGACCTTATCTAAGAGGCTTTAAATAGACTATTATAAGTAATAAAAGACTCTTTAAACCACTACTAATAGCTAACTATAATTTAAAGGATAATAATATTAAGCATCTAATAAGACACTTTAATAAATAAATAGCTTAAAAGATTTTCCTAATTATATTAGAAGATTAGATTAATAATAATATTCTAATAAGTAATAAAGAAAACTAAATAAGCAATCTAAATCCTTTACTTAATTTAAAAGGAAACTATATATGAATTAATACTATATATAAATATAAAGCTAATAAGATTCACCCTAAGGATAATATCCCTTTAGATAGATTAATTTTAGAAGGTAATCCCTTTTAAAAGGAAAAGAGGTAGGATAAAGTAAAGGGCGAGTTAGAAGTAGATACTCCTTATAATAAGCATATTATGCCTAAGTTCTTAAAGTTAGAAACTGGCTTAAGACTTATGCTTAAATAGTTAGAAAAGATCCTTTTACAGACTATAGAGACTCTATCCTTAAAAGAACAAGCTATCTTTAAGCAGATCTTATTTAACCGGAAAGCAGCTCTAGCCTAGACCTTTAAGGAGATAGAAGAGCTAGACTAATAAGTAGCCCCTCTATAAGTAATTAAAGTAGTCCTTTATATAGCCTAGTAAGTAAGAAATATACTAATTCCTTATAGAATTAAAAAGAAGGTTATTAATCTACTAAGAATAAGAATGAAAAGAGGGATTCTAGAAGAAAGTCATACTGCTTATAAGAACCTATAAATACTTATAACTAAAAAGAATAAGGATTTATAGCTAATTAACTCTGTAAAGAGATATAATGCTTATACTATTAGAGATAGCTTAATAGGATTAGCTATTAATAATTTCTCTATAGAATTTAGGATATGCTAAATGCTCTTAGTACTAGATTTTTTCTTTAGTTATAATTAGATTATCTTAGTAAAAGAAAGCTGCGATTTAACTACTTTTAATACCCTTCTAAGGCTGTTCTATCTTTACAGACTCCCTTAAAGAGCTACTAACTCTATAGCCCAGTTCTTATAAGTAATAATAAGAATCCTCTTCGACTTATTACTAGATATTACTTAAGCCTTTATTAATAATATAGGGATTAAAGGACTAGAAACTAACTATAGAAAAGAAGAATCCCTTCCTAATATTAAATGCTATATCCTAGAGCATCTGATTAACCTAGATAAAGTCTTATTAAACATAGAACTTACTAGCTACACAATCTTAGTAAAGAAGTCTAGCTATTACTAGAAAACTGTAGAAATAGTAGGTTTTATCTATAGTATAAGCAGCCAGAAGCCTACTAAAGCTAAGACTTTAAAGATTCTTAAATAAAAACTATATAATAACTTTATATAAGTCAGAGCCTTCCTAAGGATTACTGGCTACTATCGGATTTAGATCCTATACTATATATAGATAGCCTTACTACTAACTTAACTACTAAGGAAAAAGACACTCTAAGAGTAAAGTAAAGAATAGTAAAAGGCAATAGATTCTTTAAAATCTATAGTCATTACTGCCCCTATACTCATCTTATTAAATCTATTAGTAAAAGGTAGACTAATTATCTTAATAACTAATTTATTAATCTTTAGCTAAAGTACTATCCTTATATAAGTCTAGAAGGAGAAGCATTATTTAATATACTATAAATCTAGCTCCTAGACTAATATTAAGAAGTACTATAATATAACTAAGCTAGAGTATAAAAGGGTGCTTTATACTATTAGATACTTATAAATATATCTATATAATGTCCCTTTTATTCTAAAGACTGATTCTTATATTCTAATTAATCAGATTAATAATAAAGCAGATAATATTCTTACTATAATAGTTATTAGATATATTAGAGGCGAAAGTTACTACTTATTACCACCTATTGCTATGAGGCTTAGCAATCAGCTTCTAGCTAATTCTATACAGAAGAGAAAGAGTATATAAAGCTTGCTCTAAAACCTTAAGGCATAAGTAGTAAGGATAGAATACACAATTTTTATACCCTAATATTTAATAATTAAGAGTCTTACTGCCTTAACCCATTTTAATATCTTTTAAATCCTTTTATTATATTTATAATGCTGTATAGAAAATCCTAAAAAGAAGGTCTTATAGCTATTCTTATAAAACCCAGGGACTTTCTAGACTGAGAGTATGAATTCCTTCTTTAGGTTAACCTTCTAGGTCTATAATAGTACTTTAAAAGGAAGATTTTCCTTAAAGAGGAACTAGCCTTCTTAGATATTAGAAGATATAAATACATTAAGATAATAGTAGTATAATGGACTATTTAATTAGAAATACCTAAGACTGAAGGGACTAATTTAGATAATATATAGAAAATAACTAATAGAATATAGTCTTTATCTAACCTAATTGAATAAGGTCAGAAGAGCTTTTAATAGGACCTCTTTTTCTATTAGCTTTAAGAAAAGTTATTAGAAAGATAGAAGAAGTCTTTAAGAACTCTCTAAGACTGGATTATCTAAACTATCTCTCCTAGTTATATCCAGACCTATTATTAGCTGCATAAGTCAATCTATAAATAGCATTATAATCTCTATGCTTAATGTAGGAGGTTAGAAGTAGATAAAATATAAGATGCTTAAAATATATACTTAATCCTTATAAAAATACTTCTAAAGACCGTAACTTAAGCACTTAAATAGTTAGAAGAGTGGGAGGAAGCCTTAGTTAAAGGATAGTAATAAAAGGTCCTTAAGACCCTCTTTTATAGCTCTTAGGCATATGACTTCTTTAATATCTTTTTATAACTTCTCCCTGCTTAGATAGCAGCCTATGAAATTAGCTAATAAAACCTGATCTAAGATAAATCTCTTATCTATTAAGATCTAGCGAATGCCTTCTAGAATAAGCTTAAAAATACAAAGGCCTTACAGAGCCTAGGTTATATAGGAAATTTCTCCTAAGGTGCATTCTTTATAAGCTTTACTAGAAAGGACCCCTAGGATAATGAATCAGAGGATGCTTATATTATTAAAGGTTAGTACTATTCTCTAAAGAAGGAAGGGTAAAGGATGAAGCGCTAAAGGCCTTTTAAAGAATAGGATAAATGCCTGGCATGCGGCTTACTCTATATCCTTAAGAAATGCTTCTATATTTTCCTAAATATAGCTTAGAGAGGGTTTAGGCCTTAAGAAAAATTTTAGATAAAGGTAAGAGAAGCCCTTAAAGAAGACCTAGACCTCTAAGTATAAGTAAAAGCTCTTACTTAGAAGAAGTCTAAGAACTTACTAAACCTAGCTATTAAAGAAACCTCTAACTAATAACTATATAGCTGGCTTATAGCTAAAGTTAATACTATATTTACTACTTAGAGTAATAACTATCCTTTATAAAAATCTTAAATCCTAAACTCTAGAATAATAATCTTAATTATAAATAACTCTAATTAACTAGCTAATCTCTAGCTAGCCCTTCTAAATAACTTTATTTAATTAAGTAATTAAAAGTTACTAATTTTAGAATATAGAATAATAATAGTTAGGCTAATAAGAACTTAAGCCCTATTACTTAAAAATATAGCCTACTATCCCTAACTCCTTATAACTCTAGTCTCCTTATATTAGCTATAGAAGAAAGGACTCTATTAAAATAATAGACATAATCTAATAACCCTTTATTATTCTAATTAAATAATCGCTTGCTTAATTAAGGACCTATATAGTTAATACATTATTAAATACTAACTAGTAGAGATAACCCTAGCGGTTTAAGTAGCTTATAAGTTCACCTCTTATACTAAGAAGGCTCTTTTAGTAAGAGAAGCTATCTGCTAGCATAACTGCTTAGAGCATCCAGGACCGTAAGCTTTTAAATACTTTATCTTAGTATCTTAAGGGGTATGAATTTAAAGACTAATAATAGTCGAATATAATACCTATAGCCTATTAAAGATTAAGAGATAAGTCAGATAGGCTCTAAGACAGTCTAATTATAGAGCTAGTAAATGCATTACTATTAATTTTTATAATTATAAAGAAGGAATAGATAACTATACTTTGCAGATATTGCTTACCTACTGATTAATAGGTTATATTTAGGATTATTACCTTATATCTTAGACAATAGAGGCTATAATTATAATCTTTAAATCCTTCTTTAAATACCTAGAAGTTTAATATAATATTAAGGTTAAAGTTATTAAATATAATAATAAGATTATAAAAGTTAAACTATAAGTTAGAAACTTTATATAAAATAAAGCTATTATTATTAAGCCCTTAGTACTATATAGCTAAGTATAAAATAGCAGTACTGAACGCTTAGGGGGTGTAATAAAGGATAAGGAAAGAGCTATATAAATAGGCACTAGGTTCTCTTATTAGCTATAGCCAGAAATCAGCAGAATAGCAGTTTATTTATATAACTGAACGCTAAACTATAAATCAGGCTAGAAAATACTATATAATTAATTACATATTATAATAACTAAAGCTAAAGGAATTCTATAACTAGTAAAACAGCCTAACTAAATATATCTAAGAGTATTTAATTATAAAGCCTATGCTATAACCCTTAAGGCATAATAAAAGTTTAATTATAAGATATAACTTAAGCTAAAAGGATAGATTAGCTTTTTAATTAGATATAAATCCTTAAATATCTATAGAATCTAGATCCTTATAATTAATTGAATAGTAAGTACTTAAGATATCATTTTTAATAAAGATAAGGGCTATAATAAAGACTAAGAAAACTTTAAGAATGACCTTTTAGAAGCAGACCTAGAAGAAATCGTACGAATTATATCCCTTTAATAAGACGAACCGATTAATTAGCTAGAGACTAAAGACTGTATTAAAGTAGACTTTCTTAAAGAAGAAGACTTAAATAAACTTATAAGAGATTGTCTTATAATAGTGATTAATAAAATCTTATAAGCAAAAAGGGCAGAATATAAAGACTTCCTTATACTTTTAGATATACTACTATCTGCTCTACTTATATAATTACTTTAAAATGTATTAGAATAAGGGAATAAAATAATTATATAATAAGCAGCTTTTCTAATTAGAACTAAATCTTCTTTATAAACCTTAATAGAATAGAAGATCTATAAAGGAGTAAAAGTATATAGAAATGCATTACTTCTAATACTAATAAAGTATTAAGATCTTATAGGACATGTATTAGGAAACCTTTTCTAAAAGGCTAAAGAAATCTATCTTTAAAGTCATAAGGAAATGAGGTTATAGACTAAGATCTAAGCTAAGGACCCTTAAGCATTTAATTAATAAGTCCTAGGCTATATATAAATATATATTTATAAAACAGACAAATATAGTTACTTTTAGAAATATAAGGCCTGATTAGTAATATAAGGAAACTAATAAGCAAAAGGGAAACTATAAGATATATACATAACTACCTTAGCTAAAAGGTCCTTTTAGACCTTAATAGCTATTATAATAAAGTTTGATCTAAAAATAGTCTAATATAATATAGTTAATATATTTATATATACCCTAATTAATTAAGATATCTTTATATAAATGCCTCCTAGCTATAAGAAGGCAGGAACTATTCTAAAGCTTAATAAAGCTCTATATAGACTGAGAGTCTCTCCCTTACTATAGTAAAAGGAGCTTTTTAAGACCTTCTTAAAGCTAGACTATAAACCAGTTCTATATAAGCCTTACTATTTTAGAAAAAAAGGAATCCTCTTCTTTATATATATTAATAATATTATTCTAGCCTATAGGAAAATATAAGAAAATAAAGCTAAGGACTTAATTAGATAACTCTAATTAAGATATAAACTAATAAGCAGTAACTCTATATAATAGTTCTTTAGAATAGAAGTTATATAGGACTGACCTATAAGGAAGATCTAGCTATTCTAAGCAGCCTATATTAAGAAAATTATAAACCTAGCTAATAAAAGAATAGCTATAGTACTAATAACTTAGTTAGAGCTATAGCCTATAATAAGGCTAGTAATCCTAATAGAAATTTAATAATACTAATATAAGATTAGATCAATCCTCTATATTATAGTTAACACCTGACCTAATATAGCCTTTACTATCTCTAGATTGGCTAGATTCCTTACTAATCTAAGTTAAATACACTAAGAAGCGGCTGACTGCATTATTCACTACCTTATATATATAAAGAACCTAGCCCTATCCTTCAGAAGGCCTAGCGGTCTTAGTATTACTAGTAATGCCTCTTTTATTAATAATATAACTGATTAGAAGAGCTTATAGGCATATACTATTAAGCTATTTAATAGACTGATTGGATGGAGAGCTAATAAATAAGATATAATTATAATATTAATAATAGAAGCAGAGCTCCTAGCCCTAGTATAGGCAGCTAAAGAATCTCTCTTTATAAGCTAATTACTTAAAGAGCTAATAATTTAACTAAATAACTTAACTATCTAAATTAACTATAATAACACTCAGACTATTAACCTTATAATAGCTAAGATAGCTACTTTAAGGACTAAGTTATAATATATTAATATCTATAATTACTAGCTTAGATAGGAGGTTTAAAGAGGGAAAATTTAAATTAAATACATTAAATCAATAAATATAGTTATAAATAGCCTAATAAAAGCACTTCTAGCTAGAAAATAGAACCGCTTTTTATATTAACTTAGATTAGAAGACATTAGAAAAAGGCTTTAGAAGGATGAAGAAGGGCTTTAGACTTAATAAGAAGTTATTAAATCTAAGGGGGTGTGTTAAATATATTAGAGGCGAAAGTTACTACCTATTGCTACCTATTACTATAAGGCTTAGTAATCAGCTTCTAGCTAATTCTATATAGAAAAGAAAGAGTATATAAAGCTTGCTTTAAAACCTTAAGGTATAGGCAGTAAGGACAGAATATATAATTTTTATACTCTAATATTTGACAATAGTAATAAGATAGATTAGCTATATCCTATTATTTAATATTATAGTTAAGCACATTCTTAGTAAAAAGAATAGTATAGCTAATAGGCTTTTTAAGAAGCTAGTAAGCAAATCTAATCAATAAGATAGAGAAGCTAAGAAGAATATAAAAGAATTTATCAATACTTGCCTTAATACTATCCTATTCAGACCTAAAGAGACGCCCTTAAAAAACAATTATACTAGTTAGTAATTAGTATTAGCTAAATTCCTTATAATATTATAAAGACCAGAAGGAATAACTACTAAAGACTATTAATAACTAGCCAGAAAAGCTACTCAGTACTTCATCTAAAAAGGCCAGATCTAGTATAAAGGACTAAGAGAAGGAGAAGACCTAGTACTAGTTATTAACTCCTAAGAGATTTAAAAGTATCTAATAAGATCCTATTACCTAGAAGGAGGTTATAAAAGACAATTAATTACTTAGAAACTGCTTAAATATTACTATTTCTAATAAAGCATAAAATAGGATCTAGAAGAAATAATAGATACTTATTTAACTTACTAATTTCATATAGTATAATAAGCTACTAAAAAGTTAATATTAATAGCCCCTTAGTATCTAATAATAAAGATCTATATAAATAGTTAGTACTTACTTTTAGATAGTAGGATAAAGTTCTTACTAAAAGTAAGATATAACCTTATTAAATAGATTGAAGTTATAATAATACTATATCTATTAGCTTACTATATTAAGAAGTTTATAAAAATAATTATCTATTATTATAGCATATTATTAAGAATTATTATTAATAATAAAAGAGAAATCTAGAAGGGTATTTTAAAGGATTTAAATAAGCTTAGTATTACTATAGTAAAAATCACAGCCTATAACTCAAAAGCTAATAGTATTATTAAAGTTAGCTATATCTCTATAGTTAATTACTTTAAAAAGATTGAAATATTAAGTAAATAGATCTATTTAATTAAAAAAGCACTATTAGTAAATAGGTCTATAGTCTAAGGATCTTATAAGAGATCGCCCTTTTTCTTATTTTATAAATAGGAACTGATCCTTTTAATAGAAGTCAAAGTCCTTACTTAGTAACTGATTGACTAGAATAATATTAAAATAATAGAAGAAGTGATCCTAGCTAGGATCCAGATCTTAGAGAGATAATAGAAAGATATAGAAGAAGCTAGAGAGAAAGTTACAGCTTATAGATGCAATAATGCTTAAAAAGCTACTAAAAAGAATGCTTTTAGGCTCTATAAGTCACCCTTAAAGAAAGGAGACCTAGTCTTATAATATAATATCCGAAATTATAATAATATATCTACTATAACTAAACTTAAGCCTAGATAGCTAGGACTATTTAGGATTAAAGAAGCTTTTAAAGATAAGAAAACATATATTATTAAGACCTTAGATAGTATAAGAATCCTAAGGGTAAATAATAGTAATTAACTTAAGCAGTTCGTTAAAGATAGCTAGGGATAGTAAGCTAATAATAAAGATAATAAGATTCTAAAGCTATTTAGTTAGGGTTTTTAAATAAGAACTAATAGGAAAGTGTTTAATAAGATACTTAACTGCTAGTAAATAGAAGAGAAACTATAGAACCTATAAACTAAGGCTTAGGAAGAGCAGATGAATGAGCTTATCTGGCTATAGAAGGGACTCTAGATAGATATAGAAGTATAAATCCCTAAGATACTATAAGATTAAAGAGATAAGTATATTAACTAGAGAAATGTCTAATTAAATACTTAAGAATATAGAAAGCGCATTAGAAATAACTAGGCTTTTATATAAGAAGGCAGATAAAGTAGTATAATAAGGTCTAGAAGCGATTATAAAGATAAGAGTAGAGAAGTAAATAGAAATACTATAGAGTAAAAGAACTATTGGATTTCTATACTATCCTTCTTAAAAGACTAAATAATATTAAAAATAGAAAGACTCTAATAGAGAAAATATTATAAATAGTATTTAAAATAGACAGAACCTATCTCTTAAAACTTAGGCAGATCGAGCAGCTGCTTAGTATATAATAGCTTAATTAGCTATAGAGCCTCCTTTAGCTAAGTAGCTAGTAATAATTCGAAGGTAAGACGCAGGGTTAAGTATATTAACTATCTAGAAACTAGAGGCATAAGACCCAGTAGTTATAGCACTACTTAGAGAGTGATTATAAAGACCCTAATAGTAACCGATTAGAATATAGCCAGTTAGCCATTTCTAATCATAGCTAGAACGGTTATACTAAATGCAATTAGCATACTGGCTACTTATAAAAGTAAGATATAAGATATAAGCATAGAAAGGGGTCAGAATGTAGCTCTAAAAGCATATTATATAAGAAAAATAACTAAAAAGGTAGTAATAATATATAATTAAATTAGTATTCTTAATAAAAGCTATAAACAAGGCTTTAATATAATAAAGAGCCTTACTAAGAGTTATAAAGAAGTAGTTAATAAAGTAAGACCACTTAGTAAGAATATATACTAAGTAAGCTAACACAGTCCGTAATAACTAAACACTAGCCTTAATAGTAGAATCCTTAAATTGTCTAATCTTAATAAAAAGCTAGGTTAAATAATTATATAGGTTAACTCTAAGTAGAAGAGCGAGCTTAATCTTAACATAAAGCAGTTAACTAAGGCAGTTAAGGACAAGATAGCTATAAAACTAGACTCAAAAGTTAGTAATTATCTAAGAAAGCATTTAATTAAATAAAGGATCTTAAAAGAAGCTAGAGAAAGAGAATACTTATAAATCAATCTAGAGTTAAAAGTCTAAAAATAGAGAACGCTTAGAAAGAGAGAGCATTATAATTATACTAATAAGTAATAAACTATAGGTTAAAGGCATTAATATTTATATTACATTTAGCTAGACTATGCATATTAAGAAAGCATTAAGAAAAGACATTTTAAAGAATAGTAAGCTTATTCTCATTAGAAGCACTATAAGAAGAAGTAGACTGAGTTAATATTATAGTAATAGTCTAAAAAGATAGAAAGATAAAAGTAATAATAATAATAAAAAAAGAAAAAAAAAAAGAAGCTATAAGAAATATAAGAAGGAAGAAAAAGAGGGGGTTAAGCTTAAAAAGCCTAAGTATTTACTATATAAACACTAAAGCTCTAAGAACAATATTTCTTATAATTAGAGAGTTTAGTATAATTTATACTAAAAGACTTAAAATAAATATATAGTAATTATAAAGGCAGAGCCCGCAGCCCACTTTAAAATAATAACCTTATAACTATATAACTAACCTCTCTTTTTTAACCCTTTATAATATTACTAAGCTACTGCTTTCTTATAGCCATGCTTATAATATAAGCCCTATCTTCTCAATTTCTATAATATTATCTTATTATACACTATTTAGTAACTATATCTAATTTCCTATTATTATAACTAACTGATTAATGCTAAATGCAATGCTTATAGTAATAGAAAGGGAGAACAGCCTCTTCTTCTTAAATAAGGATATTAAACTCTAGTAAGAACTAATTAAAAATAAAAGCAGTAATAGCAGCTTCCTATACTCTGAAAATATTATCTCTACTTAGGAAATAGTAACCCTAATTAATAACTAAATTACTATAATCTAATAATATAAGAACTGGTTATACTAAGACTAATACTAAGATAAGCGGCCAGCCCTTAATAATAATGAATCTATCTAATACTAGGCCTCTCTAGTGCCTTCTCCTTCTAACTTTAATAAATCTAATAGTATAAGCTAAGCGCTTTACTATAGGATTCTCTAGTCTCTTCTAAAGACTAGGGAGAAGCAGGACTTAATAAGTAATAACCAACTCCTTACCTTTATAAGCATGCTTACATACAGTCTTTAGAATATTATAACTATAGCCAATAGCTTAATTACACTTAAATCCTCTACTATTAAAAGTAATTAAAAGAAAGCTAGCCCCTTCTTCTATTAGTAGCTTTTATAAGAGATAATTATTAATAATAACTGCTTATAACTAGGCTTTTAACTAATAGTAAAGCGATTCTATAGCTAGTGATTCTATATTAGGTTATTCTACTATTAGGCCTACTACTACTAGTCTGTATTTATCTAAAATACTAAATATAAGCAGTTATTCTTCTTTAATACACTAGAAAATAAGAAAATAAAGCGGTTCTAAGCTTTAGTAATAGCCTAAAAGGAAATCCTTATATAGAATAGAAAGCCTTAGAACTTTAAGGTCTATAGAATGCTTACCACTTACTAAGAAGGCAGCTAAGAATATAATTACCTTTATATATTCTTACTTACTTAAAGCCTCTAAAGATTAATTAGGCTATCCTACTAATAGATAGTAAAAGTAATACTAGTTAAAACCCTTAAGTTTAACTCTCTTTATAAGAGTACTAAATTTAGCTCTTTTAACTTATTAGCTTATAATTAAGTAATAAAGTATATAAGTCTAAGAAAGAAATAGGATGAATTATATACTTTAAGTATTAACAGAGTCCTAAAGTTTATTAAATATACTATTCTAAATAAACTAAGTATATAGAATAGTAAAGTCATTTAAAATAGATAACTTATTAATATTCTAAATAACTATAGTATAATTTATATACTATTTAATCTTACTATAATCCTAAGAATATCTAACTTCTATACTAATATAAAAAGGCTAAAAGTAATTAATTAGTAGAATATTAATAACCTTATAATTAGTAATAATTATTAAGTAATTAAAAAGCCAGACTGCTTCTTTAGGCTTTTATACTAATGCTCTAATCCTATTCTAATTATAACTAAAAGGGTTTATAACCAGATCCTTAAGACTATTATTAATGCTTATAAGCAGTATAGTATAGTTATTATAAATAGCTACTTATAATAAACTCTCCCTAACTCCTCTATAAGTAGTATAGTAAGGACTCCTTCTTACATATAAGCACAAGCATTAGTATTAGAGCTACTAATAATAATAAAGCTAAATAGCCAATACCTGCCTAAGATCGCAATCGCCAGACTGAACTAGCTATTTTAATTAGCTTTAAAAGTAAGTAAGAAGAAGCCTACTACTTAATCTGCTGCTAAGAGTAATAATAGCAGTATTTTATCGCTTCTTATACATATACTGTCTATTAGTAACTAATCTATATAAAATGCATACTTATTAAAAAGCCATAGATCTGCCTCTCCTAGCTCTTTTTATAAAGGACTATAGCAAGCCCTTAATACCTATATTCATAAAGCAGAGCTAGTTATAGTATCTAATAAGATAATTATATAAGGCAGGAACTTCTATACTAACCTAAAAATAAAAGAAAGAGCCTGAAAAATAATAGTTACTATAGATATAATAGAGTTACTATAGATTCCTAACTAAATTATATAATATCTATTAGTCTTAAGTATATATACTAAGTATATCCCTAAGGGATTAGTCATACTAGACTAGTAGGAGGCTATTATTAATATTGCCTATAGATAAGTCTTCTAGCCGCTATTGCCTAAAATAAGTTAAGAAGAGTGTTACTATTAGTAAGAAAGTAAATGCAAAGAATAAAGGAGTATAGAGTAAGAGAGGTATTTAATTAAATACTTTTAGTTATAAGGGAAGTAGATTAAGATATATAGAAGTAAAATAGAAGGAGTTTATAGCTATAAGCCTAAGGCTGGCTAAAGATAGTAATCGTCTTATAGGGGAAGGTATAATGTAATTATAGTAGGATAGGGGTTAGATAGGGTTATAAGGACTAGAGATTTAATTCTCTAGGTTTTAGGATTTTTTTAAGCATTTTTTTTTAAAGGAATATAATTATTACTAGCTTTAATAGCTAAGGAGGTAGGGAAGCCTCTTAGTTATAGAATTCGACAGCACTATTATTTTCTAGACTATATAACTATTAATTTTATTATGGATTTCCTGCCTTCTATTATACTTCTTTTAATTCTACTAAAATCGCCCTCTTCTTATAAACCTGACTGACTGCGTCCGCAGTCTTCTACCCAAGCCGGGATCTGCTGCTACAACCTTTATCTTTTCGAGCCTTGCTACCTTCCGTAGCAGCGATCCAACTCAATAGAGTGTCTAATTAGACACTTTTCTAGCTATCTTAAAGAGACCGGCCTATTACCTTCACCTGCAGTAGTGCTAGAAGCAGCCGCTGCTGACCTCTGCTAGAGGCGGCGGGATAGCGTCTGTCGCGATTGGCCCCAGCGGCCCCGGAAAGATAGCTAGCCATTTGGGTGTGGTTTCTTCCTCGTCCGCTAAGGTCGTTTCACTAGTCTGCCTAAGTAGATTCAGTCAATCTATAATAAGTTCGCTCTAGTAACTGAATAGTAAAAGCAGAAAGCTTGCTAAATATATTACAAGATCTTAGGAAAACTACCTTAAGAAAAGATCAAGACTAACACTACTATAGCTAACTGGCTTAAGAGATAGTAGAATACTATTAATAAGGCTTAGGATATTAGCCTCTAAGAAGCAATAGAACCCGATTAATAGCTTAGAGACCTTATAATAGCTCTTTAGTTAATATACTTATAGGCTTAGACTGATATATATAGCATTATATAAATAGGTTAAGTCTAAGTAAGTATTTTAATAGTCAGTCTAGTTATAGCGGATATTTACTAAGAGATCGCTAAATAGCTAGAGACTTTATAGTAAGGAAGAGTGAGTTAAAGAGCCTTTTATAGTAAAGGAAGTATATAAGAAGAAGCTAATAGCTTAGTAAGTGCTTAATGAATAATTACTAAGAAGAGATAGTATTAGAGTAATAGATTAGATAATAAAGCTAAGTGCTTAGTATACTATTAACTCTATTTACTTTTATATTACTTTTATGCTTTTTTAAAGAATAGACCTAATTAATTCGAACTATAGCCTTATATAATTAAAAGGTTTAATAAGTAATTAGAAGAGAATGAAGATAACCTAATTAAATAAATTAGAAAGATCAAGTTAGAGAAATCAGCTTAATTATAACTAGTTAGCACTTATATAGTAAATATAGCCTTAATTATTAGTAATTATATAATGAATACTGAACTAATAGCTAGTATCTATTATATATTATAGAACTATATTCTCTTAGATTTAAGAATAACTTTATATATCTTTTAAAATATAAGCTAAATAAAGAACCTATAAATAGCCTTACTAAGAGATTTCTTTTAATTAAGAATTACCTAAGTATTAATTAATAGCTATAAAGAAGTGACTATTACCTTAATAAATACTAATAGCTTACTAAAAAGGCTCACTCTTTATAATATTACTTTATATAAATCTCTTATTATAAACCTTATCTTATTCTTAAAGCTAAGATAGTAAGGCCTTTAGTAGGATACTAGACTAAGTAATAACTATCTATAAAGATCAGATAGGTCTTTTTTAAGTATTATTAATAAGAAGTAAGAGTAATAAGTCTTAGAATAAAAAGATAGAGTAATAGATTTATTAAATATTTAAAGAAGGGTTATAAAGTATATAATAGTAATAATAGCTAATATACTATAGAAAAAGTCTTACTTTATATTATAGACTTTTAAAAAGCTAATACTAGAGAATATAATGACTTAGTACTAAAGACTTAGATATCTAGGCCCAGACTCTTTATATTACTTTATAATAGCTATAAGAAGCATTAGGCTAAAGATAGAAGAGCCTAAAGGCCTTTAATAAATAATAACTATTAACTATAATGCATATAGTATAGTAAAGGCTTATTAAGCAGTTTATAAAGCTCTTTAAAAAGTAATAGTATAAGTAAAACCAGGAGAATAAATAGCCTTAGATTTCTATTTAATGACCCTAGGCTATATAAGCTATATATTTATATAAATCTTTATAAACTGAGTAATAGAGTATTCTTAGGACTACTATACTAATAATCGCTTAATGCTTACTATCTATATAATAATTATTCACTTTCTTAAGATATTAAAAGTATAATACTTTATTAAAATTAAAGTATTTAAGTATAATAATAAAATAATAGAAATATACTTATAAATTACTAAGCTATTAACTGCTTAAAGAATATATACTAAGCCTTTAGCTTTAAATACTTATATATAAAATAGAAGGGCAGAATGCATTATTATAATTATTATATTAAAAAGCTATATAATGCATATAAGAGCTAAGTTATTAGAATACTTATAATTAGAATTAATTAAGACTATTACTTACTTTTATAATTATATACTTTTAATTTATAAAAATAGAAAGACTTTATATAAGTTATTTTATTACTAATTCTATAATAATTACTTAATAAAACCTGACCTTTTATACCTTTAAGTATATAGCTATAAGGTCTTTATATTAATTATAAATATATAATTATAAAAAAACTAGCTTTAAAAGCAGGCTCTAAGAGCGTAGATTAGTTTTTTAGTAAGCTATATATTAAATAACTCATTTAGAATCTAGAACTCCTTATATAAGGAAGTTTTTATAATAAAAGACGTTTTATTTAATAAATAGTATCTATTTAATAAATAGATAGAGAGTCTTTAAAACGATTTAAGATAATAGAACCTTAAAGCTATTTAATAATATATTAAAGAACTTATAATAATATAAGTATAAGCTAAATAATAGCTATTATAATTACCTAATAAAAAAGCAGATAAAGTAATAAGAGAAGATAATAATAACCTATTTAGAAAATACTTATTAAGTAATTATAAAGCTATTAATAGAGTGCTTAAATCTAAAGGAGTGTATAAATATACTATAGCTAAGTTTAAACCTCTTTTAATACCTCCTCTATTATTACTAGCTGCGTTTTTCTATACCTTAGCCTCTAGGCTAAGTATAAAGAGGTATAGAAAAGCGGCTAACTAAGGGTTAAAAGTAAATATATAATATGCTCTAAAGATAGAGAGCTTTATATACTAACTCTTAGGCAGATAAAAGGAGTCTTAGAAGGTCTAACGAGGCCCTACTAATAGACTAATAAAGCAGCATAAGTCATTTAAAGCCGCATTCTTAGCTAGGAGGCTCTAGTCGCCTAAGTATTGTATAGGTAACTGCAGAGTGTTTAATAAAGGCCTAGCCAGCTTTAAGCAAGCACTTAGTAAGAGAAGATAAGTCTGCCTTTAGATTATAAAGGATATAAGTATATAAAAGCCTTTAAGATTAAAGAGCTCTATATTAATAGTAGTATAAAAGCCTTTATAAATAGAGAGCTTTATATTTAAGGAAGAAAGGTTATTATATATTAATATACTTTAGTGCTTATTATAGACCCTTCTTAGCTTATATATAATAATAGTAAGTTATCCTTATTAGAATGCTCTTTTTAAAGTAGAAAGAATATACTTATAAAGTTATATAGATTCTTAATTATAGATTAAAGTTATAAAAGCCTTAGTAAATAGTTAATAAGTACTTAGCTATTACTAGGTTTATATTTATAAACTTAATAAGTATAGTAGATTTATAAAGATAAAAGCATGCTTTATTATATATAAAGACTAGTAAGCGATTAATAGCTAAAAGACTTATATAATAACTTTAATAAGTATATTATTTAGAACTCTTATAGTTCTAGCTAATTAATTTAATTATAATATACTATAATATAATATAATTAATATATTTATATATATAAAGCTAGATAAGGATATTTATATATAAATACTTATAGAATATAAGAAGCTAGAAAGGATCCTAAAGCTATAAAAAGCTCTTTACAGTCTTTAGTAATTACTATTACTATAGTAAAAGCACTTTAAAAAAGGCTTACTATAAGCAGGCTTTTACTAAGTGCTTAGTAAGGACTGCTATTAGCTTTATAAAGATATTATCTTCTTCTTTTATATAAATAACTATATTCTCTATTTCTTTAAGTATATTAAGAGTAAGGTAATATTACTAATAGTAAAACTATAAAAAACATATAATATTATAAGTAATAAGCTATTTTAATAGTTCTTAAAGATTAAGGTTATTTAGAATTATAGAATAAGAAAGCTATAATTATTATAAGCTATTTATATTAATAAAATGCACTATTTGCTCTTTAAAGACTTACTAAACCTAATATTAATAACCTTAATAATTTATAAAGAACTTTTACTATATAATATAATAGCAAGCCCTAGTAATATTAACCTATACTTTAGGAAGATTAATACTATTATATATATAGTAGTAATAACTTGACTAAATATAGCTTTTACTATAAGCTAACTAATTAGGTTTAATTAGAACTCTAGACTATAGTAATAAAAAGCTATAAATAGAGCCTTATAATACTTTATATAAATAAAGGGTCTTTATTTTAAATATAGAGCTATAGTTAGTAATAAAGAAAATAGACTATAAGTCACTTTAAATATTAGCTTTACTAATAACTTAATAGATTATTAGAGTTCTTAAGCATTTATTATAAAGCTCTTTAGTAGGATTACTTCTTAGAAAATTAATAAGCAGGATATAGTTATAATATTAATAATAGAGATAGAGCTTCTAGCGCTTTTCTAAGTAGCTAAAGAAGCTCTCTTTATAAGCTAACTTATCTTTATATTAAAGGTTAATCTAAACTCTCTAATAGCTTACTAAGTAACTATAATAATAATAAGAATTATAATTAAATATAATAATAAGCAGACTATCCGCCTTATTACTATAGAACTAATATAACTATATATAAAGCTTAAGTATATTAATATTTATAACTATTAGCTATACTAAGAAATTATTAAAAAGAGAATTAATATTATCTATATACTTACTACCTAAATGCTTACTAATAGATTAATAAAGAACTTATTAGAAGACGGTCACTTAAGCTTCCTTAAGTAACTAAAGCTAATTAACTTAATAGATAAGATTAAATAGAGAAGAAATAAGGAAAAGGCAAAAAAGCTATAAAGTAAAGTATAGCTTAGTAGAAGGACTGCAAAGCTAAAGGGGCATATTAGAATAGATCGTGCGCATAGTCATGCATAATTAGGTAACCTCAGTCAGGCGTATGATTACTAAGAGCATGCTAAGTATAGCCTAAATAGGAAGGCGGTGAATGCTATATATAATACCCCTAATTACTGCAGGGTCAGTCTAGATAACGATATATATAATATACATACATGTAGGCTCTTAATGATTAAAGTACTATGCATGCTGCCTAAATCTAATAACTGTAATCCCTCCTATAATTACTATAATCACTTTTATAATTATTACAATTACCTTTATAATAAAAGTAATCAAACCTTATATTATATAGTATATAAACCTAAGGAACTAGCTATTATTAGAATACTAGCTCCTTAGCTATTAATATAACTTAGTTACTTTAATCTATATTAATTATTATATATTATTATATATTAACTATTACTTAATATAATACTATAATTACTATTTAGTAAGTATAACCTAACTATTCTATTAATATAGACCTTAGTTTATTTCTTAAAAACCCTTCTTAATCTACCTTATACTTTATATAGCCTAGCTTAAGGATATAACTATTATATATTAATAGCTTTTATTTAGATAATTACTTTATATACTAAGTAATATCTAATAAACTATAATAGTATTTACTATACTTTTTAATAGTATGCTCTTATCTAAAGGAAAGGCCCTAGTACTCTCTAAAGATAGAGATAGTAATAAACATATAGAAGCTTCTAATAATAAGTATAAAAAAGAACTTAGGGAGCTCTATATAGAGAACGAGCGACTCTTTATAGGACTTGCTAAGCTCTTAGCTCTAGGAATGCATACTAATACTATATAGGAGGAAGAGCGTTACTAGAATGAGGAGTGCTTTAAGCAGTTATATATATAACTCTAGGCCTTATTAAGTAATCCTGCTTTAAATATAATTATTATAGTTATAGAATAGAAGATTATTAAACTTATTATTAAACTAATTTAAACTAAGAATAACTAAGAATAACTAAGAATAATAAGTAGCTTAACTTATAGAATATAAATAACCTATTATTATAGTATATATTTATAATATTAGAGAAATTATTAAGCCTAAATAGTTACTTAAGTTTAATAGAAACCTAAAGAAGCTATAAGAATACCTTACTAGCCTTAAGTCTTATTATACATACTATTTATTACTATTTATAAGTAATTTACTTAAAGTATAATATACTATAAGAAAACTAAAAGGCAAAGTAGCTTAAAACTATAAGTTAATTCTAAAAGACTTTATAACTTAAGCCTTAAACTAGTAAAAACCTAAGATAACTATAATATTTAATAATTTTAATAGATATAAATAATCACTAATTAATAACTATAGTAAATAAGATAAAAAATATAATATACTTAATACTATTAGAAAACTTAAATAAATAAAGGCAGTATTTAAATACTTTTTAGAGTTCTAATATATTATAGTAAAACTTAATTAGTTAAATAAAAACCTTATTAATGAATTTTACTAAAACCTAAAGAATAATATTAAAGATAAACTTACTAAAAACATAGACCTACTTATAGATTTTATTTAGTATATTAAACTTACTATTATAATTAATAACTAACTATTTAAATAATAAATAGAAAAACAGAATATTAGTAGTAATAATAGCGGTTAGAAAAGGAAGACTTATACTAACTAGAAGAAATCACAAACCCCTAACACCTCCTATAGTACTATAGCCAGACCTATAGAACTTAGCGTAATATAGTAACAGTAAGGGAAAAAGATATTTAAATATTATAATTATAATAAACTAAGATACCTTTTATATAACTATAAGAAACCTAAGAAAGAAAAGAAACTATTCAAGCCTATTACTATACCTACTTATAGTATTAATTCAGTTAAGAAAGAAGATAACCTCCTTACCTAATCTATTAATATAGCTTAAAGCGGATTTAATAGTTACTTTAGAAAATATAACTATGATTTTATAAATATATAAGACTAGATAGAAGAACTAAAGTATAAAGATATTCCTTAAGAAAGACTGATTAAAAGAACCAGACCTAAGACTAAATAATTATAAGAAGATAATTATAAAAAGAAATATAGTAAATAGAGCTAATAAATAGAAAGAGAAAAAGATAATCCTAAAGTACGTAAATAGTAACTATAAATAAAGTGAGAAGTAATGTACTAATATAAAACAGAAAAGCAAAGGAAATAAAAAGAGAGAACCTAAGAAATAGTAATTAAGAAATAGAAACCAATTCCTATAGGCCAAGTCCTAGATTACTTAACCATCACACCCCGACCTAATAGAGTATATACTATTATTATAATCTAATAACTTAGAGAAGACTTAATATAAATAGAAGATTTTAATAATTATAAAATCCTAGATTAATAACCTAATTATATATAGATTAATAAAAACCGGCTATAAAGATAGACTACTATATTAAATAGTAGTATAATGCATAGCTATATTATATAATAATCTGCTCTCTAATTATAAGTCAGTATAGAATAAGATATATACTAAACTAAAAAGGCTGAGTATAATATTAAAGATGAGGATATCCTTATACTAGTAAAAGAATACTTAGAGTTAGATAATAAACTCTAAAGTATTACTCTAAAAGAATAAGATATACTAATATATATAATAAAAGATATTTAAATTAAATAATTTATTAAAGAGTAATAAGATCTTATAGAAAAAGCAGATATTTATATCTAAGCCTTATATTAATAGAGTAAAAAGAACTTATAAAACCTAAGAGAATAGAAAATATAAAGAGATAAACCCTATATATATTAAATATATTAAAAATATAATGAAATCTTATAAGCATTATATATATACTATAAATGCATTATATACTTTAGAAATAAGCTATAATAAGACTACTTCTTAATTTAAATAAATAAATAATCTATTATAACTCTTTATAAGAAGGAAGATATAAAAGATTACTATATATAAAAATAGTATAAATACCTTAATATTACTTAATTAATAGAATATAATATAGATTACTTAATTAATTATTAAAGGCTTAATATAAAACTTATAAACTATTAATAACCTAAGTATTAAATATATATATATAATAAGGTTAATATATAATATAAGTATAACTAAAGATAGATATTCTACTCTTTATAAAATAGAATAATAAAAAGTATAAAAAACTCTTAATACTATTTATAATAAAGCAATAAATAGGCATAAAGCTAAAAGAAGCAGAACCTCTTAAAATAAGAGCTCTATATATAACTAAAAGCATATAATTAATAAAATAGTATTTAGAAATATAAGTATAAATTAAAAGAAACTAGCTGCCTACTTTAATAAATAGTAGTATAGAATTTAATTATATCCACTCTATAATAGTAAATATATTAAAACTCTTATAAAAAGATAAAGCAAACCTATATAAAGTATATAACTTTAAAAGAACTCCTTTTAGTTATAATAATAGAAGAATAACTAAAGAGCTTAATTATCTTAAGGTTTTTATAAAAGGATAAAATAAAGGAATCTTATTTAATATAATATTTATTATATACTATGCTTTAGTCTTAAAGTACTTATAATTAAAATGAATTAACTTAATAATAAACTAGAAGACTAGTTAAGTAAACTTTAATAATATTAATAATTACTCTTCTTAAGAATCAGATTTAGATAATAATATAAAATCTTAAACTTTAACTAATAATAGTACTAATAAAGTATTAGTAAAAGAAATAATAAAGACTTTCTTACCTTAAGGTATAAAATATAAATACTATAAAGCCTAATAAAATAAGATATATTATACTATTGCCTTTATATAAAGTTAGCTAATAAAGCTTAATAAAGACTTTATAGAAATAAAGAAATAATAAGAAGCAGATAAGAGGCTAAAGAATATATTACTTACTTATTATATTTATAAGAAACTATTTACTAAAAAATTAGAAATAGGTCTACTTAAATATAGTAAATAGGATTATAAAATAGTATTAAAAGACAGAACTTTACTTAAGTTCTTTAAACTCTATAATCTTAATAATATATAGCTATATATACTAAAGGAATACTTTAAAGATATATTAAAAAAAGGATATATTAAAATCTTAAAATCTTCTATAGAATACCTAATTATATTTATTCTAAAGAAGAATAAAAAACTCTAATTAATTATAAACTACTAATAGCTAAATAATATAATACTAAAGGACTGAATATTACTACTTCTAATTACTAAACTAAAAGACTGTCTTTATAATAAAAAATAGTTTATAATACTTAATTTAAAGAATGCTTATAGCTTAGTTTATATAAAACCTAGAGATAAATAGAAGACTGCGTTTAAGACTAAATTCAGACTATTTAAATACCTAATAATGCTCTTTAGACTTATAAATATACTAATAACATTCTAATAAATAATTATTAATATTCTAAAAGAATATCTTAATATCTTTATTATATACTACTTTAATAATATTTTAATCTTCTTAAAAATAGAAAAAGAATATATAAAATATATATATATAATCCTATAGAAATTACAAAATGCAAAACTACTTATAGAACTAATAAAAAGCAAATTCTATATATAAAAAGTAGATTTCTTTAGATATACTATCTAACTAAATAAGATCTAAATAAATAAAAAGAAGATTAAAGTTATTAAAGATTAGCTAAAATTGGATAAAAGTGTTAAAAAAGTATAGAACTTCCTAAGGTTTACTAATTATTATAGAAGGTTTATTTATAAATTCAGTAAAATTATAAAACCTTTAATAGAACTTATAAAGAAAGATATTGTCAAATATTAGGATGTAAAAATTGTGTATTCTATGCTTTCCGCCTATGCCTTAAGGTTTCAGAGCAAGCTTTATATACTCTTTCTCTTCTGTATAGAATCAGCTAGAAGCTGATTGCTAAGCCTCATAGTAATAGGTAGCAATAGGTAGCAACTTTCGCCTCTAATATATCTAACACACCCCCTCAGATTTAATGACTTCTTATTAAGTCTAAAGCCCTTCTTCGTCCTTCTGGAGCCTCTTCCTAACGTCTTTTAATCCAAGTTAATATAAAAAGCGGTTCTATTTTCTAGCTAGAAGTGCTTTCATTAGGCCATCTGCGACTATGTCTATTAATTTAATGTATTTGACTTGAATTTTCCCTTTTTGAACCTCCTGTCTAAGCTAGTAATTATGGATATTAATATATTATAACTTAGTCCTTAAAGTAGCTATCTTAGCTATTATAAGGTTAATGGTCTGAGTGTTATTATAATTAATCTAAATAGTTAAGTTATCTAATTAAACTATTAGCTCTTTAAGTAGTCGGCTTATAAAGAGAGATTCCTTAGCTGCTTATACTAGGGCTAGGAGCTCTGCTTCTATTATTAATATTATAACTATATCTTATTTATTAGCTCTCTATTTAATCAGTCTGTTAAATAGCTTAATAGTATATACTTATAAGCTCTTTTAATTAATTATATTATTAGTAAAAGAGGCATTACTAGTAATGCTAAGACTGCTAGGCCTTCTAAAAGATAGGGCTAGGTTCTTTATATATATAAAGTAATAGATAATGCAGTTAGCCGCTTCTTAGTATATTTAACTTAGATTAGTAAAGAATCTAGCTAATCTAGAAATAGTAAAGGCTATATTAAGTCAGGTATTAACTATAATATAGAGGATTGATCTAATCTTATGTTAGTATTATTAAATTTCTATTAGAGTTACTAGCCTTATTATAGGCTATAGCTCTAATTAAGTCATTAGTACTATAACTATTCCTTTATTAGCTAGGTTTGTAATTTTCTTAATATAGGCTACTTAGGATAGCTAGATCTTCTTTATAGGTCAGTCTTATATAACTTCTATTCTAAAGAACTATTATATAGGGTTACTACCTATTAGTTTATATCTTAATTAGAGTTATCTAATTAAGTCCTTAGCTTTATTTTCTTATATTTTCCTATAGGCTAGAATAATATTATTAATATATATAAAGAAGAGGATTCCTTCTTTTCTAAAGCAGTAAGGCTCGTATAGAACTAGTTTATAGCTGTCAGATATGTCAGAGGCGAAAGTTGCCACCTATTGCCACCTATTGCCATAAGGCTTAGTAATCAGCTTCTAGCTGATTCTATACAGAAAAGAAAGAGTATATAAAGCTTGCTCTGAAACCTTAAGGCACAGGGAGTAAGGACAGAAGATATAATTTTTTTTACCCTAATATTTAATAATTAAAAGTCTCACTACCTTAACCCATTTTAATATTATTAAGAATCCCTCTATCTTATCTATAATACTGCATAGAAAATCCCAGAAAGAAGGTCTTATGGCCACTCTTATAAAACCTAGGGACTTCCCGGACTAGGAGCACGAATTCCTTCTTTAGGTTAACCTTCTAGGTCTATAATAGTACCTTAAAAGGAAGATTTTCCTTAAAGAAGAACCGGCCTTCCTAGATATTAGAAGACGCAAATATACTAAGATAATAGCAGTATAATAGACCATTCGATTAGAAATACCTAAGACTGAAGGGACTAATTCAGATAATATATAGGAGATAACTAATAGAACATAGTCTCTATCTGACCTAACTGAATAAGGTCAGAAGAGCTTCTAATAGGACCTCTCTTTCTATTAGCTTTAAGAAAAGTCATTAGAAAGACAGAGGAAGTCTCTAAGAACCCTCTAAGACTGGATTATCCGAACTATCTCTCCTAGATACATCCAGACCTATTATTAACCGCGCAAGTCGATCTACGAATAGTACTACAATCTCCGTGCTAGGTGCGGGAGGTCAGAAGCAGATGAAATACGAGATGCTTAAAACATATACTTAACCCTTATGAAAACACCTCTAAAAACCGCAACTCAAGCACTTAAATGGTTAGAAGAGTGAGAGGAAGCCTTAGCTAAAGGACAGCAATAAAAGGTCCCTAAGACCCTCTTTTACAGCTCCTAGGCATATGACTTCTTTAATATCTCTTTATAACTTCTCCCTGCTTAGATAGTAGCCTATAAAATTAGCTAATAAAACCTGATCTAAGATGAATCTCTTATCTATTGAGATCTAGCGAATGCCTTCTAGAATAAGCTTAAAAATGCAGAGGCCTTATAAGGCCTAGGTTACATAGGAAATTTCTCCTAAGGTGCATTCTCTATGAGCTTTGCTAAGGAGGACCCCTAGGATAATAAACTAGAAAACACTCGCATTATTAAAGGTTAGTACTATTCTCTAAAGAAGGAAGGGCAAAAGATAAAGCGCTAGAAGCCTCCTAAAGAATAGGATAAATGCTTAGTATACGGCCTACCCTATGTCCTTAAGAAATGCTTCTATGTTTTTCTAAATATAGCTTAGAGAGGGTTTAGGCCTTAAGAAAAATTTTAAATAAAGGTAAAAGAAGCCCTTAAAGAAGACTTAGACCTATAGGCATAAGTAAAAGCTCTTATTTAGAAGAAGTCTAAGATCTTACTAAAATAAGCTATTAAAGATACCTCTAACTAATAACTATATAGCTAGCTTATTACTAAAGTCAATGCTGCATTTACTGCTTAGAGTAATGACTATCCCTTATAAAAATCTCAAATCCTAGACCTTAGAATAACGATCTTAATTACAAATAACCCTAATCAACTAGCTAGTCTCTAGCCGGCCCTTCTAAGTAACTTCATCTAATCAGATGACCGAAAGTTACCAATTTTAAGATATAGAATAATAATAGTCAGGCTAATAAGAACTCAAGCACTATTACTTAAAGATATAGCCTACTATCCCTAACTCCTTATAACTCTAGTCTCCTTACGTTAGCTATAGAAGAAAGGATTCTATTAGGATAATAGCTAAGATCTAATGACCCTCTGCCATTCCGATCAGACGATTGCTTGCACGATTAAGGACCTATACGGTCAATACGTCATTGCATACTAACCGATAGAGATAACTCTAGCGGCTTAAGCAGCCTATAAGTTCACTTCATATATAAAGAGGGCTCCCTTAGTAAGAGAAGCTATATACTAGCATAACCGCTTAGAGCATCTAGGACTATAAGCTCTTAAACACCTTATCTTAGTATCTTAGGGGGTGCGAATTCGAGGACTAATAATAGTCGAATGTAATGCCTATAGCCTATTAAAGATCAAGAGATAAGTCAGACAGGCTCTAAGGCAGTCTAGCCAGACAGCTAGTAAACATATTGCTATTGATTTCTATAACTATAAAGAAGGTATAAGTAGCTATACCTTATAGATACTACTTACCTGCTGATTAACCGGTTATATTTAGGATTACTACTTTATAATTCAGATAATAGAGGCTATTATCGCAGTCTTTAAATCCTTCTTTAAATACCTAGAAGTTTAATATAATATTAAGGTTAAAGTTATTAAATGTAATAATAAGATTATAGAGGTCAAACTATAAGTTAGAAACTTCTTACGGAATAGAGCTATTATTATTAAGCCCTTAGTACTATATAGCCAAGCCTAAAACAGCAGCGCTAAATACTTAAAGGGTATGATTAAGGATAAGGAAAGAGCTATACGAATAGGCTTTAAGCTCTTTTACTAACTATAGCCAGAAATCGGTAAAACAGCAGTTTATCTATATAACCGAACGCTAAATTACAAATCAGGCTAGAAAACACTATACGATTAACTACATACTATAATAGTAATAGCCAGAGGAATTCCATAACTAGTAAAATAGCCTAACTAAATATATCTAAGGGCATTTAGTTATAAAGCCTATACTATAACCCCTAAGGCATAATAAAAGCTTAACCGTAAGATGTAGCTTAAACCGAAAGGATGGATCGGCTTCCTAATTAGATATAGATCCTTGAATATCTATAGGATCTGGATCCTAACAATCAATCGGATAATCAGTACCTAAGACGTCATTTTTAATAAAGACGAGGGCTATAACGGAGACTGGGAAAACTTTAAGGATGACCTCTTAGAGGCAGACTTAGAAGAAATCGCACGAATTACATCCCTTTAACTAGACGAACTAATTAATCAGCTAGAAGCTAAAGACTCTATTAAAGTGGCTTTTCCTAAAGAAGAAGATGAACTCATACTAAACCATCTTATAATAATGATTAAAGAAATCTTATAAGTAAAGAGAGTAGAATACGAAGACTTCCTTATGCCTCTAGATATACTACTATCTACCCTACTTACACAATTACCTTAAAATGTGTCAGAATAAGGGAACAGAACTATTACATAGTAAGCAGCTTTTCTAGCTAGAACTAAATCTCCTATATAAATCTTAATAGAATGAAAGATCCGTTAAGGAGTAAAAGTGCATAGAAATGCATTACTTCTAGTACTAATAAAGCATTAAGATCTTATAAGATATCTATTAGAAAACCTCTTCTAAAAGGCTAAAGAAATTCATCTTTAAAGCTATAAGGAAATAAGGTTATAGACTAAGATCCGAGCTAAGGACCCTTAAGCATTTAATTAATAGGTCTTAGGTTATATATAAGTATACGTCTATAAAACAGATAAACATAGTTACTTTTAGAAATATAAGGCCTAGCTAGTAGTATGAGGAGACTAATAAGCAAAAGGGAAGCTATAAGATATATATATAGCTACCTTAGCCAGAAGGTCCTTTCGGACTTTAATAGCTATTATAGTAAAATTTAATCTAGAAATAGTCTAATATAATATAGTTAATGTATTTATATATGCCCTAATTAATCAAGATATCTTTATACAGATGCCTCCAGGCTATAAGAAGGCAGGAACTATCCTAAAGCTTAATAAAGCTCTATATAGACTGAGAGTCTCCCCCTTACTGTAGCAGAAGGAGCTTTCTAGGACCCTCTTAGAGCTAGGCTATAAGCCAGTTCTACATAAGCCTTACTACTTCAGAAAAGAAGGAATCCTCTTCTTTATCTATATCAATAATGTCATTCTAGCCTATAGAAAGGCATAAGAAAATAAGGCTAAGGACCTGATTAAAAAACTCTAATTAAGATATAAACTAATAAGCAGTAACCCTATATAATGATTCCTTAGAATAGAAGTTATATAGAACCGACCTGCGAGGAAGATCTGGCTATTCTAAGCAGCCTATATTAAGAAAATTGCAAACCTAGTTAATAAAGGAATAGCTATAGTACTAATAATTCAGTTAGAGCTCCAGCCTATAATAAGGATAGCAACCCTAATAGAGATTTAACGATACTAACGCAAGATCGGATCAATCCTCTATATCGCAGTCAACACCTGACCTAACATAGCCTTTGCCGTCTCCAGATTAGCAAGATTCCTCATCAATCCAAGCTAAATACACCAAGAAGCGGCTGACTGCATCATCCACTACCTCTCACACACAAAGAACCTAGCCCTATCCTTCAGAAGGCCCGGCGGTCTTAGCATTACTAGCAATGCCTCTTTTGCTAATAACACAACTGATCGGAAGAGCTTGCAGGCATATACTATTAAGCTATTTAACGGACTGATCGGATGGAGAGCCAGCAAATAAGACACAGTCATAATATTAACAATAGAAGCAGAGCTCCTAGCCCTAGTACAAGCAGCTAAGGAATCTCTCTTTATAAGCCGACTGCTTAAAGAGCTGATAGTTTAACTGGATGACTTAACTATCCAGATTGACTGTGATAACACTCAGACTATTAACCTCATAACGGCTAAGATAGCTACTTTAAGGACTAAGTTACGGCATATTAATATCCACAATCACTGGCTTAGATAGGAGGTTTAAAGAGGGAAAATTTAAGTTAAATACGTCAAATCAATAGATATAGTCGCAGATGGCCTGATGAAAGCACTTCCAGCCGGAAAATGGAACCGCTTTATGTATTAACTTGGATTAGAAGACGTTAGGAAGAGGCTCTAGAAGGACGAAGAAGGGCTTTAGACTTAATGAGAAGTCATTGAATCTGAGGGGGTGTGTTAGATATGTCAGAGGCGAAAGTTGCTACCTATTGCTACCTATTGCTATAAGGCTTAGTAATCAGCTTCTAGCTGATTCTATATAGAAGAGAAAGAGTATATAAAGCTTGCCCTAAAACCTTAAAGCATAGGGGGCAAGGACAGAAGACACAATTTTTCACTCTAATATTTGACAATAGCCTAGCTCTAAGAGGGTCTTAGAAAGCTCCTTTTACTATAGTAAGGGGGAGACTCTCAGTCTATATAGAGCTTTATTAAGCTTTAGGATAGTTCCTACCTTCTTATAGCCAGGAGGCATCTATATAAAGATATCTTAATTAATTAGGGCATATATAAATACATTAACTATATTATATTAGACCATTTCTAGATCAAACTTTGCTATAATAGCTATCAAGGTCCGAAAGGACCTTTTAGCTAAGGTAATTATATATATATCTTATAGCTTCCTTTTTGCTTATTAGTCTCCTCAAACCACTAGCCAGGCCTTGCATTTCTAAAAGTAACTATATTTATCTGTTTTATAGACGTATACTTATATATAGCCTAGGACCTATTGATCAGATGCTTAAAGGTCCTTAGCTTAGATCTTAGTCTATAATCTCATTTCCTTATAACTTTAAAAATAGATTTCTTTAGCCTTTTAGAAGAGGTTTCCTAATAGATATCCTATAAGATCTTAATGCTTTATTAGTATTAAAAATAATGCATTTCTATATACCTTTACTCCTTTATAGATTTTCTATTCTATTAAGGTTTATAAAGAAGATTTAATTCTAATTAGAAAAGCTACTTACTATATAATCATTTTATTCCCTTATTTTAATACATTTTAAAGTAATTATATAAGTAAGGCAGATAATAGTATATTTAAAAGTATAAAGAAGTCTTTATATTCTACCCTTTTTACTTATAAGATTTTATTAATTACTATTATAAGACGATCTCCTATAAGTTCATTTAAGTCTTCTTCTTTAAGAAAGTCCACTTTAATACAGTCTTTAGTCTCTAGCTAATTAATCAGTTTGTCTTATTAAAGGGATATAATTCATACGATTTCTTCTAAGTCTACTTCTAAAAGGTTATCCTTAAAGTTTTTTTAGTCTTTATTATAGCCTTTATCTTTATTAAAAATGATATCTTAAGTGCTTATTATTCAATTAATTATAAGGATCTAGATTCTATAGATATTTAAGGATCTATATCTGACTAAGAAGCTAATCTATCTTTTTAGCTTAAGCTATATCTTATGATTAAACTTTTATTATGCCTTAAGGGTTATAGTATAGGCCTTATAGCTAAATGCTCTTAGATATATTTAGTTAGGCTATTTCACTAGTTATAGAATTCCTCTAGCTCTGGCTATTATAATATGCAATTAATCGTATAGTATTTTCTAGTGTGATTTATAATTTAGCGTTTAGTTATATAGATAAACTGCTGTTCTACTGATTTCTAGCCATAGCTAATAAGAGAATCTAGCGCTTATTTACATAGCTCTTTCCTTATCCTTTATTATACTCCCTAAGCATTCAGCACTGCCATTTTATACTTAGTTATATAGTACTAAAGGCTTAATAATAATAGCTCTATTCTATATAAAGTTTCTAACTTATAGTTTAACCTTTATAATCTTATTATTATATTTAATAACTTTAACTTTAATATTATATTAAACTTCTAAGTATTTAAAGAAGGATTTAAAGACTATAATCATAGCCTCTATTATCTAAAATATAAAGTAATAATCCTAAATATAACCCATTAATTAGTAAGTAAGCAATATCTGCAAAGTATAGCTACTTATCCCTTCTTTATAGTTATAAAAATCAATAGTAATATATTTGCTAGCTCTCTAGTCAGACTGCCTTAAAGCCTGTCTAACTTATCTCTTGATCTTTAATAGGCTATAGGCATTATATTCGACTATTATTAGTCCTCGAATTCGCACTTCTTAAGATACTAAGACGAGGTATTCAAAAGCTTGCAGTTCTGGATACTCTAGGCAGTTATGCTAGCAGATGGCTTCTCCTACTAAAAGAGCCCTCTTAGTATAAGAGGTAAACCTATAGGCTGCCTAAACTGCTAGAGTTATCTTTACTGGTTAGTATTTAATAATATATTAACCGTATAAGTCCTTAATTAAGCAGGCAATCGTCTAATCAGAATGATAGAGAGTTATTAGATTATGTCTATTATCTTAATAGAGTCCTTTCTTTTATAACTAATATAAAGAGATTAGAATTATAAAGAGTTAGGGATAGTAGGCTATATCTTTAAGTAATAGGGCTTGAGTTCTTATTAGCCTGACTATTATTATTCTATATTTTAAAATTAGTAACTTTTAGTCACTTAATTAGATAAAGTCGCTTAGAAGGGCTAGCTAGAGATTAGCTAGTTAATTAGGATTATTTATAATTAAAATCATTATTCTAAAGTCTAGGATTTAAGATTTTTATAAAGGATAGTCATTACTCTAAGCAGTAAATGCAGTATTAACTTTAGTAATAAGCCGGCTATATAGTTATTAGTCAGAGGTTTCCTCAATAGCTAGTTTTAGTAAGTTCTTAGACTTCTTCTAAGTAAGAGCTTTTACTTATACCTAGAGGTCTAGGTCTTCTTTAAGGGCTTCTCTTACCTTTATCTAAAATTTTTCTTAAGGCTTAAACCCTTTCTAAGCTATATTTAGAAAAATATAGAAGCATTTCTTAAGAGAATAGAGTAGACCGCACGCCGGGCATTTCTCCTAATCATTAAGAGACTTCTAATGCTTCGTCTTTTCTTTGCCTTTCTTTATAAAATAATACTAGCCTTTAATAATGCAAGCATCCTCTGGTTTATCATCTTAGAGGTCCTCCCTAGCAAAGCTCACAGAGAATGCACCTTAGGAGATTTTTCTTATACAACCTAGGCCTTATAAGACCTCTGCATTTTTAAGCTTATTCTAGAAAGCATTTACTAGATCTTAATAAATAAGGGATTCTTCTTAGATTAGGTTTTATTAGCTAATTTCATAGGCTGCTGTCTAGGCAGGGAGAAGGTATGAAGAGACATTAAGAAAGTCATATGCCCAGGAGCTATAAAAAAGGGTCTTAAGGACCTTTTATTACTATCCTTTAGCTAAGGCTTCTTCCTACTCTTCTAACCATTTAAGTGCTTAAGTTATAGTCTTTAAAAGTATTTTTATAAGGATTAAGTATATATTTCGAATATCTTATATTTTATTTACTTCTGACCTCCTGCACTAAGCATAGAGATTATAGTACTATTTATAGATTAACTTACGTAGCTAATAATAGGTCCGGATATAACTAGGAAAGACAGTTCGGATAATCCAGTCTTAGAAGGTTCTTAGAGACTTCCTCTGTCTTTCTAATAACTTTTCTTAAAGCTAATAGAAAGAGAGGTCCTATTAAAAGCTCTTCTAACCTTATTCAGTTAGGTCAGATAGAGACCATATTCTATTAGTTATCTCCTATATATTATCTAAATTAGACCTTTCAGTCTTAGGTATTTCTAATTGAATGGTCTATTATACTACTATTATCTTAGTATATTTATGTCTTCTGATATCTAAGAAGGCCGGTTCCTCTTTAAAGAAAACCTTCCTTTTAAAGTACTATTACAGACCTAGAAGGTTAACCTAAAGAAGGAATTCATACTCTCAGTCCGGAAAGTCCCTAAGTTTTATAAGAATAGCTATAAGACCTTCTTTCTAGGATTTTCTATATAGCATCATAGATAAGATAAAAGGACTATTAAAGATATTAAAATGGGTTAAGGCAGTAAGACTCTTAATTATTAAATATTAGGATATAAAAATTATATATTCTATGCTTTCTGCCTATGCCTTAAGGTTTTAGAGCAAGCTTTATATACTCTTTCTCTTCTATATAGAATCAGCTAGAAGCTGATTGCTAAGCCTTATAGTAATAGGTGGCAATAGGTAGTAACTTTCGCCTCTGACATATCTGACAGATATAAACTTTAAATAGAATACTAAGGCCTAAAAAGCCTTTAATAACTTAAAACAAGCTATCCTTAGTAAACCTGTTTTAATAACCTTTAACTTAAGATAATTAATTAAATTAGAAACTAATGCTTCTAACTTCACTCTAAGAGCTTAGATTAGATAATAAGATAATAAAAGAAACTTATACCTAATTGCATTTTACTTATATATACTAAAAGGAGCTAAACTTAATTATTCTATTTATAATAAAGAATTCTTAGTAATAATTAACTCTTTTAAAGAATTCTAATATTACTTCTTAAGAAGTAAATACCGGATTATAGTCTATATAGACTATAAGAATATCTCACACTTTACTACTATATAAGAGCTTAGTAAAAGATAACTTCACTATATAGAATACCTATTAGAATTTAATTATATTATTATTTATAAGAAAGGCTTAGAAAATAGAAAAGCTAATATAATAAGTTAATAATCTAACTTTAAAGTTAATATACTAAAAGCTAATAAATAAATATTGACTTATACTCTTAAAGAATACTTTAAATAAAAATACATTATAGCTATAAGCAAGTTATAATTATTAGAAGACTTGCTAGAATGATTACAGAAGCTGGAATAAAGCTTTGAATAATGGATATATAATGAATATCCAGTTCTAAGGAAATTACTATAATAAGAAGGAAAAGCAGCTTTAACTAGATCCTAGGGACCTCAAGTAATTACTTACTTTTATTAAAGTAACTACTATAAAAACCCCTAGACCTTAGTTAAAAAACTTCATTAATATTTTTATAATAACTTTATAAAAGTATATATTACTTATATAAAATAATATAATTAATACTTATAAGACCTTATTAAGTAATATATAAAAGAATATTAAGAAATAATTAATTACTAAGACTATAAACCTAATAAAATATAGAAAAAACTTAAATAAGCTAATAAGCTTAATAAAATAGTATAAATTATAGTAATAGTATTTTAAAAAACACTTTATGAATGAATAAAAGAATATAACTAGATATACGAAATGAATAGAGTAATAGGAATATCTTGCCTAATTCCTAAATTATAACTCAGACTATAAAAGTTATAAGTCCTCCTAGAACTATAAGAACATTTAGTATAGAACATCTATAATCACTTCTTATATAAATACTTAAGAATTAATAAAACTATTAAATGAATTAAAACAGTATATACATTTTCTAGTATAAAGAGAATAGTTATAAAAGTTATTAAATCCTATAAACTATATAATAAAACCAAAGTATAATACTATAAACTATATAAAGAATTACAATCCCTATTAATTACTAAGTAATTATAGGACTCTATTATAATAGATTTTATTATAAAACTACCTCTATTAAAAGACTTTATAAATAGCACCTTCTATAATAGCATTCTTATTATTATAAATAGATTTATAAAATTTTCTTATTTTTTATTATACTAAGAGTTAATAGATACTAAGTAGTTCGCTTACTTATTCTTATAAAATATTATTAGTATATATAGCTTACTAATAGAGATCCTAAGTAATAGAAGACTATTATTTATATTTAAGTTTTAATAAGCCTTAATAGCTTAACTAAGATTAAACTACTAGCTTATAATAATATTCTAATTATAAGTTAATAAATAAATAGAATATATAAATTAAGTATTTAAATAATACTTATAATACTATATTAACTATAAATAAAATAATTAAATAGAAAAGTTACTTATAGTATAATTAAGTTATAATACTATAATAAATAAAAGTACTAAGCTTATACTATACTATACTAATTTCAGATTTATACTAAATGCATATTAATAATAATATAATAGAATCATTAACCTAAAAGCAATCCTAATATTAGACTAATTAAAAAATCTCTATAAAAAAATAAAAACTGAACTTAAATTTATATAAGAATAAATACAAAAATATTATAATTAGAAAAAGCTAAAGGGACTATCCTTTTTAAAAGGAGATATAGTACTATTAGTAATAAAAAACCTATTAATAAATAGACTAAGTAAAAAACTTAACTATAAATTCATCAGACTTTATAAAGTTTTAAAGAAAATCTTAGAAAATAACTATAGACTGAACTTAAAAATATAATATTACTTAGTTTTTTATATCTTATTATTAGAATTAATAGAAAACACTATTCTAATTAATAATAGATAAAGTTATAAATTAGTAATAAAAGACTTAGAAGAGTACTATATTAAAGAAATTTATAATATAAAGAAAATTAATAGAAAAATAATATATCTTATAAAGTAGAAAGACTATTTTAAAAGTAAAATATTATAATAGCTACTAGAAAACCTTATCTATATATAGCATCTACTAAAGACATTCTATATATAATACTAGAAGATAAAGAAGTAATACTAAAATTAAATATAGTAGACTAATTAATTACATCCACCTTACTATAGGCCTGGACCTTAATAACTGTATTAGTCTCTTAACGCTCTGCTTTATCTAGCTTATTTAAAGAATAAAGACCTTAATATACTATCTCTATGCCCTTCTCTTAAAGCTATTTTTATTAGTAATAAAGCTGCATTAGATAAGATAAGCGCTTATTTATTTACTATTATAACTCTATTAACTCCTCTTCTACTTATTCTTCCTTAGACTCTAAATAATGCTTTTTAGCTATTAGATAAAAAGCTGCCTAGTTAGTATAAGTAAAAAGATTGGTTAAGTAAGAATAAAAATACTTATATATAGAGATTAACTCTTCTAAATTATTATAAGAATATCTATAATAAATACACTTAGAATAGTAAGAAATGCTCTTAAGCATTTTATACTTTAGCTTTTATTAAATATAATTTAAGCACTTAATAACTTTAGAGCTTATTTCTTTAATAAGTTTATAAAGATAATAATAATATATAGTAGATTATGATTTTACTTTTAATATACTATTAGTATTATAGAAAAATAATTATAAAAGAAGGTTAGATAAACTAAAAAGAAACTTAGGATAGCTAACTTATAAGCCTTAAAGATAAGGACTAATAGAAGGGAGATATTATATTATAATTTATATAATATAAATGCTTAATATTATATAGCCCTTATAAATTTCTTACTAATTATAAATAATTACTATAAACTATAGAATGATTATTATAATCCTTCCTATAATTACTATAATTACTTCTATAATTACTATAATCACCTCTATAATAAAGATAATTAAACTTTATACTATATAATATATAAACCTAAAGAATTAGCTATTATTAGAATACTAGCTCTTTAGCTATTAATATAACTTAGTTACTTTAATTTATACTAATTACTATATATTATTATATATTAACTATTACTTAATGTAATATTATAATTACTGCTTAATAAGTATGACCTAACCGTTCTACTAATATAGACCCTGGTCTATCCCTTAGGAACCCTTCTTAATCTACTCTATACTCTGTATAGCCTAGCTCAGGGACACGACTGTTATATTAAGAATCTAGAAGTTCTTTTAGTACTTTTAATTAGTAAGGCGTCTTTATTTAGCCTGCTTTTTCTATTCTGAGTATATTTAGTACTTATAATATAAAGTATTCTAGCTAATAAGGATATTAGTATAGATATAGATATAATAGTATAAATACTCTTTATTAAATCCTCTAATATTTAAAGACTAATAGTTATTTTAAAAGAAGAACTCTCTTACTTTTTAAATAGCTTTCTATTATTTAACTAGATCTTAGAAGTACTGCTTTATATTATACTTTAGATAATACTCTTATATAATCCGCTTAGAGATCTTAATACTATATTACTTAAGATTATAGATAATAAAAGTATTATTATATTTATATTAGTAGAAGTAGTCTTTAATTAGATTAATAAAGGTATTAGTATTAATCTTTAAATAAAGAGAAGAGTACTTTTAAGTATTTTATTCTACTAACCTCCTTTTTAGGGTTCTAATATTAAGTATATACTTATTATTATAAAGATAAGTATATATAGTATTAATAGATAGCCCTTCTTACTATTACTTAAGGATCTAGTCCTTAATACATTCTAAGTCCTTATAAGGCCTTAGTATTATATAAGACACAGACTAAGAGTTTAAGATTATAGTAGAAGTCGGAGTTTATACTTCTTTCTAAGGCTTTTAACTATAATATCCCGCTCCCTCTAAACCGGCATTATCAGAGCTTTAGCGCTAATAGAATGGCATTAGCACTGCTAGGTATAGTATCAGCTCTGCTATATTAAAAATAGTGCGCTATTATATTAATACTATAGCCTTATATAAAAACGCTGAAGGCCTATATGCGAAATAGCTCCAGTCATCTTTATACATGGTTTTATCACCTATGTAGTAATATGCGACCGTAGGCCCCCAAACCCCCCTCTCTGATGGCGGGGCTATTCCCACCATCAATCTACCAGTCTGCCCTATTAGTGGTCACTGAACGAATGAACTGATGGGATTAGCCGACATCTTGGTTGTATTCATGCACATTCTAGTAGTTGCATATAATCAGCCAATAGTCAACCCCGTCAAGGGCTGACGGGCTGAGACAGGCCGTATCGCGCATGATATATCAAGGAGGCTGTGCGGGCTCAGGGGTGCAACTTTGGGCTGACTTCAGGCTGAACCCTTGGGGCATTAAAGACGACTGCGAGGCAGTCGCAAACACTTCAAACTGCATGCCATAATTGCCGCTCTTGAACGGCTAGCACATAGCTTTATGATATCGATCATCGAACACATCACTTCTCCGGATTCAGGCCCACCCCACACACACATGCACAAAAACACCTCACACAACCCACTATCACCGTTCTTGAGTGATGATATTAGGGCCTGAGACAAACATGCAATTTGCACCATTCATTGACCCGGAGCCTAGCGCGCTCGTGCAGCGATATTCGTGGGAAATTGAAACGATTCCCCGAACAGAGCCTGATACCAAGGAGTTCAGCCAACTTCGCGCCGATTTTATAGGCGACAGGGATAGGAAGGCTGCGGAGAGGCAAGATGAAATCAGGCGCATTGAGGCGCATCTGTTCGCAGCTAGGTATGTGGCGAATTTTAACACCAATCTGCCTATTCGTCATCAAAGATGCCTTTCGAACCAGCTTATCTAACTGAGCCATAGGCCAGGTGACGAGGAGTCTTTACTCAAAACACAACAACAATTATTCGGCTCTATGAAAGATTTTCAAAAGTTTGTACCAGGACATTCTGCGACAGCTGCACCCCTTACCAGCTGGGCTGATGTCGAGAAAGTGGTTCAGGACGTCCAGGCCCAGTGGGACACCAAGACAAATGAAACGCATCTTGGAAAGACGAAGAACTGTCTCCGGAAAATGTGCAATGGACTGAACAACCATTCTACAACACTCAAGCTGCTTCCTTCAGAGAGCATGTACACCTCTTTGATTGCCGGCTCTGTGTCCATGATTATCAAGGTGTGTGATACCGTTGATCTACCGAATGCTGCCGCTGACATGGTTTCGCGTCGTGGGCATCGGCAAATCATATCAACATCACAGAGGCTTTCGCACAGGGCATTGTCGTCATTAATGACGCTGTCAGCATGGTTCAGAGGAGCCAAGTGTATGACACTCCGGCTCTCAAACAGCTGGCCATGCGTCTTTACTCTCACGTCTTGACATATTTGACACAGTTCATGGCTTGGTTCACTCATCGCAGCAGAACCAGATTCCTGAAGAGTTTCAATGAGAACATCCAGCAAAACTTCCAGGCGGGTCTCGACCGCGTCAAAGAGGTCGCCGAACTTCTCTGTCGGCACATTCAGCTCCACATGTCCGCAGATGGTCGCATTTCCAAGCTAATGCTGGAAGAAACAAGCGGTAACGTGAAGCACCTGCTCCATCTTCAAGAGGCGGGCCAAGTTCAAGCGAGAATCCAGACCGAAGCGACTGCTAATCTGGTCGAAAACATGGTGCATTCTCAGTTCCAAAAATCTAGGGAGGAATTGCGTGAGGATATGCGAAGCCTGGCGAATACCTTACACGAAATGCTCCGGCAAGAGATATCCGCCACGGGTATGACGAATCTTCTCGTGCACCAAGCCGCACTATCTAGAGCGCCGAGTCCTGGAGGGTTGGAGCGACATGGAAGATCCGGTACGGTCGTAGCTGAAAGCCGAGTAAACGAATACTAACAGCCAATAGGCTCTGATAGTTCCGTTTCATCAAGCCGAACGGGCGAATGCATAACAACAATTGACTCCTTGCCACAAAGAGGAGCCGTCATCCAATTCGAGTCTCGACATTTTGAGGAGTTCTTCGACTGGGATCAGGTCCATCTGTCTGATGAATCACCTCAGCCCGTCCTTGCAGATCCCGCATTCGTGACGCGGCTCAAGTCCTTTACAGAAACGATGGAATCACGAATCATGTACGCCCACAGTCGTTATCAAGGGATTGAATCCAAGTCCTTGATCGATGCCGTTGGAAGGTACATATCATTGGCTCGAGAGACCAATGTTCCAGTTATCTCCTATTTCTGCCGACTATCATCAGACGAAGCGCCACCGAACAGGACGAAAGAGTCCATGGAGCTATCAGCCTTGCTCTATGGCATGATTCGGCAAGTAATCAATTTGTTGCCTGCGGAATTAGATACAGACTCGCCAAGATTCGACGGGGCGAGACTGGCGAGTCTTGATGGGACGCTGCGCACGTGGGATGCAGCAATCTCTGTTTTCAAGGACCTGGTACAATCTGTACAGTTGCCTCTACTCCTCATCGTCATCGACGGGTTTGTCTTGCTGGAGGATGACTTTGAGCATAGTACGGATGGGAAGATTGACAAATTGGTTTGCTGCCTAAAACAGTTGGTAGATGCCAGCGACGCACAGGGTCGGATTGTCAAGGTTCTTTTCACGACAGACGGTTTATCAGAACCATTGTGCCGAGAGTTGGACGAGAGAGACATAGTTGCATGTAGCCCATTCTCTCCGGGAAGGGCACGGAGACCAGCTAGGCCCGGGCAGATTGTTTCGTTCTAGTTTCGTCATATGTTGGAACTTGATGTCTATCCATTTCGATATCCTAAACCTTCAAGCTCTCTTCAGTTATGCTGACGCCCTTCTCTCCTTCTACCTTTATTTGATCGTCTTTCTTCGCATCTGCTTCGTATTGTTTCCACCGATACTCCCGCTCCACACCTATCCGCCTCTGCGCTGTATCGCACAAGTTCTCGTTGCCGCACTCGCACTCGCCCCCTTCACGCAACCAACGATACGTAATACTCCAACGATCCTGCCTGGGCCTCACAGTTCCATCTGGCAGCGTATCCGTCTTGCGAGACTTGATGCTGTGCGTCCAGTGCAACCTCGAGTCTCCGCTCATCTTAATCATGCTCCGCGGCACCAAGTCGACATCGGTCCTTTGATCCGACACCTTGTCGCGAAACTGCATAAATACTGGAGATCCCAGTGATAACGCGTACAATTGGTCGTATGTGCTGTGAGTGTCGACGTGCGGCGGGATCCCGGTGCCTGGGGCGTAATGCTGGAGACAAACCTGATCAGGTTGGCGGCCTTCAGTGATGGGTAGCAACGGGACGAGCCATTCTGGAAATGGTTTAAAAGGAGTATCTTCATCGATTCCAAATGTCTTATAGCTGAAAGTATAGCCGTAGTGCAGTGAGAGGCGTCCTGAGCGGTCCGGCCATTCAAGTTCGTTCTGGAAGATGTGGACAAGCTTTTCTTCGTGGGCGGGTGTGATGAAGTCGGTTTGCATCAAAATACCGGAGGGAGAGATGGGCAGTTCCTCCATTTTATGTGCGATTTTGAGCAAGCTGCCTAGACTTTCTTGCCTTAAATTACTGAGCTTGCCATGAGCCAGAATGAAGTTTGCGCTTAGTTGTGGCCTGATGAGATGAGCAATAAACCTCGAGTTGAATTTTCTGTCACGTGATGCTTTGCTGCACCAAACACGATCATGATTCAGCGATGCCTGTCACATATTTCATGTCAGGCATTGAAATGAACATCAGTATTGTTGAGCTACGGGCGATTTTCTCCTGAAAAATTACCATCACCTCATTCCCGGCGGCAGAACTAACTATGCCGACCAAGGGAATGCGAAAGAGGGTGCATGTGCTCCGTTTACACCACGTAGAACATCCGCATATGCAGTTCCTGAACGACAATGTATGACCTTGGTGATCGACATAAAAATCTGCCCACGGATGCAATTTTATACACTTCTCCTGTTCTAAGCTCACAAGTGGGCTGTGCATATGCAGGCTCCCAGTCGCTCGAGGCGCAGCACTTCGAGGCAGATACGTGCAGCTCCACCTCACCCACCCACACGACATTCCATTAAATCCTATCATTTCCAACCTCATCGGTTACAAAATACACATTTGCAGAGTCATTTGTTTCGATAAGATGGCATCATGTTCAACGCGACCGCCAACGGCCGACGAACTCTCACAACTCCCCGCATACCAATACGATGCGCTTCGCGAGCACGAGTTTCGAATTGTCCATCTGCATCCCGGGACCGACGCCGACGAGTTAGTAATCAGCGTTGAGGTACGGGCGACGGTGACTTCACCATTCAATGCTGTCTCCTACGTATGGGGCGAAACTGAGAGAGCCCATCGCATCTACGCGGCAAACGCTATCGTAACCCACGAAATCAAGGATGGCGAGAAGGTGGTCTGCGTCGAGACCGAGGTGCCACCGTCTGCCTATATCATGGTTACAGACAACTTGCGAAAGGTTCTGCGATCCATCCGTCGCAAAGAGCTATACGTTCCTCTCTGGATCGACTCTCTTTGCATCAACCAGGGCGATATCACGGAAAAGTCGAGCCAAGTCAAAAAGATGGATATCTTTTATTCCAATGCTTCAAGTACGCTCATCTGCCTCACCGGCTACGAGGAAATGATGCCGTACATTTTTGAAATCATTGACGCTCTTGCTGCAATGAAGGACTAGGAAACGGAAAAACTACCAAAACGACTCTCTGATGTCGTGTCCCTGTCCATCAACCGTCCGTTGCCAGAATCCGAGGCTTTCAAGAATCACCCTTGGCATATTTTGATGGAGTTCTTTGAGCTCCCGTGGTTTCACCGCGTATGGATAATCCAGGAGGTCGTCTTCTCAAAACACCCGCTTGTGGTCACATCGCACGGGCCAATGCGATGGGAAACACTGCTCGACGCATGCCAAGTGGTGTTAAGAAGCGACATGCATAACATTGATGCAGGCCGTGTTCATGTCAGGATTTGCCTACATCTCGAAGAGCAACGAAAAAGTATACGGAGTGTTATCAGCGCCAAGAAACTTGGTCCCGTCTCTGAAGATTCGGACCTCCTCAAGGAACTTCACATCACCAACAATCTGCCTAGTCTTCAGTTACGGTCCCGTGGCTGTCACGCGACAGACCCAAGAGACCACATATTTGCCTTGTTAGGGATAGCTCATGGGCACGGCGGCCACGTCCCTGAAGTTGACTATTCCCTCAGTCTGGCCGAAGTATATGTGCGCCCGAGGTTGGCTAAACTCAATCCGTCTGGCGCCCATATATTGCGCATGATCGCATTGTGCTCGGGTCAAAGGAACTCATCTCGTCCATATGTGCAAGGAAGATGTTGAGCTTCTCGATTTGGTGCCCGCAGTTTGCCGCTGCTGTGAGCACCACGTCCAAGTAGAAGGTGATGTGCCCATGCTCCTCAAGATCGCCATAATCAACCACCCACCCCTCGAGCTCGCATCTAAGTGGAGCGACTTCCACCTCTTCGGGGCCATCGGTGAGTGTCAAGGACTTGCAGTTGGGAAGGCTCTGTAAAACTTGTGTCAGGCAAGCGTAGGCGACGCGACCTCTAAGCCACACTTGAAGATCATCGCGTTCGGCCGGGCGGCGATATGCAGAGACGTGTGAGCCTCCGTCTAAAGGCTAAGGCAGTGAATAATCTTCTGTTAAACTCTCATAAGTCGGAATGTGCTCTGTGCATAGCGCCAGACTACGCACGCCAAAACGAAAGACTGGGTGCTCGGGAATAACCTTCAAGATTCTCATGTTTTGGCGTTCAAGAGTAACATGTCGCGTCTCGATGTAGGCTTGGATGAAGGCATTCGAGCTTGCGGCGTTCAAGCCCCGACAAGTTAGCCGAAGCGATAGGCAATCGGCAGGATCAGAGAGCTCCGCAATCGAGCAGAGGAATTCAGCAGCCAATGTGAGAAGTTGTGGGGGCCATTTTTGTAGTTGATGGACAGCTAAAGGCGTATAGGAAAAGTGATGGTACATACAGAACGCGTCACGGATTGTGTTGATATCTGAATTAGAACCAATAGATAAGGAAACAATATGGGCACTCCTTAAAGTCTTGTTCTGCTTTTTCTTCGCAACCATGATGTGATTGGTAGCATGACTAGCCAGCAGCTTACCCTACAGTTAAATCCGGTCCATTGCTAGCTGATGAACCCAGCACCATAAGGCCAAATCGAATGGTGTCATGAGTAGAGTTTAGGTCTTCTCATTGACCACATAAATGTTATGATGCCATTTATTGCCGATTGCTTCGTCGTCGCCCAGGTTAGGTGGATAGCAAAGCGTTGTGTTGATTTTCTAACATGGTTCTCACTTAACCTAGAACTTACTTATCTGATTGGCTGCTTATTCTGAAACACAGCTCACCAGCCTCCTAGCCCAAATGAAGTACGACTAAAAGTGTCTCAGCGGCCTCTTGGTCCATTAAGAAGAGAGTCAGTGGGTGATTGTAATGATCACAATGACTCGGTATATGCCTCAGGCAGGTATCGTGTAGGCCTCAGGCAGACATTCCGTTGATCATCATCCTTGAAGGCGTCACGCTACCCTCCGGGCTGTGCTGTTTTCGGTCTCATGACGCCGGGGGTGGTTTAGCGCCTGATTGTTGTGACTCGCTTACAAGACTTCAAGGCTTTTGAGTACCCTCGGCTATAATCATGTACGCGTTAGATGGGCAAATGGAGCGCGACCATCACCCGAACCCCTCGAGACCGCCGCTTTGGCCTTGATCGAGACCACTGAAACCATCAAATCTCCCAACCCCTCTCCCAACCATCACTTGCCGGCATAAAAGTCCCATCTCCTCATAACTAAGCTCCATCGATCCAGATAAACTCCATCGTGCGTATCCAAATGAACCATCCTGTTGACTGCGCCCGATCGTCATGAGACTAACCAGCAGGCTAGTATCTGTCCTGATGCTCGTCTCGCCATTACCAGATGTCGGCAAACGCGCTGATCCTCGCCCAAATGCGAGTAGAGCAGAGGCCGTGAGAGAGGCATTCCAGTCATCATGGAAGGCTTACTACGACCACGCATTCCCTCATGACAGCCTGCGCCCAATCAGCAACACATTCTCAGATGATAGGTGATTCCCCACAAAAGCGCCCCTCTCAATACTCGTCCACTGACCAGAATCGCAAGGAACGGGTGGAGTGTAACATCTGTTGATGCACTGAGTACTGCTATTCTCATGGAAGAAGAGGAGATTGTGAACCAGATTTTGAGTTACATCCCGAGCATAGACTTCACTACGACGAAAGTAGCCAACCAGCGCATTTCTGTTTTCGAGACTACTATTCGGTACCTGGGCGGCTTGATTTCCGGTACGACCTAGTCATTTGGTGAATCTAGATATTTTGAATGCCGGCTGACTATGAGCTAGCCTATGACCTCTTGAAGGGTCCCATGAAGCATCTTACTACAGACCCCGAGGAAGTGGAGGCTCTCTTATCACAGGCTCAGAGTCTTGCAGACAGCCTGAGCATCGCATTCGAAACCCCCAGCGGTGTCCCCGATGGAGTCATCCTCCTCAACCCGGAGCCGCGTCTCAGCGGTGCGGATCGCAACTCCATCGCCGGGTTTGGCACTCTGGTCCTCGAGTGGACACGTCTTAGTGACTTGACAGGGAACCCAAAGTATGCTAAGCTCGCGCAGACTGCTGAGGAGTATATGCTCCATCCTACTGGTGCTCCTGAGCCATTCCCAGGGCTGGTTGGACATCAGGTTAGCACTAAGGACGGCAAGTTCTTGGACAGCAACGGAGGATGGGGCGGCGGCACGGACAGCTTCTACGAGTACCTGATCAAGATGTATCTGTACGATCCGGAGGAGTTTACAGAGTACAAGGATCGATGGGTGCTTGCTGCCGACTCGACTATAGAGTACCTCGCATCGCATCCGACCTCGCGGCCGGACCTGACATTCCTCGCGGGATACTCGGGAAAGAACATCAACACGGGTTCGGGCCATCGTGAGTATTCCAGGAGACCCAAAATTTGTATGGATATTGACACATAATTCTTAGTGGCTAGCTTTGCTGGAGGCAACTTTATCCTCGGCGGCATCCTGCTTAATGAGGACAAGTACGTCGACTTTGGCCTCGAGCTTTCCGAGTCATATTACGAGACATACTATCAGACTGCCAGTGGTGTTGGTCCCGAAGGCTTCCGCTGGGTCGACAGCGCGCAAGAGTTGAACGCCGACAACGCAGCGCCCCCAGCAGACCAGGCCGAATTCTACGAGAGGGCCGGCTTCTGGGCCACATCGCGCGGCTACATCCTGCGGCCGGAAACCATGGAGAGCTTGTACTACGCGTACCGGGCCACGGGCGACCCCAAGTACCAGAAGATGGCCTGGATGGGCTTCCAACACATCCAGCGAGCATGCCGCGCCGGCAGCGCCTACGCCCACCTGCGCGACGTGACCAAGGAAGACGGTGGAGGCCATGGCGACTTTATGCAGAGTTTCTGGCTGGCTGAGACGCTCAAGTATCTGTGGCTGATCTTTGCGCCTGACTCGATCGTCCAGGTGCAGGCTGACATTTCGAATGGGTTTGTGTTTAATACTGAGGCGCATCCAATCAAGATTCGTGGATGAAGTGTAAGTATGGAGGCCAGAAATGTTTCTTTTAGTGTCCGTTTCGATATGAATGGATGGAATGCTATGTTTGGAACTTGCTAGTTTTCGAGATGTCCTGAGCATTAGAAACCGCTATATTGGACAAGTTATCTCATATCGTCATCTCATACCGTCAATCCAGTGCCACCTGGGACCATGGTGGTTTGATTGGCAACGGGTATTCCTGATCCAACGCGAAAAACCAGTACAAAAACAAAGCTGCTACTATAAGCACCATGACTGGTGCAACCACAATGAGCACCACGTTTCTGGTCCGAGGTTCTGCTCCGCTGTCTTCTGACTCGACGTCTTCTGAACCAATCCCTTGGATGATTTCTATCTCATCGTCAGAAGCCAACACTCCCCGAATCTCACTAGACGTCTCAAAGACTCGGTAATCAAGCCATTTTGCCCGACGAATGAGCCTTTTCCTCTCTCTCGCCGACTCTACTCCGAGTCCCTCAAAGACTTCTGTCGAATCAGGAGTAATTGTTTTGTGCTGCTGCCCGAGAAGCGACGAATGCATCAAGTGCGCCAAAGTGATGATGAGCACATGGTCTTTGGAGATTTTGTAGTCCGGGAACACCCTGCTAAGCAAAGCTCGCTCGTCCGTTGAGACTAATCCTAGGAGCGCGAAGATCCTATCTCGTGGGTCCTTGCATTTCGAATTGCGATGATCAACGAGTAAATCATAGAGTGGCTGCAAAAATTCTGGATGTTTATCAACATGGCGTCCCATAACCAATGGCAAAGCTTTGAAGGCATTTTCCGCCGACTCTGTCGTTGAGTTGATCCATGCTTCGAGTCTCGTCGATGCCCACCTCCATACACAAAATAGTCTTGAAGTCAAGCCAGTTCATTCCTGTGTTACTGCAGTACAGCATGGCATCTTTGCCAAGTAGGAACTCTTGGATGACCCAGAAGCGAGACCAATACGGGCGATTCGCAAGGTCCGCCATTGAATCATGGAAGTCGATGCCATCAGAATCTAGAGTTCTAATTGGCTCATGTTGGGGTATTTGATCCCAGAGGTGTTCGGGTAGTGTTGGAAGACCCAGCCAAACAGACACGAAGCTAGCGTTTGCGTAAGTCTGATCCATGAGGCTGACTTGGGCACTCCGTTCGTCGGTGTCGTTTTGGTTGATACATATTGCATCCGCCCACAGGTATTCCACACCCGCGTTTCGAGCGTGACTACTAATATAGTGTAGACACGACCATAGATTAAGCCGCACGGAAAAGCTCTGGCCGTCTAGCTGGATTGTTTGCGATGGTGGCTCGTCACCCCAAGTGTATGAAACGGCCGTGTACGGAGGGGCACCTGTTCTTGGTACAACCAGGGACCGGAAACTAAGGAAATTGTGACTCAAAATGATGGGCTGAAGTAGTCTGAGCTCATGCCGCTTCAAAGTCCGCTGATATGTGAAACCCATGGGATGTATCTAGGTGATACTTGCGCAATTGATGCGTGTAGTATTAGTGAGCGTCAATTGCTGGAGAAGAGCAGGATGTGAGAGTAAGTGCATGAAGAGGGGCCAATTTCGCATCAAATATTGATTAGGCAGATATGAGATCATCATCCATTTTTGGTTGGGCACTGTCGGGCTGCAGGTATGCCATGTGACGGTACGGCTGCAGCTTGAATCGAAACGGAATATTATCACTGCGTCTCCGATCCTCGTACATGGCACTCCGCTGAAGATGATATGAGACGGCTAAAAGCTGGAGTGTATTCCGCAGATCCGGCAAATCACGACCGAAATTTAGTTTGTAGTTTTTAAAGAGTAGCCTGTCGAAAGAAAACTCTGTTCATTGCATGAGCTGCGATCTAAACATACGGTCGGTTTCAGCACCTTAGCTTCAGGTCTGCATCCAAGTCTGACCACCACTGGATTTGGAGGAATAAGTGCAACTCCCAAAAGAAGACCATGGTTGATGGGGTCGAATTCATTCTTTGGGCTTGATATGGTTTCCGTTTGCTTTGATTATAAATCAGTATCACCAATACATAGTGTAGAAGAATGATGTAACTCACTCTGCCCTAGCCCCAGCACCATCTCGTCTCTGCCAACGACCTCCTCCGCATTTTTCGCCCTCCACGGCGCAAGAGACAGTTTCCCAAGAACAGCGTACTTGACAGCACCCCCAGCCGCAGGAATGTTGTTGGCCAGGCCGTTCTTGTTCGCAAATGCCAGAGTCGCAAACTTTATGGCTTCCTTGTACGCAGCGGGGATGCCAAACTTGTCGCTGACGGAGAGCGCGAGCCCGTGCTTGGCGATCTCGGCCGCGAGATCCTTCATCAAAGTGGCGTTTCTCGTGCCGCCGCCGGATGCAATAACGCGCACGACGGACGTCCGGGGCAGAATGAAGTCGACGAGGCTGCTTGTGATGGCCAGAGCTGTGAATCTGGTCAAGGTGGCGAGGATGTCTTCTGTCGAACTTGCAGCGTATTTTTTGAGAATCGCATCGGCGTAACTAGCTCCAAAGTCTAGTCGCCAAGCCGAACGAGGGGGCTTTCGCGTAAAGAAGTCGTGGGTTTGGAGCTCATCTAGCAATGTCGTAATGATGGTACCCTTTGCAGCCAGCTCTCCGTCTTTGTCGTATCCACGGCCTGTTCTAGCCTTGACAACGTGATCAATCATGACGTTGCCAGGGCCAGTATCAAAGGCCATCATCTTGCTTCGATCCTTGTCTGCTAGCTGCAAGTTGGCAATGCCGCCAATGTTGAGCGTCACAGTTGGCCCGTCGTTGCGGAAGGCCACAAAGTCAAGATACTGCATCAGGGGCGCAGCTGAACCACCAAGGGCATGATCGATGGGTCGAAATTGCGTTACAGTATCGACGTCTGTCAACGCGGCGACGACACCGGACTCTGCGATGAAGAATCCACAAGCATAAGCGCCGTTCAGCCACAGGTCCGGCAGGCTCTTGTTACCACTCAGGATGTATTCACGCTCCTTGATCCGGTTCGGCGGCTCCTGGTAGATGGTTTGCCCATCGTACCCAATGACGTAAATATCTTGGGGCTTTAGATTATTTCGCGCAATCAACTCATTTGCTGCCTCTGCATATAAAGCACCGGCAACGTAATTCAGCCGAGTCATCTCGAAGATGGTGAGATCATTGTCAAAAGCTCGTAGGATTTGAGGCTGCAGCTCCAGTGGCCAGTCTACAGTCAAGCCATCGAGGTACTCTGGGCGGGAGGGATGGCCGTCCTCGGCAAGGGCTATTTTGCAAAGAACGGCATCTACGCCATCGAATGACGAGCCGCTGTTCAGGCCGACAATGTAGACCATGATGTGAGGGTGATGCGCCGTTGTGGAAGAAGACTAAGAGATGTGCCGGTAACAATGAGGTAGGAATGACTTGTATGCTCATTAAGAAATGAAGAGGAAATCCAGACATTAAATCTTGAACTTTGGAACATGTCCTCGAGTTCTATGCTGCCCTGTTGTTTGGTTCTGGGGCAAATACAGGAAACTTGCTCCACCCTCTGGTGAGGTATCACGCGAGTCGTGTTCCGTCGGAGGATCCCCCGACGCATCCACTTCACTAGTTTTAGCACCACCACAGACATGGGGATGGTGGAGATTGTGTGGAACGAGATGTCTTGACAGGCGGAGAATGTTGGCTCGCTTGACTCGCAGTAACCGAGGTCTCACACGCCCAATACAGGAGTGACCTTTCGGATGATGAGGGCTAAATGCCACGGAGGAAACGTTGGGAAGGGCGCAGAATCACGAACCTCGGACAGAGAAGGCCTTTAAAATCAGTGCTTAAATTAGTGAAAGTCTAATCGGATCAGTAACTACTGAAATTACTTGAGTATTGGGCTACTGGCATGGGCTGTGGCAAACGGTTTAGGTTTTCCAATTATCAACGTATTTCACTCTTTCTACTTTGTATATCCCATAATTTAAGAACTATCCACACGTAGAACAAATCCGTAAATCAGGCGAGTAAACCAGCAAGCAAGGCCTTCAGCTTGTCCGTGTCATCACCGAACCTCTTCATGGCATCAGCCGACTTCTCCACCGCGCACGCGTCAGCATTGAACGCCCATCTAAATGCTGATTCATCGTTGATGTAGGAAACCTCGGCGAGAGTCAAATCTTGAGCTGCGAATCATTAGTAATTCATTTCTAAGAAAGCTGAAAGACACGTACCACTCTGGGTTGTCAACTTGGCGACAATGGGTTCCGTCTCCTTCTCAACTGCCTCGAGAATGGCCGGCGCTGCGGTGAGCAGGTCGATCCCAGCCAAGTCTCGAACCTGATCGACATTTCTGAAGCTTGCTGCCATGACCTTTGTCTTGAAGTCATACTTGCGCAGATAATTCTGAATCTTTGATACTGTATCAACACCCAAATCTCCCTCAGCGCCGTGCAACTTGCCCCAGTCGGCAATGCGTCCAACATACGGAGCAATCGCATCAACGCCAGCCTCCGCAGCAGCAATAGCCTGGACAAGGCCAAAAACCACAGTCACCAAACAGCTGATGCCATGCTCGCTTTGCAAGATCCGAGCAGCCTGGATTCCTTCCCAGGTGGCGCTGATCTTGATTCGGACCTGCTCCTTGGGTACCCCCTCTTGCTTGTAAAGGTCGATGATGCGGAGAGCAGCTGCTACAGTGGCCTTGGTGTCGAAAGAGAGCATAACATCAACCTCGGTGCTAACCTTGCCGGTGAGCTTGTAAATCTGGGTTCCGAACTGGACGGCCAGGAAGTCAACTGCAGAGGACAAACGCTCGTCCTCTGAAACCGATGAGGACAAACTCTTCGCGTATGAGACAGTTTCTGAGATTAAAGCCTCATATGAGCTGTTCTGGGCAGCCGCATAGAGGAGACTCGGGTTTGTAGTTCCCTCAGATGCTTGAAATCGGGCAATCTCTGATCCGTGTGAGTGATTGGGCTTTGATACGCAGGTATGAGTCTACTTACTGTCGAAATCAGCCGTGTCTGCAATCAAAACTGTTCCAGCGTCTTGCAGCTGTTGAAGGGGTCCGGAAGCCATCATGGGAATTTTGACTAGGGTGTGTTGATGCAGAACAGTGCCGTTACAACAGTGAGAAGGATCGACATCCACAGCTCATGAACCAAAGGCAAGATTCCGATATATACGACTAGGTATGGCCCTGATGTTCTGTCGTGAGGAAATACTTCCTAACCACGTGTTCCTTGCATAGGCATGCGAGACCAAGAGGAACTAAGACTCGTCCCACGAAATGGGACGACCCATGAAGAGCGGGGGATACTCCGACGGCGGCTTCCCCGAAACTGAGGCCCACAACCCCAACTAGCGTGACATCGTGTAAACGACACTAAACTCGATCTTGGACGACTTCAGAATTGGACATATGACCCTTACTAGTCTGTCGGAGCATCCCCCGACGCCTTGGTCGACGCCAGTGGCACGTCAAGTTCATGCAAAATTCCCCACGTTTTTCTCCGCGCAAATGTGCAAGCTGCATGATTCTCCGCATTCCCTTTCGTCTAGACGCTCTTGCTACCCCAGAAAACCTCCTCATTTCTAATTCGCAAAGAACCCGAGGACCAGGTTTGGCAGCAGGAGACTTTTAGTTTGTCAAGCTGATCAGGCCACCCTTGTGTCCGTGGGCTGAAAGGTCTCGAACTCAGTGCCAGGGACTACTGACACACACATGACGGGTTCGACCTGCGAGTGGCCAGAAGTCGAAGCAAGGCCTACATGCCGTGTTAACGCCGGCACCTGCTTTTGTATAAATCGATCCTCTTCCAACCGTCGAAATCCTGGCTTCACTCCTTCTGCATCTCACTCGGACTAGCAGTGTCTAGCATCATAATCTTTGTATTTCCACTCCTATCCTCCAACGTGTGCAAGATGGGCAGATTCAGCATCGACTTCAAATCCAACAAGTGGGCCATCATATACTGTGGTGTGTCGACCTTTGGAGCCCTCTGCTATGGCTACGACCAGATCTACTACACCGGCCTCTTGGGCATGCGACCCTTTATCAACGACTACGGTACTACGACCGATTCCGGTGGCAAAACTGCCTTGACAACCTCCTTTATATCTCTCACGGCATCCATCATTTATGTTGGAGAACTGCTCGGTGCGCTCATGGCCGCGCCTATCAATGATCGATGGGGCCGCAAAGCCGTCTTCTACTGCGCTTCGGCATGCATTACTGCCGGTGCGATTGTGCAGTTGACGGCCCACGGCATCGAGGGGCTGATCATCCTCGGCCGCATCCTTATCGGCCTCGGTATTGGCCAATTCACCGTCACCAGCCTTCTATACATCGGCGAGGTCGCTCCTGTGGCGATTCGCGGTCCGGCTTTGATGATGTTCCAGTTCATGCAGTCGTGCTCGCAGTTGGTCGGCTCTGGTATTACCCAAGGAACCGAAGCCATCCCCAATAAGAACTCGTACTTTATTCCCATGGGTCTGCTGATCCTCCTACCCGGGCTGATGGTACTCTGTCTTCCGTTTACGCCAGAGAGCCCTACGTGGTACATGATGGAGCGACGCACCCCGCAAGCAGAGGCATCCCTGAGGAAGATCAACCGTAGCACGCCCGCGTACGACCCGACCCACGATATGAACGCTCTGAACGAAGCCGTCAGGCAAGAGGAGCTGAACAATGCCGAATCCAGCTGGGCCTCGCTTTTCAAGGACCCCATTGAACGTCGAAAGCTCTTCTACTCCTGCGGGGCCATGGTGGCGCAGCAGATCAATGGCATCCAATTCTTCTACTCCTACGGCGTCGTATTCGCGCAGTCCATTGGCATCAAGGAGGCTTTCACCATCTCTTTGATCACCAACGTCCTCCAGGTCATCTCGGTTGCCGTCTCCGTCCTTCTTGGCAACAAGATTTCGCGTCGGAAGAACCTCTGGGTCTGCAGTTGGGGCATCTTTGGTGCCTTGGTCGTCGTAGGTGGCCTCGGCACCAAGCGTGCGCCATTCCCCACTGGCATCAGCACTGCCATCGTTGTCTTTTCCTACATTGTCATTGTATGCTTCAACTTCTCGCTCGGACCCCTCGCCTTCACCATCGCTTCGGAAATGGCTGTTGGCCGCAACAGGAACAAGATCATGTCGTGCTCCATCGTCACCTTCTTCTTCACCGTCTGGGTCATCGCGTTCACGTCGCCTTATCTGTACTACTCAGCCAACCTGGGACCAATGCTTTGCTTCGTCTACGCTGGGACGACTATGATCACTCTGTCATACGTCTGGTTCTGTGTGGGAGAAACAAGGGGACGTACGCAACAAGAGCTTGAACGGTTCTTCACCGATAAAATTCCTGTCCGAGAGTGGGAACATCATCAGTTTGAGGACCTACAGACCGAGGAAAAGAATACCACCAAAGCGGACGGCTCTTCTCTCCAAGTCGAGCATGTTTAAGCAAACCCCCGCTAGCTAGTACTTCATAGCTGTTAACAAGTAGTAGCAATAGATCTCAGGATGAATTAATTTATTTCCACAGTTCCTAATGCTGAGTAAAATTTCCAGCCATGATCATATCCATCAAACTGACCTAGCAGAATATGGTGTGGTGGCGATATTAAAATTCTGCCTCTCGTTTCGCAAAATCGCTAAGCTCATGTCAATTTTTAGCGACTTGACAGGCGAGGCCTCCAGCATTAGTTCGGCCCGGTTCAGCAGTTCATCCAAGTTACCAATATTCCTAAATATCGGAAACAAGGAGGTGACCGATTTGACTTGGAGAAGAACGAGATGCGCAGCGAATAGAAGCTGAATGTCGATCCAATTGTGGTACGGCAAGCGCTCGGTATTTCCAGACTCCCAAAGGCCGTATGTGAAGTGGATAATCAGCGCCGCGTTCTCGATGCAATCTCGACAAGACTCAAGAATCCAAGGCTCTTGGTTTGAATGAAGATTCCGGTTGTCTGGTGGTCGTACTGTGTATTCCATGTCCTTGTGGAGGAAAAAATAAAGCACGGGGCGGTGGAGGAGGAAAACGCATGAAGAGTATCGAATGGCGATCTCTCTCTTCAGAGGAAGCATTGTGTTAGAATGACCGCGACAGGGAATTCTGAGGACATACCAAGCGAAGCGACATGTCTGGCATATACATGCTTAATGTGGTAGTGTCACGACTGAATTGTTGATTATGGGGCCTTGACCGATACCAGCGTGATAAATCGTCAGCGAAGCCACTGACGATATCGGCGAGTTCATGTGGCTGCGCGTACGCCTTGTTGGGACTGTAGAGGTGGTGGAGGGTTCGATTGAGATGGCATCTCAGCCACATGTGGTTCTCGATCGCGTTCCGGTCAATGGATTCAATCCAGCCCGCAGCTTGCTGGCCTTCACTGTTGATTGTTGCAAATGCAGAGCTTTCTAGGTAATCGGGTAGTAGTGAATCGCAGGATTTTGAGGCGAATCCGTCGATTTCTGTCAAAATGTCACTACATCACAAATTAGCATCTATTTGCGCTCAAGCCAGGTTGTCCAAACCTTTCAAGGATAAAGTGTAGTCTAGCGAACCGCCGCACAGATCTTTTCGACTTTTCTTAGCAGAGAACATTTGGGGTTTATGGAAACTGCTTACTCGTGTCCGGGGTGCTTCAGCGAGTATCCCTTGACCGCTGGATCAATAGATTGCAGCAGGCCTAGGGCATGGAAAGGTCGTGCCCAAAAGTAGACCAGGCAACACGCGGTGAGCAGGACCAATGGGACACGCTCCTCGTCCGGAAGCGATAGAAGCACCCACTGCTTCTGAAGCGCAATGACGAAGGCGTGTGCAGACAAAGTTCTCGCTGAAGAATCGTCTCTCATCATGTCATCCGCCGCTGAGGCCGTTGCAAGGGAAAGAACCAGTAATTGGGGGATTGTAAGGCCCTCAAACGTTATGAAGAGTTCGTCATGATCGGTGCTGGAGGAGATTGATTCTGTGTGAAGGCTGTCTAGAACAGTGTCATGACCTAAGATTGTGCAAACATCGAACAGTTCAGAAATGAGAATCGGTAGAGTGCAAAATGAAGCGGAGTCATAGAAACGGCCAATGGCATCGACGATCTCCCGCAACAGCATCTGAGGAGCTTCGTGGTTGGTTTCTAGCAGTATCTTATCTGCAGCATCAGATTCCCTGAGATATGTTGTCGACACCATCTCTGGAAGCGTCAAGTTCAGCCTGATTCTCGGCCAACAGTGAAGCATCTTTTGGGCAGATGCTGTATGAAGGTCTGGGATGGTGGTGAGTTTCGGGCCTCGGTCTCCCTGAGATGAGGCTCTGAAGGGCCCGTCTCTATCGATGGCATTACGATTCCCGCCCTCCAAAGCCTGCAGACGAGCTTCGACCTGGGTAAGACGTGAAAGAACAGAAGCGTCCCTGCCAATTATCAGAAATTTACCGTAGCATATGGGACAATCCAAGAGGACCTACGTCTCAAGGCTGGTTGGCGTGGGTCTGTAGGTGCACTCACGACCAGCAACCCTGCAATGGCTGCAAGTAGGACGGATGCCGTCGCATCGCGACTTGCGAAGCCGGCAGGTATCGCAAGCCAAATTGGTTTTGGATTTAGGCGTAGCCATCTGTCGTATAAACGTCTTGCTATGGGTCAGTTGAAGTTGCGCTTGGTGTTGTGGACTAGATTGAAGAGGATGCACCGGCGCGGCATAACGTGGGAGCCGTGAATCTAAAAAACATCTAAGGCAGCTTTTAGTCAGCCACAAGTGCCAGTCGACCAGACAGCATTAGAGTGAACTTCATTCATAACAACAATTGCTCATATCTTGTCTATACCCATTAGCCTACTTCCTTGCGGCAAGTTTCCTTTCTGATTCCCTTCGTCTATCGTCCATCTCTTGGCGAGTTCTTCTCATCTCTTCTACCCGTTCCCTTCTCGCTTCCAAATCCGCTTGCAGTGACTCCTTGCGGTCTCTCTCAGCTTGTACCCTATCTTCTGCAACTCGCTTAATCTCATCCGCACGACACCTCACTTCTTCTATGTCAGTAAAATTCTTGTCTCGTGGTTTGTCGCCTTGCCTCGTTCCATTGTGGTCCTTCGTTTGCCGCATTTCTCTTCGCGAATATGCAGACCCCCAGCGGTACGGCTGTGGAGAAATAGTCTGGCAGGGCCCTGTGACGGTGAATATTTGATGTGAAAATGTAAAATGCCACTTGTAATTGTAGGGGTTTTTGGGCTGCGCTGGTAGATATTGGCGATCAAAACGGCGTCGCTGTTTTCTGTCGCCAAGAGTAGCGTAGGCCGATTGAAGCTGCATGAAGTCGTGTTGGTGGTATTTCTTGATTTTGTGCTGGGAGGAGAGGCACTCACCAGTTGGAACTCGGCTGTCGACTCAGGTGTGTCTCCATTCTTGTCGGGGTGCTTTAGGTGCGCGAGCCGCCTGTAGGCGGATTTTATAGTGGCCTCATCCGCTGTATACGGTACTCCAAGGACGGCATAATAGTCAACGGAACATGAAAGAGGGGCCATGGTGGGCTGCAAGTGGTAGAGATACCGTGGGATTCGTGTCTTGCAGGAGTTCTTTACGATACTGGCAGTTTGCGCATGATTGTCTGACGTGCTGTTGTTGTTCTTGTTGTTGTTGTTTTTCCTGCTGCAGCAGGGTGGCCTTTTGTTCTTGGGGAAGTGTGGCGTTGGCGGGGCAGTGTAATGTTGTTTATTATCGTGGCATAATCGGCTGACCTTGGAGGCGTGTTTCAGCTCGTAATTAATAGCAAGCTGCGAACCAACGCGACTTGTCCATTGACGCTGCGTCAGCGCGCCACAAAAGAAAAAAGGGAGGTGGGACGACGCAGAATCCTGGATCCTGGATTTGCATTGGATGGTGGAGATGATGGGATAAATTGCTTCGTCCGATGACAATGCAGGACAGTTATGCGGGGTGAAAGGGGTGAAACCAGCCGGCATAGGGGAACAGGACAAGATGGGGGGCTCTGTAAATAGTGGTGTATTAGTCATGCTCATGCACATCCATCGCCGGCTGTCCTTGAGAGAATTACTTGCTCGCATGGGAAAAGCTCCTACTACGCGTCTCTGTCCACTGACTCTTCCTTGGGGATTACAGGCTTGAAGCGACGAAAACCGACCTGTCCAGTTAAGTTGCAGAACTTCTAGTTCGATTGCAGTGCTGGAAGTCTGACGATCCCCCCCTTGTTCGGAAACACTCTGTGATAGGCCTCAGCAGTCTTCCCTCGTTCAGATTAGGCCTAGAGCAATCTCAACCACGAACAAGATCCAATCACCATGTGTCTGTCCTCTTCTTGGACCCATATTGGTCTCCACCATTCTCCCAGTTGGTCTTGATCAGGGTGTCAACGCTCACCAGGAAGAGGCTGTGTTGCCACAACCAGCGATGGTTAGGCACATCGGCTCTCTCAAAGGCACCAGGCCAAAAGGTTCGCAACTAAAAGGCCGATTCAGAGCCTCGCAATATAAGAACTACCCTCTTCCCCTTCAGCGCTACCCAAGAGGCCTTCATCCGCGTCTTTGAGATGTTAGATGACCATGAGCTCCGGGCCGAGTATGCCGGCTTTCTTGATGCTTCTTTGGACACTGCAGAGCAGGAGGCTGCTGCCAAGGATATTCTCTTGCGCATCACCGGGTTGCCGGCCACAATGGCTGAGCGACCCCACGCGGAAGAGATCAGAAATCTGTCGAAGGTCATCGTAGAAGATGCCGAGGTATGTGGTGAAGCCATGCTCCGTTTCGCCAAGTTGTGCCCGGACTAACGAGGTCATGTCACTAGTTGCACTGGAAGGACCAGCCAGAAAAGCTTGGCTCGATTCTCACCGGAATTTTTTGACTGGGATTTGAAGAAGATACAGAAGCTGCTTTCGACACATTGATTGCGAACTTTTCCTCTGAGGTTGATCTGGTCGAGCACCTTAAGAAGTTGCGTCAGCTAATGCAGCCACTGGATGGCGAGCTTTGAGTCTGAGGAATACCTGATGTCTCGATGTTGTCTGCCGCGGCTTCAATATGAATTGCTTTAGCATCATCTGAAGTTTACTATATATCTTGATTTGTCACATCTTCGAGTCTATCTGTCTGCTTTTTTACTGTGTTGAGCAGTTCTTTCATGGATCAGGGCTGTTTTTCCAGGTCGGTGATTAAGACTTACGTTCATAATTCCCAGAATAGTAAAACAGCATGACACTCATTTACGTTACGATCACAATAAGGCATAACATCAACTCGATGGGATTGGCCAATGAAGTTTCCAGTGTTCTCCATCCCAAGTCCCCATTTCCAGCTCAATCAGCAAACATCGTCCACTCTGATAAGTCACATCCCAATTACGAATAGGCCCTTTTGATTTGGGTATGGTAGATCAGGAACATTGCTAGTGGCCGAATGATATGTTGATGGAGCGAACCTCTCAGTAGCCCATTACAGGTTGAACGAAATTGCAAGTGGAGCAAAAGAGTCAATTCATTTGCATCTAGACCTCAAAACGTCCTCGTCCACTAAAACAGAGCCTCACTCCTCCCCAGCTCGTGTGCTGCATTAAGCCCTTGCTGCTGTGAGCCATCACCCCCTCAACGCGTCAATCTAGAAAGGAATACACAAAAATGCCCCCCTGCTAGATGGATGATCTTTCCATAAACCCCAGGGTAGCCATTTTCTAGTTCTGGAGCAGAACGAAGTGGACGATGTACGGCTGGACAATGCGCGAGTTCCTAGCAGCAGGCCCGACTTCACCGTTCCAGGTGTGGGTGGTGATGTTGATGCCTTGTGGGTTCTCACCCTCACCGGTGGGAATCTTGTTCCACTGGAAGGTCCAGTTGATGGCGCCTCCAGCAATGGTCGCATTCACCAGCTTGAAATAATCCGGGTTGAACGAGGGTTCGATCCACGACTTGCCATGTCCCACTTCCCTGGGAATCTGCGCGGTGATGTTCAAGTCGGCATCGCCGGGGAGATACTCGTTGATAGGGGGGAGGACGTCCCCAACAACGGTCGTATCGGTGTTGGCCTCATCGTTGGCGTTGACACCGTTGTTGGCGCTATTGCCCTTCGTTTTGACAGGGCCAGGGCCAGGGATATCGATGTACTCGATGGGAATGGCGAACGTGCCCAGAGACGTCTGGACCAAGACACTCGAGCTGTTGAAGTGGGGCTGCGGGAGATCGATGTCCAGCTTGTAGGTGGTCTCAAACGCCTTTGCGGTTGGCTTGCCGTAACCGGCACGGAATGCTTCTAGAGAGAAGAGCAGGCCGCCAGCGAGGGGTTCTCGCTTAAAGAAGGGGGTAAGAATCCAGCTGGGTAGCTCGCCCTTGGCCGTGAGCTCAAGAAAGCGACCAAGGCCGTTGTAGGTGGCCTTGATATCGTTGGAGGGAACTGGGACGGGGGTAGCCATGATGAAATGAGGTTTGAGTTTGATGGATTGATGAAGTTTTGATGGTAAAATGAATGATTGTGAATGAGGATGATTCGTAGTTTTGGGCAGATTGGGAACGGCTCATTTATAGGTGACAAGGTAGGATAAAAAAGGGAATCGTTTCCATATTTCTTGCATCATCCTGATTGATACTCCGTCATCTCAATGCGGAATCCTCTAGAACAAGCCAAACGTTCACATTTCTCAGCGTCCAGATCAGTCTCGGCCACGCGTCACATTCTCAAAATGAGTCGATGGAGAGGCATGCAGTATTCAGCTGCGCACAAAAACGTTCGCTGCCTTTTGAATGGAATATCGGTGAGAAAACTTGTCCAATTCTAGACCATCACGTTCCAGTCGCCTAGCCAGTCACAGCAGCCACTGAGACGCGGCAAGTAGGCGGCTTCGTCTTCTCTATGGATATGCAGCTAGTCACGCAAGGCGCCCAAGATGGCGTAAAGGATAAGTCAGATCATCGCAGTTACTGCAGTGATGCAATCAGCCACATATTGGCACGATAGACATTCTAGGCTCTTGGACTTAGTGTGTCTCAAGCACTCAGCATCTTCCATACTCAGATGCAGGGGGTGGATTTGGTTTCTAACGAATATTCGCGTAGTGTAGTTCAGTGCTTGCAAGACCCCCTATTCGGGAAATAAGCCTACACGAGCTGCCTGATTTCTCTCGCTTATCATTGTACCCGTCGTCTTTCGAAGCTATGTCCCCAGACTGCGGGCCGACCGCGGGCCGTCTTCGACTGGCGTTGTTGGTGGATTCCGGGGAGCACATTGGGAGCACACCACATTCGTTCTAGGTGAGACAATAGCCCAATAGTTTTAGGTAATACGCACCACGCTGGGGAAACTTTAGCACTGTCAACGTGAATGGGGTCAGCTGTGGACATGAGCTATCCAGCCGTGTCTCAGAGGGACGGCGAGCGATGGAGTTGCCACTGGTCTAGACCTATGCCGGTATTGAGCTATACAATATGGCGGCGCCAACAATGCGCCTCTTGCATCTCCCGTGTCACCCGAGTATCGTATTGTACGAATTACTACTTGCCAAATAAGACATGCAAAAGGCGACATTCGAAGGGTCAGCCACGCTGTTGAACTCAAGTAGTCGCCCCATCTTACATTACATAGGTAGCCAACTGCCCCTCCTTTGTGGGCATTCCTCAGGTCAATCAAAGCAATAGCCTATTGAATGACACAATTGAGGAGGAAAATGATGGGAATCGATATCCACAAGGAAGACCTAAAGAAGTCCTGGTACACGCAACCATAGCTATCAGAAAATACGTAATCGCGCCAAGTTCTTCTACGTAGATTACTGGAAACTCATTTCTTACTCCCCTGCTTATCGATGCGAAGGTCTTATCTCTGACTGTCAGAGGCGTTCAATTCCCCTTCGACATATAATTTGCCTCTGTAAACAAACACGAATTCCCCTACGCCACCGTTAAGCCACATGCCCAGCATCATGATCTCTAAACATCCACATGCCCGACTTTCCAAAAGTCGTGAGAGCATGGCATGCCGAACCCTGATACTAGACAAGTTCTATTGTTCAGCGTCATGGAGCTCTACAAGTACCGTTCAGACTCCCTCGTGGCCACATATGTAGGAGCGTCTACACGAAGGAGGAGATTGCAGATTAAAAATTATGCTAGACCTTACTATACCGTTGAGATGGCTCCCGACTCGTCAGATTGGAATTAATGCTTTATTTAACATCTCTTGCTATTAGTTTGGTTTCGTGTGACAAAACTTAGAGCCTTAGACAAGAGGAGGTAGCTAGGGAGCTTGGTTTGAAGCGTACGAGCAAACGTGCAGTAGCCTTGTCCTCATCTATGGTAGTGAGAAAGGATCAATGGTTACTACGATGAAAGGGGAAATTGCCGACAGGCCATTTTATCCGAAACAATTAAGGGTGCTCGATTCAAGTTTCTTGTGTGACGAAATGCCGGATCAAGCGGATTCTGTTGCATTAGCGCTGACCGCATATCATGGTCAGCTTACTCGCACCCTCCACGTCAGCAGTATATCATGTGCTGTATTCCTTCATGGTCACTGCTACATAGACCCTGAGTTGCCCAAACAAATCTTTTGCTGATGATATAGTGAATTATCTATATAGATGGCGCGGCGCCCTTTGATTACTCCGTGTTGCCTCTTTTGAAGATGGCGACCAAAAGCGTGGCAGATCAGACAGTGGCCGTCATCGGCGCAGGTAAGCTTTGCACCTTTTGAGAGCTACCAGAAGCTGAGCAGAGCCACCTAGGACCGACGGGTCTGTCCATGCTTAAGACACTTCGTGAAGATGGATTCAATGCCACGCTTTTTGAGAGGCGGAGCAGGGTTGGCGGATTGTGGTCCTACACAGACGACGAAAGCATGACGACAGCTTTGCGAAGTATGTCATTTCGAAGGAATATTCTGGATATACTTAACTAATAGCATCAGGCACCAGTGCAAACATCAGCAAGTATACATGCGGCTTTACGGACTTCCCAATGCCCGATCGTGAGTTTCCATCCGACACTCTGGAGGGCCTGCTGACCATCGTCATCGTGAACTTCACAAAGACTATCCTCCATTTTTGAGTCAACAGCAATTACAAGAATTCATGGAGTCATATAGTACGAATTTTGGCCTTCAAAAGCACATCTCATTCCGAACCAACGTGACAAAAGTCGAGCGTAACGCGGACGACACCAGATGGCGGATAGAAATGACGATCGATGGCACGCCTGCCATAAGGGAGTTTGACAAGGTTGTCTGTTGTCATGGGTATCAAACTCAAGCCAGAGCGCCGAAGTTTCCAGGTCAGGAAGAATTCAAAGGCCGAATTTTGCATGCGCAACAGTTCCGAAGGTAGGGCGAATAATATTTGGCCTGCACTCTCACTAACTGGGATAGGCCTAAGGACTTCGAAGGGCAGAACGTTGTCTTCGTCGGAATGAGCGCCACTGCGAGTGACATCATCCCACTGGTCGTTCCGCACGCTGCCAAGGTATACGTGTCTCATCGTCGTGGCGCCTGGATCTTTGGTCGCTGGCGAAATGGGCTTCCTACGGACTTGCTGGTTAACTACTCACGCCGCCAAATGGGATACGTCATGCAGAGCTGGTTTCCAAACTTGAGCGCGAAGCTCAGCCAGATGGGTACAAAGTTCTTAATGAAGAAGTATGGGGACCTCGATCCGTCTTGGCGACTGCTGGAGAATACGCCGGCTCTTTCTCTGGCCTTGAGTGCGTGCCTGGACGTGCTTCTGGACCTTCTGCGAGATGGAAAAGTCACCTCGCTGCATGGCATCGACTCATTCCCCGGAGGGAAAAATATACGGTTCACAGATGGTACTGTACTTGATGATGTCGATGCCGTTGTCTTCTGTACGGGATATCGTGCTGATTTCAGTATCATTCCGTTCGTCCAACACAGCGCACCAAAGGCAGACAGTCATGGGAATACCTACGGTGGCGCTCCGATTCCACGTCTCTACATGAACATGTTTCCGCCAAACTATGCAGACAGCATGGTAGTTTTGACATCTTCGACCTATGGCAAGAACAACGGGTTTTCCTTCGCTGATGTCATTTCCATGGCCATCAGCAATGTCTGGCGGGGAGTTAGCGCAGACATGATTCCCTCGCTACGCGAAATGGAGCGTGCTATTGACGCGCATCACGAATGGATCGCGCGTCGCTGGACAAAGGAGAGCACTACCGACGTCTGTGCTGTCAAGCAGTGGGAGTTCCAAGGGTTCTTGCATGATGCTGCAGGTACAGGTCTTGAGAACCTAGGCTGGGGATGGAGAGGGTGGTGGACGTGGTTGACGGACCCGAAGATGAACTATTTGATGCGCCATGGTGTTGAAACAGCGTACGCTTTCCGATACTTTGAGACGGGGAAGAGAGCCACGTGGCCTGGTGCCCGGGATGCAATCATACACACAAACAAGCTGGTGAAGGAGCTGAAGGCAAAGAATGTTGCCGAGGCTAAGAAGAAAGCAGCGGGGGGTTCTGGTTTCACAGCGCAGTAACAAGACCATAGATTCTCCTAGTCACGAAAGACCCGCTGGGGAAGAATTGTACTGAACATTGAGTTGACTGTTAGATTTGAAAACTTTCATATATTATAATTGAAAGCTAGAGGACTAGCCAACCTCCCCTGGAAGGACCATTTGGATGGCTAATCCAGACAACGACTAAGTAGAGCAGTATACCCAATATCCAAATGATCCGATGACCTCACTATTCTATCAGCAGCGGTCGTACGGAGTGGAGTCAACCCGATGTAGTTCTATGCCATTGGACCGTCGAAGTTTCAACACTAAACTGGATGGTGTAACTTAATGCATGGCTCGAAGAAAACGTTGCGAGCAGACTAGTTCCGAGCGAGTTGACTTTTACAGATCGATGAGAACGCGCGTAAAAGGTGAGGCACCTCGTCGTGTTCTATTCGTCTGCGAAAAAATTTGCTCCCAAAGGCAAAAACCTAATATTTAATTTGCATGGTGCTGCCAGATGTGAACCAAGGATTGGTTATAGACCGTTGATCTTCGTGGAGAATGGGCAGGGTCAGTATGGTAGTCGACGATCTATTATAAACGAATGTTTTCGAAAACCTTATTTACTGCAGAAAACGATAGTCTAAGCATCAGGCAATGTTGGTAATACCAGTCAATCGGTTGACAACAAGGACCCGGCACCACGTTCAAGTGCGTGACTAATCAGCGTCGGGGCCGAAGGACGGACGAAAACCTTGTGGCTAAACTAAAATGAGCAGGGAAGTCTGGCTTTATCGATGCCCGTACGGAGTTATGAACTTACAAGCTACCCAAACGCACCAAAAACTTGGCTCGCAGCCTTGTTGAGATGTACGTATATGCTGCCTCTGGACTCCCGGAATATGGGTTCTGTAATTAGGTTGGACGATGCTATTGTTTTGTGGTACGTAGCTTGAACAGGGTATTCCGTCTTGTTACTAGATGCAAGATTCTAACCTTAAGGGGTTATGAAAATGAGTAGTGCTATTCGGGCTGTATGATATTGCTATCCGGGCTGTGTTAAAAAATCCGCTTGCCTAAAGAGGAAATCTATCACATGACCTGACAGGTCTAGCCGTGCTGGGAAAAGCCTGCGCCCACGTGACCGCCCTCGCTTACAACACTCTGGCATACCAGGAGCAATTTCCGTCAATTCAGACCCTGTAACATCACCCTCTTCCTTGCAATCGAAGGTATCGCGATAGCTTCAATTGCGCAGTCGCGGCTGCGATGCCCTCAATTGCACGGTCGCGATAGCTTCAACTGGCGCGCCAAGCAGCCGGAGCATTGGTCGGACCGACGGAAATGCATTTTTTTTTCAACGATTTGGCCGTAGCCGGGCTCGCAGGCTGTTGTAATGTGTAGATTTTAATTGAACTGCTTAATATTATTCGCATCCTCCTGCTGACACTATAATTTTGGTGTAATGGGGAGTATTGGCTGAATGCAGTTAAGAAATTACATAGTCATGTGATTGATACAGCCCGGATAGCAATATCATACAGCCCGAATAGCACTACTCATGAAAATACAGATATCTATATTACGAATCACCTCTACCCTTCGTTGTCTCGAACAAATGAGACTGACCTATAATTTCTTCTTACAGAGACTGAGCTTTAACTACGAGCGCTGTCTCATGCTCAGCCATGGCTCCATTAATTGACAATAACACCGCTGGGTCTCTACTTATTGAGAAATTTGCGGAAAACATCAGGAACAAAGTCATTCTCATCACCGGCACTTCTACTGGGAGTATTGGAGCACTCTTCTGCGTTGCAATTTCCAAAGCGAGGCCGTCGCTTGTGATCCTTGCTGGACGAAATGCTGTGTCATTGCAGAAAACCGAGGATGAAATCAAGGCCATTGACCAAAATGTTCAAACACGGCCGCTCATCATCGACGTTGCCTCCTTTCAGAGTGTCCGTGCGGCGGCTGCTCAGGTGAACTCCTGGGTGGACGTACCACACATTGACTTGCTAGTCAATAATGCAGAAATCATGGGCGTCCCTTACTCCAAGACAGAGGACGGGTTTGAGAAGCATTTCGCAACAAACTATCGTGGCCATTTTTTGCTCACGAACCTTGTCATGGATAAGATCCTGGCTTCCCAGGCACACCGAGTGGTTATTGTCGGCAGCAATGCCCATAGGTTAAGCCCTATCAGGTGAACGGACTTCAACTGGTCGGTAAGCTACCTATTCATGTACGGTAAAGGGCTAGGACTAATCAATGTCTTAGGATGGAAAGCACTATGACATGTGGAGGGCATACGGCCATTCGAAGACAGCTAGTTCTTTGATGGCTGTATCTCTGGCACAAAAGCTGCGCAAGAAACGGCTACAGGCTTTCTCGCCGAGTCCCGGGGTTTACAATGACTCCAACATGATGAGAGGTATTGATATCGGCATCGCCGAGATCCTGGAAACATTGTGTAAGTAACGGGATACGCTGAACAGCGCACCAATGTCTGGTATGTTAACTCCGCTTGTGCTAGCTGCGGCCGATGTAATTATAGGCACCAGTATGATGCATCCAGAACAGCAGTATAACTACAAATCTGCTGACCAGATTATTGCAAGGCATATCTTTTGCTCATTCTGCGATGATATCAAAGGTGAAGCGAACAGTGACCCAAGGATCTGGACTGCCGTAACCTGACGATTGGGAATAGGGCACAATGGCGGGTATTTTGACCAGTGTCGCATCGCGGATCAGTATAAGGAGGAAGTCTATCCTTGGGCTATTGACCGTATCGAGGCGGACAGACTGTGGACTTTGAGTGAGAAACTCGTGGGACATGAGTTCAAGTACTAATAGGGATCTGTGTTCCCTTAGAAACCCTCCACTAATCGCTCGAATGCAGTCTAGCTAGACTATAGGTTCCAGTATATAGCGTACCCTGACTTCATTTTGAATCTCCCTCGGCTTCCTTCTTGGGTGTGTGTCGCACCGATTTTCGCCACGACCCATTCATCGCATCAATGCAGCGAGGGCCCTTCCAAGTCTTCTTGCCCGCCACTTACTCCGCAAGGGCAATTCTTTAGCAAATGAACCTTCGTCTAGATTTCAATATATTACATTGCCTCTGGTCTTGTAGTAGTCTTTTAGGTTCTCCAAAGTCACAAAACTCGTCGCGTGCGCCGCCGGCACCACCATTAGGCTCACCATCGAACTCGCCAATAAGGCCACCAGCGCTGCCGCCCGATTCCGCCTCTCAGTTTGAAGCCCCTCAGCTGAGACCCCTCAAACCTGCATCTCTACCTATGACGAATGGGTGAATTAGGTACATCTACATGGGGATGAAACGTCATTGGATATCAACAGAATGTGGCTGACTAGGCTCTGATTAAGGCTGGCGCTTAACTGGCCCAACTTGAACTGTTACCCAACTTATTAGCTTGGAATTTGCACATTTGGAAAGCCTTACTGATGCATCGTGGTTGATAAAGGCCGCAGGCCCGTAAGTGTACATGTCCCCTTCCTCAATCCCCGGACAACCATTTTCTTAACCATACTTTTAGACTTCTTTTACCAACGACTTCTTTGCGACCAAGATGGCCAACAGCTTGTACTCTGATCTTCAAAATGACGAGTTCAGACTTCTGAAGGCGTTCTATGACCAGAATCGCGTCTTGTCTTGTAACATGACAGCATTCAACCTCGACTCACATCCTGCATACACGGCACTCTCATACGCCTGGGGTAAGGAGTTGTTTGCTGTTCCAATCTCATGCAATGGAGAAACGATCAACATATCGCGCAGCTTGCTATCAGCCTTTGAAGCGTTTGTAGAATGTCCCAGCCTCCAAACTCCAGAGTGGGTCTGGGCTGACTTCCTTTGCATCAACCAGAAGGACGAGGCTGAAAAGGCTGTCCAAATTCGTGTGATGGACCAGATTTACAAGAAGGCCGAAATTGTTACTATCTGGTCCGGCACGGGTGATGTTAAGACCCAAGAAAGTCTCAGGACTCTTGAGAACTTCGGATGTATGATTGCTAGGTCCCCCCCGATACATTCTATGGACTACGTCATGTCCCTCTCCGGTGATCCTCAATGGACGGAGCTAGAACCATTTTTCCGCCGAGAATGGTTCACACGCTCGTGGGTGGTCCAAGAGGTGCTTTTGGCCCAAAAGGCTCGCCTCGTGTGTGGCACTACGAGCATTGACTGGAACAAAGTCATTGACCTCTACCTCGGTTGTCTCGAGGAAAGCCAGAGCAACAAGGTCATGCTGATTCGACACGAACTGGGATATAACGTCCTGAGGTCGCTCTGTAAGTTGTGTAATGTTCTGTGTACTCGGAATCTCATCTGAAAGAAATTTTCTTAGATGACCTCAGTCGCAAACTGGGCTCGAGCTACTACGATCTTGAACTCCTCAATCTCATCCGACAGAGAGTATGCAAGGAACCAGTAGACAAGGTCTACAGCATCCTTGGGCTCATCAACCCTGAGGTCCGCGCCAAGATCGTCATAGATTACAAGATCGATCCCTGGTCGATATTCATACGACTTGCCCAGGAGCTTCTCAAACATCATGGACCTGACGTCTTCATCCTCGCTCCCTCAGTTGAACGGCCGCCCGAACTTCCGTCCTGGGTTCCAAATCTTCTGAGTTCACCGCTCATGACGCATGCATGGTACAAACACACGGCTAGCAAGCTTGAAGAAGCCACAGGTGTAGATCCTGAGTACAAAATCCCGGACAAAGCTGCATTATTGACTGTCGACGCTCCCGGCATCTGCATGGCCATCATCGGCAATGTCTACCCTCTTCCTGATCTCAGCGACGGAATCATAACGGAGCACCATGCAAGAGAGCTCCTCGAAGCTGTCAAGTTTTGCCGCACCATCTGGGCTCAACGAAACCAGAAGTTTAAACTCAAAGAGAACGTTCTCACTCTTATCGGAGGCGTTGTATCGAGGCGAGAGGGGTTGGAACGCCCGATTATGGACGAGTTTAACGAAATGATTCGGAACCTCAAGGGATTCCTCAACGGCGACATGTTCAACACTCCAAATGCACACTTTATGCAATCCATGATGGACGCGTGGAAAGGGGCGTGTCTTTTTACTACGGAAGACAACCACGTCGGGCTGGGACCCAAGACGATGCAGCGCGGCGACAAGGTCTGGATCTTTTTCAAGGCTTCCACGCCTTTCGTTCTACGCGGCAACAAGGATAGAGTCACGCACCAGTTGCTTGGTCCTGCCTATATTCATACATTCATGGACGGCACGGCGTTTGAGGCTAAGAATCCGAGGGAGACGTATGAAATACTAACTATTCAGTAAGCGGGTAGTTACACAGCTGCCGACTAGAGCTATATCCCAAAGAGAATATTGCTGTGGCAGGGGCGTTGGCGTAATTCTTAGTTTTGGCGGGGCCGATACAGGTTGTCTTCAACAGGGAACTCCGCTAGTACGAGGAACCCATTAATTCAACACCCAGGGGCAGGGGCAGGGGCAGGGCATTCAATAGATAGTTTGAGGGGTAAACAAATTGATGGCATATCTTATTTGTGTTACAGTCCCATGAGGGAGCTACGTAATCACAGATACGTAAGTCAGTTCTCCATATTTGAGATTGCCCATGCCTTCACCACAAAATCTAATCTCTTAGTTCTTACGGATGTCTCCGTTTCACAATCTCAGCGTAGTGGAATCAACTCCCATGACCATAAATCGTGACTACTTTTTTATCTCGATTCCAATATTTCATATGAAATAGTATATCTCAGCCGCAAAGGCATCGAGGTTGTCAGCGGTTTGGTTCCAGTCGGCTGCAACACAACAAATACGAGTCTAGGCCAGTCAAATCCATCCCTAGCACGTGATACATAATAAAAGCCGCAAGAGAGATGCCCAAAAGAGCAAAGACTCACATGCTGTAAGAGACCATCATCTCGGAGTTTGATTCAATGATTTGAAATTGCCGCAGAGCCGTGGCGCGGCCGTACCAAGCCCAATAAACGCCAGGTCTCGCTCCGCAAGCTCCACACCTCCAACTTCTGACTGTAGCCAATAACGAAGAATCTGAGCAGCTCCTCCTAGGGCCTAGTGCCTCTTTACTGACATTTGGACTGTTTATTAGGCTGCTCGTGTTCTTACTGTTAAGAGAGCGAGACGCACGTCTCGTGTAGCTCTAGAGATCCCATTAAAAACCACCCACTTTTGAGAGTCGGATGTGGTCAAGATTGAGATCTTGCCACGTTCCTCGCCACAGGCAACCAATCGCATGCGACAACCCAATACACTAATGCGGGTGCAACATCATTTCTCTGTCACTGTTCCCGTCCCAAGCGAACTGCCGCCTCATCTTCTCATAGGCTGGCTTCAGAGCTACACACCAACCTTGCAGCACAACTTTTCCGTGGCCCACTTTGAAAAAATCCCTTCAGACCCAAATTCAATCGCTGACGATACCTTTATTGGACCGTAGGACGACACAGTCCGGACATTTCATGTACACGAGCTATACCGACCAGTCACGGGTCTCACGGCGCGGATGCAATGGCCTGCGGTGTACAGATGTGTGCCTGATGATGTACGCCTTCGAGTATCCGCCCCAAACGGCAATACGATTCGGTCGCAGTGGATTGTTCGTGCATGCCAGGATGACTCTTCGCCGTCACAATCCGGAAGTAGCTCAGGATGGAGTACAGTTGAGTCGGCAGACAAGTGGAGTTATATGACGAGGGCTATCTGGAAGGCCACCGATTGTTGATGCCATTCTCCAGCAGATACATCGACATGATACATAATCATCTCACACCAAATATTATGAACGAGGCTCTGAAAGCATTTCGTGATGGGCTACTAAGATAGCACCTTCCACGGACAAAGAGGAATTAGGTATACCCCAAGTCCTCCGCCTCCCTGTATACGCCTCTGCATTGGAGTTAGTGGGCTAGAAGCACGGAATATTCATTCCCGTCATATTCATCAATTCAAAGTTATTACATACAACAGACTAGAATCAATAGATTGGATTAACTGAGTAAAAGGACAAGGCCGGAATACTAAACTGCAGGACATTGGACAAGAGTCCCGCCAGGGTCTAGTCCGCTTTTTGAGGAATCAGCCAAGCTGTGGAGCAGCGAACCCATATTCGGCATAACTAGTAAGCGACAAGGGAGAGATTTCTATCGCCGTAGATGCTTTTGCTCTGTTCGCTCCTGGAGGCACTCTCTCATCGATATGAATCCATTCTCAGCCATCGTCGGTACATATGGCCATAGCTCTTAGACAATACGGGATCCCGTCAAGTTCTTGTCTGCGGACTATTTGCATCTATTTCTTGACTCCTGTGCCTCCAAAAACGGAGTCTCGACCCTCTAATTTTGGAGGCGCTTAATCCAGCCTTTCGATCAATCATCGCACGCAGCGACAGTTTCTAGGCGCCGACTCTTACCGTTTAGTTACATGATAACCGTTATAAACTGTGAGCTTCAGCTAGAATTGGTTATTATAGATCTACCCTACCACCATGTACTCCTGCATTAGTCTCAGCGCATAGACTGATGATTAAAATTGAATATTAATAATTAAAATAAGCCGCAATTACTTAGATATATTAACCGTCAAAAGGTTTAGATACATATTCACTAAATGAGAGCCTATATTGTCGAGAAGACCTTGCTCCTACTGAGGCTGAAGCCAGATATGTATGCCTAAGGCAGCCAGTAGTCCTCATATTGGGAATGGTTATTACTTTCCAAATTCCTTTATAAGACTCTAATGCTAATAAGAATAAAAATAATAAATAAAAATTCTGAACTATCCGCTGAACCATTAAGATCATGAAGTTCACCTACACTACTCTGATTCTCGCGGTTCTCTATCGCTGTTGTGTCTCTGCCTCAGTTGACCTGTGGTCATCGCGTCTCAACACCCGCGACGTGGCCTTCGACATCCCCCGGAATGAGCTTATAGATCCTGAGGAGCTCAAGGCTCGCTTGGGGAAAACGCCGTACAATCCTGATGAGCGATACGCAGGAATGGTAGGCGCAGTTTAATGGCAATCAAGAGCTCTGAAGGTCCAGTGCTTCCCGCGCTCCCACCAAAAAGAGGGGAACCCACCAAGTCACGCCTTCGGATCCTCGCGTATCCAGGCACTGCACCCAGCACTGCATTGGGGCGCCTATGGATTCTCGCGTATCCACGCTCGGGCAGACTGTAGTGAGGAGCCCGTGGGCGCTTATACTATTCTGGTCACCTGATGCAAGAAGCCTTGCTTACGGGGCATTGCATTACTTAGCCCTAATGCCAGGCGTTGCTCGAAGTTTCGAAAGCAATGCCCAAATGACAATAAATTTCCCGTGGCCCCTACAACCCTCTGAAAGCAAAGGTAGAAAAAAAAAATAGGGTATTGTATGCGATGGCTGAATCTCAACTAGAAAGCAAAAGAGAAGCCTAACCTGTTTTGTCGTTTCTATATGTTCGTTGCCGTCTCAAGAGTCTGGTCCATTGGCTGAAAAACTTTATGACTAGTGTGACTCAAGGGGCAGCTAATAGCAACCGTTGATCCTGCAACAGCTGATTGTATCTTCTTGCTCAATGTTACTGCAAGCCGGAATTAGGTGGACTGTAACTGCGCTCCCTCCAGAGTGGTGTTCGGCCACCAGGACCGCTTGCATTAATGCCAGCTCCCTTCTCAATGAGATGCCTCGCCATAGCTTCATGACCATTCCGTGAGGCCCAGTAGAGCGGTGTTTCGCCATACTTATTGCTTGCATTGACGTCAGCTCCCTTCTCGAGAAGAAGCCTCGCTATAGCTTCATGACCATTCCGTGAGGCCCAGTAGAGCGGCGTTTCGCCATCTTTATCGCTTGTATTAACGTCAGCTCCCTTCTTAATAAGAAGCCTAGCCGTGGCTTTATAACCATTCACTAAGGCCCTGTAGAGTGGTGTTTCGCCATCTCTATCGCTTGTATTAGCGTTAGCTCCCTTCTTGAGAAGAAGCCTGGCTATAACTTCATGACCGCTGAACGAGGCCATGTAGAGCGGTGTTTTGCCACCCGTATCGCTTGCATTAACGTCAGCTCCCTTCTCGATGAGAAGCCTGGCCGTAGCTTCATAACCGTTCCACGAGGCCCAGTAGAGCGGTGTCCGGCCACCCGTATCACTTGCATTAACGTCAGCTCCCTTCTCGATGAGAAGCCTGGCTGTAGCTTCATGACCCCTCCACAAGGCCCAGTAGAGCAGTGTCCGGCCACCCGTATTACTTGCATTAACGTCAGCTCCCTTCTCGATGAGAAGCCTGGCTGTGGCTTCATGACCCCTCCACAAGGCCCAGTAGAGCGGTGTCCGGCCACCCATATTACTTGCATTAACGTCAGCTCCCTTCTCGAGAAGAAACCTGGCTGTAGCTTCATGACCCATTTCTGAGGCCCGTGAGAGTGGCTGTCGACCCCCCCTGTCTGCCTCCGTGACGCTTATTCCATTCTGGAGAAGCAGTTTAATAATGCCTATTCGGCCATTATGAGCAGCCCAAGATAGCGGGGTTCGATCTTTATATTCCGTGAAGTCTTTTCTACATGTCAGACCCTCTGCAATGTCTACCCCATTATAGAAGCTGGAAGGTAGATTCAGGAGAGCAGCAACTGCATATTTATGACCATTGGCCAAAGCAGCAAATAATGCATACCTATATCTCTCTTTTGGAATATAACTACACAGTTGTTCTTTAGGCTGTGTGCGGATGAGCTCCGCGAATCCCTTGTCTGCAAGAATATAGAGAAGACTTGCATCGGGGGTGTATTAACGAGCCTTGTACCTTTCAAACCGATTGATAATAGCGATCCAATCAGAAGTAGAGAACTTAGTTAAAAATTCATCCTGAGGAATCGCACTCGCCGCAGCATCGGCATAATAGAGCACATAACAGCTGGCATACTCTAAAAACAGGAATTGCTTTAAGATTTCCTCTTGTTCGTCGGAGTTTACTATAGAAATGCGCGCCAAGTAATAATCTATGTAAGCGCTGCAGCATTACTTAAGCCTCTCATGACTCGGAATCTCCCAGTCAAATCCAAGATCGGGCCAAAGCTCATAGAGACCCTTATCTCTAATAAGGAAGTCTCAGACGGACTCATAGATGAATTAAACTGTTGGCTGCTCCTTAGACTTTATGATCTCCGCTAGCCCTTTTGAGGAGCTGATAACATATCTCTCAAAGCAACCACTAGCATCTGGGCTAGTGACAGTTGGAATATCCGAATCGGCCAGATCCTTAAGTGATAGCCCAGACCAGAGGGCATAGTAAAACTCTTCCGGTCGCAGAGGCCGTTTTAAGTAAAGGATCCAAAGGATGCAAAGCAGCAGGTCTTCCATATTCTCATTGTCGCGCCTTAGGATGTCCTTGAACAGTTCGCTCAGGCCGCTGGGGATTTCTACTAGTCTTTTCCTTAGAGGCAGTCGACCCCGTCAATCTTCTTTATTAAGAATCTCAACAACGAGGACAACCCATAGGAAAACACCAGCAGCTTTCTCAAGAAGCTGTGGTTACAGCTCTTCAACAAGTGCAGGGTCATTAATTTAGAAGCGGCTTCCGATATAGTTTTCCAAGTCTTCAGCATAGCCTCGCTGATCCTCCAGCGTCAGCCGGATCCCATGTCGTAGCTTGATGTAGGGATAATGTCGACTAGAGAAACAGATTCGGAGCAGGGGGCCCTTCGGGGATTGCTCTACCAGCTCCTCAAAGTATTGAACCATCTCCATAACCTGTTGTTCATCACACTCATCGAGAGCATCAATAAAACAAGTAAATGAGCGCCGACCGAGAGCAGAAACTGCATTAAGAAAAAGGTCCTTAAGAACACTTAAAGAAGGGCAATCATCCTGACTATGGGGAGTAAGGTCCGGATCATCTAAAACTGCTTGGAGATCGGGGTACCTCTCGAGCAGCTGGTGCAGCAGTGATCGATACATGCCCAAGATAGACTTTTCTAAGTAGTCGCCCCGAGCGTGAAAGAAGAAGGACGCAGTGACAGCACGCCCGGGGAGGTCTTTTTTCACCATGCTAGAATATATGAACTTCATGATAGTCGATTTGCCAGCGCCTGGCTTGCCACTAATCCATAAAAAACCATGATGCAGTTCTAACTTTCCGGGATCAAGCCACGCCTGATAGTCAGGGTGGCGGAGAAACCATCGACATGTTTTAGCGTGGGCAGTTTTGATGTCTTGTTTGTGAGAATCGATTTGCTTGAATCTGAGGGAAGCTAGCAAGCGCAGCCGGCGTTCGTGTGATGAATTTTGATCTGCACATCGGGTGTGAGCAGCGTTGATTCGAAGTTATTCCCAAGACTATTAAGCTAACTTACGAGGGTTGGGCACGTAAGCAACTCTTGCATGCGCTTTGGTCACGGGTAGCACCTCGAGCAATTCCCTTGCGTATGCAGCCGCGGTTGCTGCAGCATACCTCTGCCATTCCTTGCTCTTGTGAGAATCCGAGTAGTCGCAGATTCCTCGGATTGGGAGGCAAGGTAGAACATCCATCAGGCCAGCAGCCTCCATCTCGAAACACATAACTTCCAGTTGTCGAGCAATATCGTCCCGGGCAGTGCCGCTTCTCATGACTTGGTTCCCTGAGGCGATGGCACCGTAATGTATCTGCGGATCGTCCGACTCCCGCCTTCTTCGCGGAACAAGCTTCGAATCATCGCACTCGTTGCAGCCAGGCGTTGAAGATGCATGCTCATACAAAGCACAGAAGAGGCGATCCGGTAAGCTCGGTCGACCGTACCCGGGCAATCCCCCGAATTTCTCCCGTAGGATGGATGGGACTCAACTGGGCTCCCGCTCATGTATTGAGCGCAAAGTGGACATAAGTGTGCCAAACTGATTTTGAAGAATCCTTGGAATTACTGTCCGCCGGATCTGTCCGTCCTCGACAATCTTCCCCAGATCACACTGCATCACCCTCGTTCCCACGACGATGTCGCCCAGACGTATATCGGCCATGACCGGCACTCTGCCTCCGATTCCTACTATCAAACCTAGGTGAATTGACGGAAAGGTCCGGATCAAATGCGTCAATACGTTCGCCGCATTATTCGTTCCGTATTATGCTATTAGCAAGCACGCGATGACGATATTATGTTTTCTAATGCTGCTAAGCATGTAGGTATTACTATCGTTCGCACATCGAAGCAGGTCTTCGTGAATCTCGTCTAGGATAGCACGGGCTGCTGCCATCTCTATATGCAGCGCGCAGATCCAGGCGATAGTATAGTCATCGTGCGAAGGCGAAGCGTTCTGCGGCTCGTGGATAGTGTTGTCCAGGTCATTAGGCAAAATCGTCTATCGCTTTGCAGGGTAAGAGGAGCTTATGTCAGCATGGTCATCGTGCTGGCGTCATTTTCTATCCATCCCGTCCTAGAAACCATCCGGCAGGGATCAAAGCATCCCAGAGTCTCTCGAAGGATTTTTTCTCCACGAATTCAACCCTTCTTACGGAAATCTCGTTATTTATCTTCTTTATAACTTTTGAAATACCTACCCGGTAGCCGCTTGGCGGAGATTCAGGCCTTTGGTGGATGTCTGGCGTTACGAACCCCGCTTCAGACGTCATTGTCGTCATGGAAGGCGAACCGGATGTTCCGGGCGGGGGATATCATCGTCCCCTGCGTAAAAGGACCAGAACGACGAGGGCATTAGAGTCCGAGCAGCAAAAAGGCGATATGGAATGGCAGGAGGAGGAGAGCAGCGAGGGAGCTCTGAGTCATACGCGAACTAAGAAAAGAACCACGCCTAAGGCAGCTGGCAGCATGACCGAGGCGATCCAGGGTTTGAAACGACTCCTGGAACAGGATTTCAATCAAAGAATGGAAGCAATGAAGGCAGAGTTTCAGCTCGAGTTTACAAAACTTAGCGACCGCATGGCTGAGGAAGTCACTAGGACCACGGCCCAGATGGCGCAAGAATTGTCACAGGCTCGAGAGCAGCTCACCCTGGTTTGCAGCGAGTTGGAGCAGACCCGGCTACAGCTGGACACCTTGACCAATGCTCATGCAGCAAGATCGCCTAGTCAGACATATGCAGATGCTGCCAGGATGACGCCTATTAGTATTACCACTCAAACCCCATCCACGGTTCGATCGGCAACCCCGGAACCGGTGTTCTGCACGGTAGACACATCCAGGGTGCCCGAGGATCATATCGGAGATACTACACCAGCAGTGCTTCGCAGGACCATTGAACAGGAAATGCGAACATCTAGCGACCAACCTAGTTGGCGATGTGTTGCAGTGACCAGAGATGGACGAAATGCCAACCGCCTGAGGGTCATCGGTAGGAACGAGGAAGAACTGAAGAAGATCAAGACCATTATTGAGGTCAAGAAGGCTCCAGGTGCGAGAGTCCTTCGTGACCAACTGTACCCAGTCAAAGTTGACAATATCAACCGTACCGCCGTTCTCGACCAGGAAGGCAAGGTCCTTCCTGGAGCAATGGAAGCCTTGGGCCAAGAGAATGAAGTCCAGATTGCCAAGATGGCCTGGTTGAGTCGCAGGGATAACGCAAAGGCATATGGATCCATGGTGGTATACCTCACCAAAAACAGTGATGCCAGGAGACTCTTACAGGAACGCTACTTCCTTGCAGCCGGTGAATCGGCTTATACCAGCATGTTCGAGCGGAGAACCGGACCGATACAATGCTATAACTGCCAGGAGCTCGGCCACAAGGCTTTCTCGTGCAGCAAGAATCGGGTATGTGCGAGGTGCGCTGCCGAAGGCCACCATCATAGTGAGTGCCAGACGCAGGTACCCAAGTGCGTACCCTGTGGTGGACCGCACGAGTCGTTCAGTCGAAGCTGCCCGAAACTCTACCCTACTCGGCATGAGTAGGATATTCCAGGTAATTCAACTGAATGTAAGAAAACAGGACACGGTACATGAGAGCCTAATGAACGATACGCGACCCCAAGATTTTGCAGTTGTGGCGGTCCAAGAACCACCAGCATGGAAAAGTGACGGCAAACTATTAACAGTCCCTATGGGGCATCCCAGATGGATTAAAATGGTCCCTACGATTTGGAGAGATGGCAGATGGCCGATCCGGAGCATGTTGTGGGTGAATAGGGACTTGGAGGTCAACCAAGTACCAATACAGTCCCCGGACTTGACAGCAGCAGCCATACGACTTCCGGACCGAATAATGTTGGTTGTGTCAGTGTATGTGCCGGGACGCAAGCCCCAGGCTCTTCGAAATACATGCCATACCCTGCACCAGGTGATCCTCGACCTCAGGAGCAGGGCAGGGATGGCGGTGGACGTCATACTGGCCGGAGATTTTAACCAACACGACCGGCTATGGGGAGGAGACGACGTGGCCTTAGCAAGGCAAGGCGAGGCCGAACCGATCATCGACCTCATGAACGAACACGGTCTTTGCAGCCTCCTCCCGAGAGGCACAAAGACATGGCAAGGCCCCGACAAGGAAAGCACAATCGACCTGGTGCTGGCGACGGCGGAGGTGGCAGACGAAATGGTGACGTGCTCCATACACCCGACAGAACACGGATCGGACCACCGGGCGATCCAAACGACGTTCGATCTCGCGAGGCCTGATCGGATTGTCACGGAAAGACTGTTGTTCAAGAATGCACCATGGACAGCAATTAGAGCCAAAGTGGAGGACAATCTCCAAGAGCTTCCCTGGACAGTCGGCGTGCAGGAACAGACAGACCAGTTAATGAGGGTCATCCTCGAGGCGATCCACGAGCTGACGCCCCGAGCACAACCAGTACCGTACGCGAAGCGCTGGTGGACGAAGGATTTGACGAGACTTCGGCGGGTGTACACGTTCTGGCGGAATCAGGCTAGGGCACAGCGGCGAGCAGGTCAGGTGAGGCCCGACCTGGAAGGACGGGCCAAGGAAGCATCCAAGGAGTACCATGATGCCATTCGGAAACAGAAGAAACTGCACTGGGACGAGTTCCTAGCAGAAGATGTCAACATATGGAAGGCAGCCAAGTATTTGAAACCTGGAAAGGACATCATGGACGATAGGGTGCCCCCTTTGAAGAGACAAGACGGCTCCACCACTGTAGATAGGGTGGAGCAGGCAGAGGAGCTATTCAGCACGTTCTTCCCGCCGTTGCCGGCCAGGATTGAAGATGAAGGCGACCGACCGCAACGGACGGAAGTGCACATGCCAGACCTCACCATGGAGGAAGTTGAAGAAAAAGTGATAGCAGCGAAACCTTGGAAAGCGCCTGGAGAGGATGGTCTGCCAGCAATGGTGTGGAAACAGCTTTGGCCAGTGGTTAGATACCGTGTCTTGCACCTCTTCGACACATCCCTCAGGGATGGTGTGGTACCCCACCAGTGGAGGAGCGCGAAGATCATCCCGCTAAAGAAAGCAGACAAGGGAGACTACACAGTGGCCAAGGCATGGAGACCGATATCGCTGCTGTCAACACTGGGCAAGATACTCGAGGCAGTCGTTGCAGAGCGGATATCCTATGTAGTGGAAAGCTATGGATTGCTGCCCGCAAACCACTTCGGGGCAAGGAAGCGAAGGTCAGCCGAACAAGCACTGATACTGCTGCAGGAGCAGATCTATAAGGCATGGAGGGCCGGCAGGGTGCTCAGTCTGATCAGTTTCGACGTCAAAGGCGCTTACAATGGAGTGTTCAAAGAACGACTACTGGAGAGGCTGAAGGCGAGAGGCATACCTGGTGGACTGGTGAGATGGATTGACGCCTTCTGCTCTGGACGAATGGCCACCGTGGTGGTAAATGGGCACACGTCACAGCTACGGGAGTTGCCACAGGCAGGTCTCCCGCAAGGATCACCGCTGTCGCCGGTGTTGTTCCTGTTCTTCAATGCAGATTTGGTGCAGAGAAGAATCAACGCAAGAGGTGGCTCGATGGCATTCGTGGACGACTACTCAGCCTGGGTGGTGGGACCAACAGCGGAGGAGAATCGAGCCGGCATCCAATCAATTATAGACGAAGCACTGGGCTGGGAAAGACGGAGCGGTGCGACGTTTAACGGAGACAAAACGGCCATCGTGCATTTCACGCGAAACGCCGCGCGTACCAGCGACAAACCGTTCATGATCAAAGGAAAAGTAGTCAAGCCCAAGACCAGCGCCAAGATCCTGGGAGTGGTCATGGACGCGAAACTACGATACAAGGAACACATAGCTAAAGCTGCCGCAAAGGGGCTCTCGGCCGCTATGTGTTTGAAAAGACTGAAAATGTTGTCACCGCGGACGGCGAGACAACTGTTCGTAGCAACAGTGGCTCCCACCATGGACTATGCGTCTAGCGTGTGGGCGCATTCATGCGGCATTAGAGAAGCCGCTTGGCTGGACAAAGCACAGATGGTTGGAGCACAGGCGATCACGGGAGCTTTCCGGACCGTGGCAACAGCGGTGGCCGAGGCCGAAGCTAGCATCCAACCGGTGCAAGAACGGCATGCGCAAGCGGCAACAAGGTTTTGGATCAACCTCCGGACCCTTCCCAGGACACACCCGTTGGCGACACTGAAAGTGAAAGTGTGTCGCCGATTCGTATCGCCGATGCAGAGGATTGCTCAAGTACAAGGGGAAACAGCCACTGAACGAATGGAGATCATTCGGGAGTACGCGTTACCGCCATGGAGAGACCGTATCCCGGTGTTGTGCGACCCTGACCGGGAGAGAGCGGTGGAAGAAGCAAAGAGGGTGGATGGCATAGTCATGGCCACCTGCTCCTCGCAGAGAAGGGGCATGGTAGGCATGGGAGGTGTCGTACAAGATACGGCGATCAACAACGATGACGAGGTAGTGGCCAGCTACTCCATCACTCTCGGGTTGACGGAGGAGCTGAACCTATACATCGCCGAGCTGGGAGCTATAGAGATGGTATTGAGATGTATGCCGTCTGGACTCTGCCGGCGGGATATGACTGTCATGACGAGCAGCCGCTCCGCACTAGAAGCCATACGGCGGCCACGACAACAATCCGGCCAACAAATCATACGGCAAATATACGACCATATCAAGCGTCTCGAAGACGAGGGCCACTCTCTCCGGATGTTGTGGGTTCCAGCAGGAGAAGAGGATTTCGCGCTGGGACCAAAAGCCAAAGCAGCAGCGCGGAAGGCCACAGAAGGAGAATGCAGACCAGATGTGCCACCGCATCTAGCAAGATCCACAAGGATAAGACTAGCGATAACCAAGCAGCAGCAAACAAGAACACTACCAGAAAGAGTCGGGAAATACTCGAAGCAGATAGATACGGCACTGCCAGGCAAGCATACCCGTACTCTATATGACTCGCTGAAGAGGAAGGAAGCAGACGTACTATCACAGCTCCGCACCGGAATGGTGAGACTTAACAGCTTTCTGTGCAAGATAGGAACGATGGAATCGGACACTTGCGAATGCGGGCTAGCATCAGAGACAGTGGAACACTTCCTATTCCGCTGCGCAAAATGGACCGCGCAACGGGAAGGCATGTTGCGATGTTCACAGACGAAGATGGGAAACCTATCATACTTCCTGGGAGGAAAGGCGGCGTCTGACGGTGACAAATGGGCGCCAGACATGCGGGCAGTACGGGCGACGATCAAATTTGCCATTGCAACGGGGAGGCTTGACATGGACCAGAAGCCTCAGGCACACTAACTATTCAGATTGAATCCTACTAACGTCATACAGTCTCATTTTGGCAGACCGTGCTTCAGCTGCTGAGGATAGGATGCTGAACACTTGGAGAAATTGGCCTTCAAGCAGGCCTGTCACTGCATATACATCAGATTGGACCAGCCAGTAAAGTGAAATTGTGGGGCTTCGGGTGATTATGGAAGAACCGTACGAAACGAAAATAGCTTAGCGCAAAGGCCCTCTGGGGTGTGTCCCCCCGGGCGAAATAAAATCCATCCATCCATCCATCCGGCAGGTGATGGTTCGTAAATGCGTATAATAACCATTAGTAGAGACATATACTACAGATGGACGAAAGGGAAGGCATTTGGTGGAGGGTGATTATCGTGCAGTGTTTTGCTGCTGATTCGTGTTTCGAAAGATGGAGGAGGCACGAGGCAGATTGGGCAAGCATCAGGCTGCGGCGAACCAGGCGGCGGTGAATGGTGGCGCTGCTACCTACGCACGGGCACTGCCATAACAGCCGACACTGCCATTGCCACCACCAACAAGGCGAAAAGGAAAGCCCGTCAGACTGTGATAGGAGGTTTACTGCAGCTTGACTGCCAATGGCCCTCCCATTGGATGTAGATGGGGCCGAGCTAGACGCCAAGCCGTCCCGCATAAACCGAATCCCTATCATTTGCTACTTTCCTGCCGCTCAACCCTCACTGCCTCCGCCGCACGCGCGGGCTTCATTCTGACTTGCGCACCACCCAGCTGCTCTGCTGCGTGAGGAGCGAGCTGCATCAGGGGATAAAGGAAATCCGGGATGGGCAGCGTGGGCCTGCGATCAGGCGGGGGCGGGTCTGCCTCAAGAATGGTTACATTGAAACGGCGCATGGCCACTATGAACTAAATAGTAACTGGGTTAGCACGGGGCTGCAACTTTCGCGCACAGAATAGACACAGGATCGAATGTAGACATGTCGCAAGCAGGGGGTGTCACACACCCATCGCGTTTTCCGTAGCCTAAGTGCATCATGTCAACATTGTCCTTAAGGAGGCCAACTAACAGCAGCAGAAACGTGCACACGAGCGACAACATGGGATGTACATTGCATGGCACTAGTCACAGACATACCCTTCGCAGTGATATACTCCGCTAGGTTCTCGGTCCGATCCGCTATACCCTTACCCCAAGCTACGGCAATATCGCTCCACTTATTCCTAACTCGCGCCTTCGCCATCTCGTCGCTGTTAATATTAAAATCACGACCCAGAATGGCAACTTAGTTAGATGGACTTGAAACAGCGAACGCAGTTGTTACATAGAGCAGCTACGCTCATAGCGCCCGTCATGGTACCGAAGACGTCTGCCATGCTAGTACTGGTGGGTAAGGTTGATCAGAGCGAGGTTTTCTCCTATCCCACCGGACGTTTTTGTTAGTGCGCATTGCGCCACGTGATGAGACAGTGCGGCTGATCCTGACGGAATAAGGCAACTCAGTGGTTCGCGTAACGGTTGTCGAGCCCAACTCTGGACCGCCAGCCTGATCAGACTGGAGCATCTCTTGCCATCGACAACACCAGAATGGCATCACCAAGCTATGGCACCCGCACAATGAACGACGTAGGGCATCTAAGTGGCGACAGTGAGAACAGAATCCGGGCGGGGAATACCTACATCCACAACTACAATGAACCGAACCGAAATCGATGCCTTGTCGACCTCCGATTGACCGACCCCCGCGTCGACAAGACGCGCATCAAGGATACCAAAGGTGGCCTTCTTACGGATTTGTACAAGTGGATTTTGGGCCATAGGAGGGTTCCAACGGCGGCGGAGCTCACCCGGCTCCACCGAACGGCAGACTATTAGCGAATTGGCAAGGCCATTCTGAGCTGGGAATCACCATGAAGTCAAAGCAACTTCACAATGACACGTTAATCAGCTGTCCATTTGTCCAATTCTCTTCAAAACAGAGACCCATGCAGGTTTTCTAATGCAAAGAACCGAGTAAGCCAAACTAACCTTCGGTAATTGACTCCACAGGATTTATATCCCATTCCTTAAACAATCCGGACAAGCAGTACAATAATCCTCCAGGATTTGGTGTGGAGGGTAAACGCTCAGCCTACGTATGAGGTGACAAGTATGACACAACCCCTCAAATATACACGTGGAAGAGAGCTTACTAAGCCACTTTGTATTGGCATTGGCTTCCAGCCTCTCGGCGGAGAGATTCACGGGGGATGATCGGGGCTGACGATGTATTTGACGAGAGAGTGGAGGTTTAGATGGAGAATGAGTGAGATCAGGCAGCATAAACCCGGGGGGGGAATATGTTACGAAACTTGTGGTAGACCTGGAGAATGAAGGACTGAGAGTTAAGGATTTGCAACTCGCTGTTTTAGCTTGACAACGCCAGTCTAGTCAGCCCTGGACGTAAATTGATGTTGTAAATCACGAAACTTTTCTTGGGACCATTTCACTAATTGCCAGTGTTTGGGTCGTACACTAAGACTCTACCGCTTCCAAACCGATCTCGGAACCGCCCGCAATCACCATTCTTTGACTAAATTACGACCAAGTCTGACAACAAGTGGACCCGGCTTATCAATCTCCGAGACAGAAGTTCATGGGCTGTTTTAAGCCGCATGACATTGACACGACAAGAAACGTCATTCTCGGTGTCATTTGACTCGCTTCTGCATCAACAGACGGAAGAGAGCCATGCAGGGAAGTAAAAGTCGAGTTCGTGAGAGACCCTTGTCAGCTCGAGATCCAACTCAAAGACCCACCCATCGCACCACTCTTTCTCTGCCAAAGCCAATTAATGCCGTTAGTCATATCTAAATGGGCCATTCGGTTTAAAGCGGTTCGGAAAGCGTCGGCTCGCTGAGCAGTGCGGAATGCGGAATGAATCCTTGAGGCGGACTCGACCATTACCAAACTTATCTTGCGGCCTGCTGCGTTGGATTTCACCATCACAACAAGTGGGACGGCGTGGGAGAATGGATACTTGATAAGACTGTGAAAATTATTCAGTGGGTCGATTGATGGCATGGAAATGCTTTGCAAGTGTGATAAAAACACCGTGATGGCGGTCGACAGCATTATGAGTTGCCTAAATGACGGGCTTGGCGTAGATTATTGGCCTTGGGTATCAAACCTTCAAGTCCTTCGAGCAGCAAACCTTCGAACAGCAAACATTCAAACAACCAGCAACCATAGCGACAATGACGATGACGGAGCTAGAAACGGCAACAGCCACGGCATCCTCACGACAATTCCAGCCTCCTATGGATGGATTGCTCACCCAACGAGAACCCTTCCAACACGACCGAGTCCTCCCCTGAAGGATCAATAAAAGACGACCCTGTCCTCGAAGCATCGCGGCTTGCCGATCTCGAAGCCCCCGATGGCGGCCGCGGCTGGGTCGTCGTTCTTGGATGTGCCATCCTAACATACTGGTTCATGGGGACCAGCTATTCTTGGGGTGTCATCCAGAATGCTTTGGTAGAAGATGATGTTGGATCCGCGGCGTCTCTTTCATTCGTCGGCTCAGTCGCTACGGCAATGGTCTCTGCTATGGCTCTCATCACTGCCAAGGTCAGTGGGCTGCTTGGGTCGCGATACACATGCATGATTGGCATGTTGTTGTTGGGATTGGGCGAGATTCTTGCTGGGTTTACAACTCATGCCGTCGGTGGACTTTTCGCAACAGCCGGGGTTATATCTGGAATAGGAAACGGTCTTTGCTTCATGGTGATACTTTCTCTTCATCCGCTTCCATGTACATCACACTGACCCATTTACTAGACGGCATCAGTCGCTCCTGCGCAATGGTTTTCCAAGAAACGTGGTCTCGCCAATGGCATCGTTTTCGCCGCTGGCGGATTAGGAGGCGCTGTCACCAGTCTGGCTATGAGCTCTCTTGTTGAGGCCGTTGGTCCCGCGTGGACCTTTCGGATTATCGGCTTTCTCATCCTGGGCATCGGCCTTCCTGCTGGCTGGCTAGTTCAGGAACGCCGGAAACAGCCTAACAGATTCCTTGACTGGAGTCTCTTCCGCAACTACAACTTCATTCTTTTGTTCGTTGGCGGCGCCATCGGATCGTTCCCCCTTCTCGTCCCTCCCTTCTTCATCCCTCTCTACAGTCGCTCCATCGGGCTAGAGTCGAGGATGGGCGCCTACCTCGTGGCGGGCTTCAATTTCGCTTCAGCGATAGGGAGGATCAGCTCCGGCGTCTTGAGTGATAAGATTGGAGCTGTCAATGCCTTGCTGACAGCATTGACACTAAACGCCTTGACTATCTTGGTCATGTGGCCGTTATCGACGTCTGTCGGGACGCTCGTCGCCTTTGTCATCATCAATGGTATGTCGAGCGGTGCGTTCTTCTCAGCGATGCCCACGACGGTGGGGAACATCTTTGGATCAACCAGAGTGGCTGCTGCAATGGGCTTTATTGTTACAGGCTGGGTTGGTGGATTCATGATGGTAAGTGCATCAATAACTTGATAACCCTATACAAACCATGTCTAATCCACTCTCTATAGGGCGCTCCAATTGCCGGGTACATGCTCGACGCATTCGGGAGACGACAGTCAGGATCTAAGCCGTATCGCCTCGCGATTTTCTGGGCTGGAGCAATGGCCCTCACGGCGGCAGTTTCGATCGGAGCCATGAGATTCAGATTGGCTAGAGGACTAATAGTCAAAGTTTGATCGGAAAGCAACAAGATACTAAGATATGGTGGTATTCGACCGTGGCTAACCCCCCCACCACCACACACACACATACACACACACATACACACACACATCCACACACAACAAACGGCCCCTCACAATCAAAGAGTCTACGGTTCTTAGATCTTACATTAATTGAAAGGACGTATCTTACAGCTCAATATCACCGTAGAGAATGAATAATAGGCACCTTCATGTTAACGCATTACTTAAGAGCAAATCAAAAGGAACAATTCTAAGAACACGGGCCATCTCAGTCGTGATCAATAACAAACAAATCAACTCCCCATTTGTCTTTTTCCAGCCTTTCCGTTAGATCCAGAGCCTTATTTATGAAAGACCTGTGCGCTGTTTCCATACCCTCCTGGATAAGATCAATTGATAGCCCTCTTCCATGTGCGGAAACATTAGTCACGATTTCCCTCGGTGCACCAACGCCTCCGAATACTTGGTGCATAATCGGTTCAGGAGGAAATATGAGGTTAATAAGCCCGACTTTCAAACCATATGCTACATCTGGTTTCCTTAGTTTCGCAATTTCCACATGGTCTATAGATTCGGGAAAATCTTTCATTGATTCGATGTGACAGCAAACTCTTGCAAAACTCACACCTTCAAAAGTCAGCTCACCGTCATCTCCACTCTTTGACCCAAACAATGTTTTACTTTCCTTTGAAAGGTACCAATCCATAAATAAGCTCGGGTATATTGCCACTTCACGAGATTCGTTGTTCGTGCTTGCAGTTCGTGCTTCTTTGTAGGCTTCCCGACTGGAATCTATGCCTGAATCGAAAAGCATTTTCACTGCGCGCAGAGCTAACAATCTCCGTCCCTCAATCTGGTCTAAGTGGATGTCAACAACTTATTTCTGTATATTCTTCAATACATTCTTACCAATAATGTGTCTGGGTAGGAGATATTGGTACAGGCTTTCGTCCTGGTCAATTGGATGTCGTGCTTGTTGTTGCATCACCCCAGATAATGCCTTGAACGCCGGGCCCATTTGCAGTTTCCAGAATATCCATAACCATGCAACAGCTTCCTGGTTGAAGTAGCCTGGTATCTTGTACCGCAGAGACTCAACCCAAAGCTTTACCCACTGAAAATGAATATCTCCTATGTTGTATTTGTTCCCAAGTTGCAGGATCTGGAGCAAGGTCTCCAAGCCAACCACATACCCACCATCAAAGGAATTGCCGTTTAAGATTTTGCTCAAAATTTGGAAAGCATATGTATCATCTTCAGGCGCAGGCTTAGATGGAAATTCATCACCGCCCCAAATTTCTTCGTCAGACATTTGAATCTGGTCACTATCAGATGGCCAGTCTTGATTTCTGCTCTCAACATTGTCATCTGGTTCAATTGAAACAGGTCTCTCAGTATCATTATTCAACTTCACTGAGATTGGCTCACTCTCTTCCACTGAGGCCTGAAGCTTCGCTGGGAGAGCACATTCAACATGATCTGAATGTTCCCTGCTGACCAATGTGTAAAGGCAGGTCCCGTTGTCCTGATAATCTCGAGTCGTGGCCAAAATGTGTCTCGGAACCTTGGACGCAGAATCAAGAATAGATTCAGGCGCATTGTCGTGATGGATTGTGGCCAGTGACAACTTGCACGGCGATTGTCCCGAGACAACATCCCGAGAGAATCCCTCGACAGTAACATGTTTGCAGTAGCGAGACGGAACGCAGGGCTCTTCGAGATACAAGACGCCCCTGTCCTCTTCGACTGAGCAATGTGTCACGCAAAAGAAGGATCTTTCGGCTTCCGCAGACTCATAAAACGCCATGAAATTTGTCGCTGAGATATCGAGAGCCGGGGCTTGATGAGTGTCTTCGACTGTTGACTCATGGATAGGTTCGCTATCGGAAGGGGCCGTTGTGTGAGGTGCTTGAGAAGGACACTCGATGATTACCTCAGGGCTAGTGTGCGCATGATCAATACTCGGCGCCTCCCTCTCATCAGGAAAGCCTTGCACACGATCTTCCGCCCGGATGATCGCCGATGTATGCTCAGTATCGGCATCATCGACCGTTTGGTTGGTCATGATCCCCACAGGGCCGTCAAATAACATGTCTTCCTCTGAACTGACCATGAATTTCTCTTCACGAACTGCACTATCCTCTCCGTCCGCAGAATTCTCTTCCGTATCATTGTTCATTATAGTTGCCAGAAGGATATTGGAATTGATCGTGTCAACGGAACTCCTAGGTGAATTTGAAGAACCCACTAGGAGTGATGTGTCATATGTAGGAGTCGACAAGGGCGGTTCATTCTTGATTGACCGGGTTTCATTGAGAGACACCTTCGGTTTGCTCCGAAAACTGAAAAACGACGTCCAGGACATGTTTCGGGATGTGAAGAAGGACGCAGATCTCTTCGAAGAAGCTTTGATAGGAAGCGCTTCGGGCGATTGCGGAAGTGTGGACTCTTGGGACTCGAGAGAAAGGCAGAAAGGCCTCTTTGACAGGTCTATGGTCTTCTTGAGCTCGTGAAGCCCTTTGAACTGGTTTTCCGTATACTCTCGTAAATCGAGGAGAAGTCTTTCTATTCTTTCATCACTGAGCCTTTCGTATTAGCTCTGATATATCACAATATTTTTTGGCAAAGTCTTACCTCGACACAGAACTAGCGAAATGAGTCAAACTTATTGCCGCTATTAGAAATGATTTAGTACATTCCATGGACTGTTGCAAGTCCTGAATGTGACCGGCCTCCATAGTAAACTTGATTGAAATCTGAAGTGCCGAAATTCGTCCTCCGAGCTTGTTGAACTGGGCTTTGAGTCTCTCCCAAAACTTGAGGTCTTTGGATTTCAAATCCTTCGGTCTTTTCAAACCTTCCCGTTTCAGCTGCTCGTACTTTTTCATTGTGTTCTTTGCGTCCTGGGTGACTATGTCCACCTTCTCAATTACAAAAGCAATGAGTCTGTGGCGTCGCCCATCGATTTCGACTTCATAGTTAAAAGCTTCAGGCCATTTTTCAGCCACTCCACCCAGGCTCTTTTGCAGCTTTGTCCTATTGTCAGTAATTTGACATTTTCGCGCAAAGCAATGCATACATAGTAGAGACTCTCGAATCCAACACAGTAGTGTTGCCACTCGTCACGGGCGCCTTTGACCTTCACGCCGAATTTGAACAATTTTTTCGCAACATCGCCAACTGCGCTGATGCTCGCGTTAAGTCCATCGACTGACATGGTGAATGGAAATAAAGTCTGGATGTCTGGTCATCAAGTAGGGTGTTAAAAATAGTGAGAATGCTCTAACGAGCAGGAGAAGTTAGAGCTTGTTGAAACGGAAGATCGCCCCCATTCACCAGGCGCGCAAAGTGTTAAAGGAGTAGAGAATTGAAGTAATAAAGGGACTGGGTGAGGAATAACTTAAGTCTAAGAATGGTCTCGTTTAATGTCAGCCAGCCCATCTCGGATTTGCCTAAAAGTGGCGCATGCCCAGGCTCTGTTCGCCCTACAAGACGCGCTTTTGACCTGGTTGGTTATCATCCCACGAGACGCACTTATCTGCAAGTTTAGCCACTCAAAAAAGGTGTTGCATGCAGCCTGACCACCCTCCACAGGCAAAGTGAGGCGGACGAGTTCCCATCAATGTCGCATTGTTGCTGTGCTGTCGCCTTTCGATTGGCCTTCTGGCATTGTTCCATTGAACAAGGCAATTTCTGCCTCATGCGGGGATTTCGCGAACTGGCGCCAAGAGATATGCATTTTCAGCCCATCTCTTTCAGTCACAGGTTGACGCATTCGTGGCTCCATTCGTTCGAGTGACTCTCAGGAGCAATCAGCACAAATACTCATGAACATCATGTTCCGTCACCTCTCTTTGGATGCAAAGATGGGGCCAACTACTCCTGCCAACGGCCAGCCAAGCAATGATGCTATTAGCCCCATCCACTTGGCATCAAAATTCTTCTGTAGTGTGTTACTACCTACCTCGCTGTAAAATCTGAAGTCTCCAGAATGCTGTTAGGGCCCCTCTCTAAATGCCATGAGTCAGGTACTGATCGGCCGTGTAGTAGGTAGCTAGATAGGGGGAGGCACTTAGTGCAACCCCCGCCGATGACACATAAATCCCTTCTACCACTACAGCGTCCACAGTCAGGGAGAGAAAGAAGATTAAAGTCAAATCGGGATACCCAGAAAATGCTGGTAAAGAAACAGATTGTGGCCACTGCTTGGTCTAATGATAGGAATAGAGAAGACCGTGAAAAGCACAGGGCTTGGCGAGCCTGACCAGAAGAAGGCAATGTCAACGGTGGAAGTCGGTGGGAATTCGCCGTTTGATGGGCGTAGCATTCACTTTATCTGACACAGCTGGGCAGGCTGGGAGTTTTGTGACAACCACTTGGTGAAAGATTTGCAAGCGTAAGCATGCCGCCCGTTAGGTCATGACAATTAATCCTTTAGGGCTACGGCCTCTAACGCTTTTGGTGTCCTTTTCACATGACGCTTGGTTTAATGAAAGAATTTCAGTACCCACATCAAGAGGTTTCTGTCTCAGTCTAATATATTGCTTCCTTACGTACACGCAAAAGGTCATGTTTAGTATGCAGTGCCTCTGTCCCCCAGCTCATAGTCCCATTGCGGTCCGTTTTCTTTTCTAAATCCAAGATAACCTGATGGCCAATATCTCATCACGAAATTTGCTCCAGTAATCCTGCCTCAAGAAATGCTGTTGATCCAGCAATTGGATGCTCTCCACTCAGTGGGCAGCAATCACTCCCACTTTCCAACTTCATACCTTTTAGATAAAGAACGGTCCTTTATCTTGGATCAAACGAGCAACATCAATACAACTACCTCCACCCCAACAATCAGACAATCCAAGGCCTTGAATCACTCATTAACTCTCAGTGCTCAATCAGAGAAAAGGCGGTGGCCGCAGGCACGGTATCGTCAGCAATCTCCCTCCAATGCTACCCCGCAACTTCGTCTGACTAAGATGACTTGCATGATACCTCAAGTATTCGCAACCACTGGTCTGACTCACCGACACCAACGACTTATTAACATTTTTTTGTACCACTTCTGTCAAAATACATTAGCAATACTTTGTTGTTACCTCCAATAGCCAGGCAATATGAGCTACAAAGTCGTCACGCTTCCCAAATCCTTGCCCGACCCAGCACAGTGGGAGCAACTCATCGCCAAGTTCAAGGCATTTCGCCTCCTCTCCCTAAAGCTATCTCCTGAGGCCTTTGGTTCGAGCTACGCTCGCGAGGAGGCATTCCCACGGGACACGTGGGTCTCACGACTGAACAACCCCGTTGCGTTCAATACCATCGTTGTCCCTGATCCCCAACCTGGGGCGACAGATGACTTATCGCTCATCCTCAACTCAGACTGGCTGGGCTCTCTCACTGCAGTCGGCCCGCTCGAGTCTAAGACTGCTGCCAAAACATACGAACAAAGAATGCATCTCTGCCCAGACATCGTCGACTTCGGCCCGCCCGCACCAGGTATCGAATCGACGTACGTCTTAAACGCCGTATACGTGCTACCCGCCGAGAGGCGCAAGGGCCTCGCGAGCCTGACCATTGAGTACGCCAAGCGGCTCGTGGTGGAGACTGAGGGCGGCAAGGTCACACTGGCGCTGATTTTGGAATTTGACAATGTGCCTGCTAGGAGGTCTTATGAGAAGGCCGGGTTCACGCTTGTGCATGACTATTGGTTCGATGACCCGCGAGAGGCGACCCCGAAGAAGTCGCATGCTGCGGTGATGAGGGTGGATTGTGGGCCGGAAGATTCTTAGTACCCAGGTGTCAAGTCTCAAGATGTCATTTACGTAACTTATAAGGACATTAGATTTCTTTTTAGCCTGCTGCTTTTCGTGATGATAGATTTATTCATATTCCAGTCTGATCCTTGAAGTCGATGCTCGAATATCACATTCACTTTACTTCATTTCCTCTCTGTAATATAGCCCCCAGCCATCGATCTATTAAGAATAAATGCTATCGTCTTCAAAGACTTTGGTAACGCTCAATTGTTGAAATATGCAAGTCTACTACCTAACCTGATCTCCAACCTACAATATCCTCACCTCCACCCCATTGCCCCACGAACAAGATGCTCCGTCGTCCTCTTCAACGGCATGTACCCAAACAAGCCCTCAAAGTCCCTCGCGCACTTCCAGCGCATCGCCATGTGCTCCGGACCCGCGCTGATACTGCTCGCTGGGTGCGCGTCAAAGGCCCGCATCTGACCGGTGACTTGGTACGGCCCTTCGCATGAGAGCATCTGGGCGACGTAGTTGAAGGCAATGTCGTCGCAGTCGAAGACGTCGTCGACGTACTCGCGCAGCCGCGTCGCCAGAGGGTCCGACGAGGAGAAGTAGTCGAGGAAGGCGATGTGCGTGAAGAGTAGACCCGTCAGAACCATGTTGTAGTACGAGGCGTCGACGCAGCCGTACGTGGGAAGATCGCCTTCCTTGTCGAGGTCCATGCAGCGCGCAAAGGCACCTGTGATCTGGAACTGCCCTCGCTTGCGCCATGTCTGGAACGCAAACTCCATGTCGGCCAGCTCGTAGTGGACATCGCCGTCGTGCAGCAAGATGGCCTTAGTGCTGTATTCAGGATAAGGAATGAACTTCATCGTCATGCTGTTGCGCGGCGTCGTCTTGAACCGCACGACCACGTCGTTGGCTGCGATGTAGTCTTCCGGTGGGGGTGTATCCTGGTCGTTCCATATCACGAGAATGCCGTGCAGTGACGGAACTCGTTCCCTGGTGAGGAAGTGAAGGGTTTCGTCGAGCATGACCGGCCGCTTGTAAGCCAAGATTGCAATGCTACCCCCGCGGCCATATCAGTACCAGCCCAAATCAAGGGTGAGAATATTCAACCCACGTAAACTTATCATCCATCAAATCCTGATATCTCGCCTCGGCAGCGTTCCAGATTCCCGGCGACGTCACGTTCCGTCGCCGCTCGGGACATTCAGGCAGTCCAGCCAATGACGTCGTGTCGACATGCGCAAACGACGAGTCCGTAGACTGCTGCTGCACATCTGGCAGAGCTCCGGCGAGGAAGAAGAGGCAAAGACATGAAATGGACATGGCAAGGATGGTAAAGGCTCCTTTCCGCGACAGCCAGCGCGACAGGCTCGCCAGCCAGCCCGCCACTGTCGGCGATGATGTTGCGACGTGACCCATGGTTCTGTGAGGATGCCGCACCGTGATCCCCTTGCATCTCGATTCGGTCAGTTGCAGTTTCTGTCCTATATTGCCTAGAGACGCGTCGCGTAGCCCCTTTTTTGCCACATCATTTCCATGTCTCTCGTGCCCCTCGCGTCGATATATTGCATGCCACCTCACCGTTTGTCCCAGCTCCCTGCGATGTCTCAGTTCAACTCACACGTCCATGTCTCCGCATTCCCATGATTGGCCAGTGAGGGGGGAACAAAGCAATAATCAAGCATGTTGATTCCCATACGCTGGCCTTATCACCTCCTAGCATTTAAGTGGCAAGAAATGTGCTTGATTACGGGAAAGTGAGACATGACCATGGAGGAATGCAGCGCGACTGGTGTATTTAGTTAATTTCAATCGCCCTTTTCGTCCACTTCCTCGATTTATGCTCAGGTTTCGCGCGCAGCATATGAAGAAACAGCCCGTCCTGCAGTCCCTCTCGGGTCTTACCTCTCGTCAATCTCAACTCATCATGGCGCCTTCTACGCTGCCGACTTCGAAGTCGCAGATGACGACGCCCAAGGCATCCCCATTCCAAACAGGGATATCTCTAATGTGCGTACGCGTCTCTCAAGATGACTCTCTACTGCCTTCGACTGACCAAGTTATGCAGCGCCTGGATCATCTCGTCCAATTTCACGATTCTATGCAACAAATGGTTGATTGATACCGCTGGTTTCGGTGAGCCACCTCGAGATTCGGGTCATATCTCGGCCCAAGCTAACAACATATCTTTGTAGGATATCGTGAGTGCACATATTTCAATACATGCGGTACAATTTTCATTCTGACTTTTCTCGTGTGTAGCCATTCTCCTAACATGTTGGCACCTCGTCTTCGCCTCCGTCGTCACGCAGGTGCTGTCCCGCACGACCTCGCTCCTGGACGGTCGTCGACAGCTCCCAGTCAACGGTCGATTCTTCATCCGCACGATCCTTCCCATCGGCCTGGTTTCGTCTGCTTCTCTAGTCTGCACTAATTTCGTCTATTTTTATCTGTCCGTCGCCTTTCTCCAGATGGTCAAGGCGTCCACGCCCATGGTGGTACTCATCGTCTCATGGATATTCGGCGTCGCAAACCCCAGCTGGGGCCAAATTGCCAATGTCTTGATCATCGTCGCCGGTGTCACAATGGCCAGCGTCGGCGAAATCCAGTTCTCCTGGGTTGGCTTCATCTTTCAGATGATCGGCATTGTCTTCGAGGCTGTGAGAGTCGTCCTCCTGCAGGTGCTCGTTAGTGACGAGGGGTTGAACATGGATCCGCTGGTCGGTCTCTACTATTATGCTCCAGTCTGCGCGGGACTCAACTTTGTCGTCGCGTTTGTGCTCGAAGTGCCCAACTTTTCGTTTGAGCGCATGACACAGTCGGTGTGGTTGATGCTCTTCGCCAGCTCAGGTGTTGCATTGTTGCTGAATCTCACGCTCATGAGTCTGGTGAGTTCAAATTTCTTACAGACAAATAATGAAACACAATCCCAATGTTAATATCGAACCTAGATCAAACAGACTTCTGCCGTGGTCATGTCTCTCGCCGCCATATTGAAGAACATCCTACTCGTCATTTGCTCCGTCGTCATCTGGCAGACCACCATATCCATGATTCAGCTCGTTGGTTACAGTATCAGTCTCACAGCTCTTGCTTATTATTCTCTTGGATATCGTGGCTTAAAGGAAGGCTGTTGCTCTACAACATCATGGGTTTTCTCGCTCTTCAAATTCTCGTCAGAGGAGAAGCGCAGGATGTCGTCGGGGGTCAAGACAGGCTTCTTCGTGGCGCTGGTGTGTCTTATGATTGTCGGTACTTTCGTGAGATGCAAAGAGGACTTTGGCGAGCTTGGGTTTTCTTGGTTCTGGTCAGCTTAGGAGATTTGTGAGTTGTCAATAATCACTGTCGACGTCACTTGACTGCATTCACTTGTTCATATCGTAGTGGCAAGGCTTCCAAGCGGTTGGGTGGGCCTGTTCATGGGTGTACCATGTCGTGATGCCCGTGGTCAGCCTGCACCGCCACTCTTGCACCTCGCTGTTCCATCCTTGTACTCCACCTGGCATCAAAATCACAACACAGGCATCCCACCTAACGTGCAGCAGCCAACACGAGTTCAAAACATCACAGCCACACGGTGAACAGTTACATAATCAAACCAGGCTATGCAATTTTGGGACTCCTGTCCAACTACAAGGTGCTAACACGAAAACTACCTCTCCCTTCTTCAAACAAGGCGCAAGGTACCGTTGTCGTTCTTAATCTTCTCGTCCAGGACAATCGAGCTCTTGACCCAGTCGCCGTTCTCGCGGCGCAGCTCGGCCGTCAGCTTCTGGCCGCCGTCGACAAGCCGGACGTTGCGGGCCGAGTTGCCGAAGTGTCCCGGACGACCACCGCCGTGGCCTCCGTGACCACCGGGGACCTGGAGCACCTGGCCCGGGTAGATCAGGTCCGGGTTGTTGATCCCATTTTGCCGCGCAATATCCTCAAATGAGCAGCCGAAGCGGCCGGCGATACCCCGCAGCGTGTCGCCCTGCTGGACGGTGACAGTGTTAGGCCGATCTCCTCCGTGATGTCCTCCGGTAGACGAGGCCCAGCGGAAGCTGCCGTTGTCGTTCTCGAGGACCGTGTTGAGGGCAATGGTGCTGGACTGGTACGACCCGTCGTGGCGCTTGCACGACGCCCGTAGGTTGTAGTCGCCGCGGTCGTCCAGGTCGATGTCGCGCGACGTCGACGTGAAGTGCCCGGCGTAGTGGCCACCGCGGGCCCGGGACTCTTGCGGGCGCCGGTGCGACGACCGGCTGCTGCGGCTGCTAGATCGGCTGCTAGATCGGCTCCGAGATCGAGACCGGCTGCGGGACCGGCTGCTGCGGCGCCGGTGCGGACGCTCATCGTCATCATCCCTTCGGCGCCGCTTCTCCTCTTCCTTTCTCCGCTTCTCGTCGTCCTCCTTCTTCTTCTTCTCCTCGTCACGGTCGTCCTTCCAGTCCTCGGCCGCGTCCTGGATCTTGTGTCCGGCAAAGGCGCCGGCCAGGGCACCGACGACGGCGCTCGTCTTGCTATGGCCGGTGGCCTTGCCGCCGAACTTGGCGCCGCCGAAACCGCCGGCCGCGGCGCCAGCGAGGGCTCCCATTACGCCACGCTCGCCGTCGGGGCCGCCGATGTCGTCATCTCGGCGGTTGTCCCGGCGGTCGTCATCCCGACGGTAGTCATCACGCCGGTCATCACCTCGCGGTGGCTGGCCTTGATGCTGCCCATACTGCTGCTGCCCATATTGCGAGCCTTGAGAATGCTGTTGTTGGACCCCGTACTGCTGCTGCCCGTACTGGCCTTGAGGATGCCCCTGCTGTCCCCCATACTGAGGGCCTTGGTGCTGCGGACGTTGCTGATGTCCTTGAGCTTCGTTGTAATAGTCGCCGGCCAATCCCGCACCGCCAGGCGAGTTGTCATAGCCTCCCTGATGACGCTGGGGATCATTGCCGTAATAGCCGGGACCGCTCATGATGACTGAATATGATGAGAAAAAAATGAAAAAGGTAGCTGGTGAAACAATCGTGGAAAAAGTGCTGTCGAGTAAGAAATGAACCCCCAGAGCTGCTGGTATGGACATGGGCTCGTTTTATAAACACCACATCATGAGGTCCCCCATTCCATCCCACTTGGACACAGCTCCACGTGTGCAACAGTGGCTTGTCCCCCTCTCTGCCACCCCCCATTCGTATTCGTCAGTGATCTTCTCCAGTCCAATCAAGCACATCGCCGCCTGCTTGGCTGAGACGTCGCTGACTTGGCGCAAAACTCTCGCAACCGAAACACTGCCACACCGCCACGTATCACCAAGGCGTCCAAGCGTCGGGATATGCAAGCTTTCCAACAAGGTGCCATTTCTCCACTGCTTGTTCGTTTTTTCTCGGCACCCGGGAACCCCGGCATCTTGTGCAGCTTGGCATTTGTTATGCATGTGTTCAGGAATTTGTAACGTCGTCATCCCTGCTAGCTCACCTGTTCGCCGTGTGTCAGGCCGGGCCTGGCGGGACTGTTCGCCTGTGATGCGCCCCTGCTGCTACAATTCAACACATGACCCTTGGCAGCTCCTCATATCTAATATAGAAAGCTTGATATATGCTTGATTGTCTAGTATTTGTTGTATTCTGATGTGGGTCAATGGACATCTGCGTGAGAGGAACCAAGCTTGCATCAACGGGGCTTGACGATTGCCACTGCTCTCCATGCTAGGCAGCACTGAAGCACAAGTTTGCTGTTTTCAAAGATTCTTGCATTACTCAGAGCACCTTCTTCACCGACATGAAGGTCTGTAGTGATTGGTGTAGCGGTAAAGCACGCTTGCTGGGGTCCGGTGCCGTTGCGTATGGTGTGTCACGACAAGATGTCAGCACCAGCCGTGGAACAAACAATCCCTAGCCTTCCCATGCATACCATTGACCACGTTATGACAGCTGCTATATGCGGTGCAAACTATCGTGCTTCTTATCGATCCTATTTGAGGACCACAAACAGGATCAATGGGAATAGAACATCTCGAGCTACAACACGGCGGTCTAAGTCCAACGTTCCTCAGCTGGATTCCCGACTCCTAACTTACCCTCTCCCTCTATTAACCAAGTGCATACAGCCGTATGATACAGAAACATGGAGATCTTTTGACACCATCCACTCAAATGTTCGAGCAATACTGCATGCTTGATGTGTCAGTCCCGAAGTCATTCTCTCCTCTCAAAATGCAGTTAATCACATTTTCCTTAAACACTAGAGCGTCTCTATCACAGCCTTCGCTCGCGAACATGGCCAGATCCATATCAATGAGTAGAATAATAAGTATATTAGTTTTTCATCATGCGTCAGTGTGTAAAAGCATAGTGGCGGGCTTTGAGAAGCAGCAATCTGGTCCGCGACTGTTAAACAGAAACTCCAGCAGTCCCGTTCTCGTGTACGTAAGGAAAAGGAACCCTGATAGTTGGAAACTTGAATCCCCCCCTTTTTTTTCCCGTGAACAAATGCCTGATCTTGATCCTCAAGATGATGATTCCATGCCTTGATCCCTTGACCGTAATCCCCTTGTCCTTGGCCCAAACCTTAATCCCAATGATAACCCTGACCTTGATACCATATCCTAAGCCCAGATGGCAATCCCAGATCGAAACCCCAGATCACAATCCTGGATCATAAAGAAATCCCCTAAACTCCCACGTGAATGAATGAACTCCAGTCCCCCAACCCCGTCTCCCTCCGCACGCCAGCAACGACGGAGTGGAACAGGCGGGAGTACGACCCGACATTCTCAGCCTCGACGACCTTTTTGAAGAAGCGCGCAAAGACACGGTTAGCAACATGATCACCAACCGGGTACAGCGTCGCCGCCACCTCCTGGAACCCAGCAATGTGCATGCCCACAGCGACATGCGAGCTCTCGTCGGCCAGTCGGGCCCGGGGCTTCTGATTGTTAGCGCAGGCGAAGACGCACGCCAGCCGGGCGACGTTGCCGTCGATGGCCTTCGATATATCCCGCATCGTCACTTCCTCCGAGTGTTCGCCGGCGTGAGGGAGGATTATACCGCCGTGCATCGGATCCGCGGGGTCAGAGACGGCGTGGCAGGCAAAGAGGGCGAAGTGGACGCCGCGGAGGGCCTCGAGGACGACCTCGCGGCAAGGGTTGATGAGGACCGTCGGGGCGGCCCATCGCGCGCCCGTCAGAATGGCTCGTAGCGTCTCGGCCAACCCGCCGAGGTCGAGGCAGTGGTGGCCGCTCGTACCCCAGGTCGTGAGCACAACGAGAACCTTGCGTTTGTCTTTAGCTGGGAGGGATGTCTTGCGTCGGCGTCGGCGGGCGTCGACCATGTGCGCGATGGACGGGATGTACGACGACGCGACGAGGCTCATGATGCGCCGCAGCTTCGACGGCTTGCCCTTGATCCTAGCCCCGTCAACGGCCGTGGCTTCGCAAGGAAACTGCAGCGGTCCGGCAGCATGTAGCGGGAGCAGTCCGAAGGCGCCGGACATGTGCCACCAGACCCGGGGCAGCGGATCACCCTCCTTGCGACCAGCTCTCTCACGATAGTACTCCTCCTCGAGCGGCAGCAGCACGCACTTGCCGAGGGCGCGCAGCATGATGGACAGGTCATGATCCCACTCGCGCAATCCGGCGCCGTCAAGCCCGACGATGAACTTGCGGTCGCTGATGTGTCGCGCGTACTTGGCCGCCATCTTGGGCGTCAGGCCCGGCAATTCGCCGCTGCGCACGCCACGCTTGGTGATGATGAACCAGTGTCCACCACTCCCACCACCAACGCCCAGCTCGAAGAGAACAATGGGCCCTTCCTTGGCTGCCGCCAGCAAATCCGTGTCGGCGAGTTGTCGGTGGAAGTGCTCGAAGCCCGGCTTCTCACGGATGCGGCGCTGGACGTGGCAGGCCTCGGCGACCAGCACAGAGAGGCCGAACCTGTGCTGGGGCGCTGGCGGACCCCGAGCAGCGCCATTTGGCATAGGCCCGAGCAAGGAAACGGTGACCATCTTGCGCTGCAGGAGGCCGTACTCGCGGAACAGCACCGGATCGACGGCCTCGAGCTTCTCAAGGGTTGCATTGCCGCCCTTGTCCCACAGCGAGTTGACCACCATGTCGCGACCGCCAGCGATGATCTTGACGGCCGCCATGGGATCGTCCCGGGCCATGAGCACGGAGCGGGCCGCGATGCCGATGGCGTTAGACACGCGGTTTAGCACGCGGTGGCGGTCCAACCCGTCGAGGAACATGAGGTTGAGGCACTTCAGGAGATTAAAGATCTGCCCAAACTCTCCCACTGCCTGCTCCCACGCGCCGCTCGCCCCGTAGATCTGGCCCGCCACCAGCGTCGCCATGAGCCGCGCCGCGTTAGGCCCGGGAGCCCGCACGGCCGTCTTGCACAGGAACAGTGCCGTCGAGAGACACCGGCGCGAGTGCCACGGGATGCGCCGGCCTTGTCGCTGGACGTAGCGTCGTGGGGCAGAGCGGAACTGTGTCGTGACGTCTATGTCGAGCGTCGAGATGCTCCGGATGAGCGTCGCCACTTTCTTGCTAAGCGGCAGGGCGGCCTTCGGGGTGGCGGTCAGGGCGACGCCGCCGTCGTCGGGCGTCTTGAACCGGCATTTGCGGACCCGTCGCCGGCGCGCCGCCCGCCAGTATGACGGCTTGCGCTGGCTGCCCCAGTAACCCTGAGACAGCAATTGTCCCGTGAGCATCATCCGACGCCCAAAGTCCATATCCTTCGGATTCGCCCCCCGCGTCGACCGGATCGAATCCCAGGCCGCCTTCTCGAGATCCTTGACGGCGCCGAAGTGGTCGTACCGCGCGGACCGGCACATGGCCCACTCGGAGCGGCCAACGCGGGCCGGGATCTGCGAGTACAAGGCCAGCGCCTTGTCGACGTCGCTGCGACACGCGCTCATGAGGTTGAACTTGTACATGTAGCACGCGGCCAGCTCCAGCGTCAGCGCCCACTCCAGCTCGGCGGCGTCGGCGTCCGACAGGCGCGAGTTGGTCCGCTTGCTCCGGTTCTGGAGCAGCAGGTGGGCCTGGCGCAGGCAGCTGACGGCCCCCTCGATGGTGCCGTGGCTCCGGTCGTAGTACAGCAGTATCTTGTTGGCACGGCCGGCGCTGAGGAGAAGGCGCGGCACCACGTCGTGCAGCTCTCCCTGCTTGGCCGTCTTCACCGAGTTTTCGCTCGCCGCCTGGGACGCCCGCAGCGCGTCGAGGCTCCGCGTCGCCTCCCAGAGCGTCATCAGCACCGCGGCTCGAGAGAAGCTGGGCTGGATCCATTTGTCGGGACGCCCCAGCACTTCTCCCGCGGCCTTCTGCAGGTGCTCGGCCGCCTGCTCCAGGTCGTAACTCGCGCCCGTCATGTCGAAGCGGAGCTCCAGCAACCGCGCGCCCATCTGCAAGGCCTTGCTACGGGCCTCGCCGCTCCGGGCCAGTTCCGCATATATCATAGCCTGGGCCAGCGCCTGGTTGAGATCCTTTGTGTCCCACGTCCGCTTCGCCCGCTCCTCGTGCGCCTTGCTCCACTGCTGGCGCACGCTCAGCTTGTCGCGCGAGTTTGTGGCTCCCTCCAGGTACTGGGCCAGCAGCTCGATCTCCTGGTCGAGGTACTTAACGTCGCCCGACAGGATGAAGCGGGCGTGGATGGCGGCGATGAGGCAGAACTCGGCAGGCGCCATATTGGGCTTCATGGCGGTCTTCTTCTCCTCCTTGGCCAGCGCCTGGCATCGCTTCGTCATGCCCTCGACGATGGATGCTAGGCCCATGGTCTCGCTGCCCGTCTGCTGCGCCTCGTTGGCCTTCTTGACGAGCTTCCGCGCCATGTCCTCAATGCAGTAGCCGCCATTGCCGACCATCGAGTTGCGCCCGGCCTCCGTCTTGCACACCCGGATCCCGGCCGTGATGGCGCTAGTGAGCCTCCACAGATCTCCGTCGTCCATTGGGGATTCCCTCCGTTCAGGTACCGGGGTTTTTAGTTTGAATGGGGCTCTTACTTTCTTGTTCGTGTGTGGTTTGCGGAGAAGAGCCTGCAAGGCGAGAGCGTGTGGTGTGCTGGTCGCGCAACAACCTTCCGACACGCGGGCACGAGACGTTGCGGGGTAGATATACGAGGGCAAAAACATGCAGGTGAAATCCGACTTTGCTTTTTTTGCGCCCTCGATTCGGCCTCGCCCAGCCCGAACTGCAAAAGGGTGCACTTCTTTACGTGTGATACGTTGACTGGTGACCTGCAATCCTGGTGGCGTTGCAGCCTCGGGCGCTCGCAGGACACTTGACAAGCCTTGATTACGACATCTGTGCGACCAACCTCCAAGGGAAAGCCCTTTATCTATTGATTCCTCCTACAAGACGCCCCCAACGGGATTTGTGCACGGCGGCCGTGACACAGATTGGCGTGTCAAGATGTCTCAGTGTGGAAGGCCCTTCTTGGTGATGTGGCTGGCTTGGTGACCATGCCAAGCAGGGCAGACGTATCTACAGTTGTGACCTGTATTATTTTGCTTTTTTGTTTCCTGCTTTGAAAAACGGCGGCGGTTGCTAGCAGACGGGTCATGCCATGTCCGAGCCTGACGTTGAGGAAATCAGTGGGCCAAGCAACCGGTGTGACGGGATGGTCATGGTGGGGGAATGCAACGGCCAGACCGAGAAAATATGGCGCACGACGCAACAAGTAAAGAACGGAATGTCAAAGGAAGGCTGGACTCGACAACGAATAGGGTCGAATCAAGCACAGAGCTAGAATATATGCACCAAAACCCCTCGCTCAGAACAATGGCCCATCTCAAGCTTTCTTGCTCAGCTCCGCGGGTTGATGTGATCAATCACACACACGCGACCCCACCCATGCCGATTCTCCTGTTGGGGGGGGGACTGATGAGAAACGAATGCATGCCATGGTCGGGCTGCACCAAGGTTGGTTGGCCTGATGGAAAATAGAGACCAACGTGGGCGCGCCATGTGGCGTGATCATCGAATCGTCCGCCGCATTGCCGTTAGAGAACGTTGAGATTAACCTCTTTTTCCCGCTCGTTTTCGTCGTTATTGCCGAGGATAGGGCTGGCGGAAGAGGCTTGTCCTAGTTGACCCTTTCTCGTATCGTGAATACCCTAGACCTATCTTATCAGTTGCAGTCCCCCTTGCATGCGACGCAAGCGGGGTTGCCGGATTATCGTGCCTGCGAGTTCCGATCCATGTGCCTCACGTGTCAGCCTACGATGGTTGTGGGGTTAGAAGTGAAGCCAAATTTGGCTGGTGCCACAGGTTTTGAATTGAATCTGTGACGTGGATGAGGTCGCGCCGAGAACGCCCTCACTTGGAAAAGAATCCCTATCTACTCAAGTGAGAAGCAGTGAATACATAGCATAAACCGTCTTTGATAGTCCGCACATTTATGCCACACCAAGACGTCATTGTTCATCATGGTCCAATCCCATCTACATCGTGATGCGCCTACCCTACACCACAATTCCATCCCATCTTGTCTCTGCTCTACCCAGATGAAGCATCAAAGAGGACCACGAATCCCTCTTAGCGGCGGCTACCCTTGCCTAAAGAACATCAGACGACAGCTCTGTCCACCTCCCCTACCAAGACATCTCCAGAATCCAGACCGATCCGTCTCTCGAACAAGGGACCCCCCCTCTCATACGACGAAAAGAGCGGCCAGGGCATTTCGCATTGACATTTGCACTCGCTTGAGCCTTGCGTGGCCAGCGTTATTTCTCGCTCCATCGTCAAACTACGCTATCTACCTCCTCATTGGCCGTCCGCAGGCCCCGCTACCCCCGTCTCGCCCGTCTTGCATCGGGCTTCATTTCGGGGTCCCAGGCTTGGCTTGTTTCGGGCAGTGTCATCGGGCATCTGCTCCGTCCCCATCTCGACCGGGGGTGGGCAGCGGCTTTCTCAACTGCGGCAAAGCTTGGACAAGAAAGTGCGCGATTCGATGCCCAGCCTTCCGTTGATTGGTGGCAGTATAACTGACGTTGCCCAGAAATAGGAATACCCCTGGGCTATCAGAAAGTCTAAAGCTGCCAACGTCACGAACCCGAGTCACGAACAGCTTCATTGGGAAATATTCTCGGGTCGTGGGGGACAACGGGTTTGAGAGAGAGGAATTGGTACATCTCTTGTTGGTATGTTACTGTTCGATTTCGGAAGATGCAGAGGCCGCCTAGAATGAAAAAAAAATACACTCGTGCATCTCACAGTGTTCGCCGTTCTGCTTGTTCGCCGCTTATGATGCCCGAGACCCGGTGATAGGCCAACGTCGGCGATCAAACACATCGTCGCCCGCCTTTTTTTCTCCCTACAAACCCGCCCTCCCTCCGCAGCAACCAATGCGCTCTGCAGCTGGGCAACATGACAATTTCCTCAGCCTCCCATTCAGCCTAGCGACAGAGAGCTCCCCCGGGTCCTTGTGACAGTTGCATAGAAAACCCCACGAGCCGACCGCCTTGAGTGGGACGGACCCTGCGCATCGGCCTTCCCGAAACCTGCCCGTTGTCGCCAACACCCCGTCTTTGTGAGTGCACAGCCTTCATCCCTGCTCGGTTTCCACCGACGACGTTCCAGGACTAACTCTAAACCGTAGAACTTGTCAAGATTCGAGAGCCAGATGGTTGGCTGGCCTGCCCGGTGGAGTAACTCAGCCCTGGGAGGGATGGGGGGATGAATGGATATGGCAACTTGACAAAAACCGTCTCCTCGTTCCTCCTGAAAAGAGGCCCGCGCCCACTTCTGCCCTACACGCCTTGACCGGTTTCCTCGTCATACATTTCGGTGGATCGCCGTGCCTCTGGCTAGTTGGGACTAGATGATTGCCTCCTTCTTGGCCGGTCTGGCTATTGCCATCACATTCCTGCCTGCCGTGGCAGGGAACAATTGTACGGTTGAGCCGCTGGTGCTTCCAGTCCGAGTACGTTGACCCTGCGTGTGTGTTTCTCTCTGGCCGCCTTTACTAATCATATACACAGAATGTCACCTTTCCTAATGGCATCGGTGCCAACCGGGGCGTCAAGATAGTCCTCGGCGAGCAGATCCAGGGCCTGCGCATGTCCACCATCATCAACAACACGCGCGTGAGGAATATCCTGGACTGTCCGTCGACCAACGTGTCGGACCTGATCGGGTGTCAAGGAGCGTCGGGCAGCATTTACTCGACGACGGAGGGGACGTTTGACCAGGTTCTCGACGATTCAGATTGGGATGTCCCGTATGAGCACCCACCCCGTTTGGTACATGTGCCTCTCCATGTCAATACTGACCATGATGCAGTGTTACAGACGCCGAACCAAATGACGGCTCCACGACAGTCGTGCGCGGCTACGACATCGCCAACTTCACTGACGCCGGCGCTACGATCCCCGACTACCCGCTCGAAGTCTGGGCCAACCAGGAATCTGTCAACCTCAGCGCCCTCGCCCTGGGTCCTAAGTCGTCGACGCTGCAGCGGCTGGTGAATTACGACCTCGCGCCCAGCGCCGTCTTCGGCCTCGACTATGGATCCACCTCGGAGCTCTTCCCCCGTGACGGTCAACTCGTTATCGGTGGTGTCAACGAGGCCCGGTTCGACGCCGACAAGACCGGCGAGTTCGACATGTGGGGCGCTGATGCTCCGGCTAACTGCCCACTGCAGGTGCTCATCTCTGACTTCATTCTCACGAATGAAGACGGCGAGCACTCGCTGCTGCCCGACGCCTACTCCAAGGTGTCAGCGTGCATCGACACGATCCAAAACTCGTTTACTCTGACCGATAGCATGTTCGCCAAGTTCCAGGAGATCGGCAACCACATCGAGACAGATGGCCAAGCCTTCCGTCCAGCATCCTTCCCAGCCGACCGCGAGAAGCTGCTGGGCTCGCTGACGATCCGGTTCGCCAACGGCTACTCGAGCGTGATCCCGCACTACGAGCTCGTCAACCACGAGCGCGGCACCAACAGTCAGGGCAAGTTCGCCGTCACCAACAACAGCCGTATCGCCGCCACCGTCGCCTCCGGCCAGAGCGACCTCGGCGCCAATGTGCCCATCCTCGGCGGTGTATTTTTGTCGCAGAACTACCTGCAGGTCGATTACGAGCGACAAAAGTTTTGGCTTAGCCCGCAGGTTGGCAATGGTACGAAGACGGACGACATCGCTACTGTCTGCACAACTGACGACGACGATGCTTCCAAGACGCCGTCCGCTACGTCGACCTCCGTACCGGTGGCCGGTGTGGGAATGGGCGTCAAAGTCGGCGTACCCGTAGCCATCGGCTCTGTAGCCGCCATCGGCATCGTGGCATTCCTCCTATGGCGCCGACGTCGCAAGCAAGTCGCCGCCGCCAAAGCCGCCGCCGTCGAGATGTCGGCCAACTCACCCAGCACCACGCACCTCCAGCCCGTAGCTCCCGGGTCACCAACCCCCCCTCCCATCGCACCCATCGCTTCCCACACAACGCTTACCGAACTTGAGTCCCCGGCGCCCAGATCGGCTCAGATCATCGCCATGTCCGTCGGCGGCTCGCCCCCGATGAAGCCCGTCGAGATGTACTCGGCGCACACCTCGCCCATCCCGGAGCACGCGCATCCTGTGGAGCTCGATGCGTACCCTCGTGATTTCGCAGAACTGGACAGCAGACCAGTATCGCGAAACGAAACAAAATAGTTGATACCGTGGTTGGAAATTTTACACTCATTAAAGCTAGCGTGGCGTTTAGATGGCTCATGAAGTTGATCTCATGGAGTTGATCTTGGATGATGATTTCCTTAATATAATACCAATATGACTCAATAGTATATAGAAAATATATGGCCTTGTCAGAAGCAGCAGGTTTGATCTACTGTTTCTTCACTACCTCCCAGTTCATTTGACTCATCTTGAGAGAACACTAGACGAAGAGTCTGGTCATGTCTCGAAGCACAAAGAATCTTCCTTCTAATCCTTCGTCAAGGGAACGCTCAACGTTGGGTGTCTTTACTTATGACTCGTTCTCTATTTTTGGTATTTAAGCGTCTTGGAGGGAGGGCAGTTCCTGGACACCTAGGATGTCTTCCATGGTAAACACCTAACAATGGGGCCGTGTTGAGCCGCAGCTTAGGGTCTTCCAGTGCCCACTTGCCCGAGCAGCGTGTAGCGCTAGGGATGAGTACATCAATTGCCACTGAGAATACAGATAATTGCTAGGTCACTTTCGCCCGGTGACCTCCAGCCAAACGCAATCACTAGCGCCACCAAACGGCATGATAGCGAGCTACTCCTGCCCTATCTAACTGCTCGCCCGCTTCTTCGACCATACCTAACCTTCACCTGCCTTCTCACGATCCTCAATCACGATCCTCATTCACGATCCTCATTCACAAACATCATTCAGTCGCCTTGAAATATCTGCAATAAGCAACAAGCAAACTGCAACAAGTCTATGACCGATCACCACAACGAAGCATCACAACCAAGTCACTCCCATATCACGGACCTTGGGAATCAATCAACAGAGTGCACATCGCCCAGCTCAACACTGTCACGTGCCCCGGAGGTGGCACCAGCGTGCCCCGGGCGACTCACTGGCAAAGCACCTGACGGAGGCATTTATAGCGGACCTAGGCCCTAGGATAGAGGGCCAGAGATTAATCTTACACCTACATGACCCCTACCAGTGACCCTACAGCTAGTGACCTGCGTCTCTCACTCTTCTCAATAGGCATCTCACAAACACATGGTCCCTCCCACCTAGCGTATGCACAACTTGAAGTGGACTAACCCATGAAACAGAATGGCATCCTACAACGCAGAATGGGAGGCTCAGATCGAGGACTACAGAAAGAGACGCCGCCTCCTCGTTGCCCGTAGCATCAAGTTCTTGGCCCCTCGAGCAGAATTCGAGGCTGATGTCCGGGCAAACCTCAGCAGGCCTGACTCCGTTACCTTCCTCTGGCCGCCGATGCGAATCCCGTACACCAACCAGCAGAGCCATCTGGGCTGGGCCATGCTTTACTTTCCCGAGCGAGTTCCCGGGACGTGTTCCTGGAGTACGGGTCATCTTCTACGGGTACAATTCGACGCTGGTTGGGAGTGGCTCGTTCCAGTCAATAAGCGACATTAGCAGCGCCTTTATCTAACATCTTAAAGCTGGCAACTGGAAACTGGCGTCTGCCAAGCCCCTCGCTTTTCTTGCGCATAGCTTAGGGGGGTTTGTGCTGAAGGAGACGCTGATACAGATAGCAAATACCCGTGACCTGCTCTACAGGAGTATTCTTGACCAGGTCCGGGGCGCCATTATGTTTGGGGTTCCTAACCTCGGCCTGGAGCAAGGCCACTTACTCGCCATGGTGGACGGCCAGATACCAGTCAAGTGTATATATTAACCAGGAGTAAAGCCCTACGCTTTCGCACGATTTCTTGTAGGAAATGGCCAGCAAAGATGATATAAGCCTGTATGACTGGAAGCAGCTTATCATCTAGAGCCTTCAGCACTCTTGCCTTGACGTTGTAGACCTTGGGACGGACTCAGCGTTACAAGAGAAACAGTGGAAGGTGTCCCTCAAGTGGATGATTGATATATACCGCGAAAACATTTGGACTCTGACTTAGATCCTATAGCAATCCTATTGAGTGACTTCCCGATAAAAGCCCTAGCTGACAGAACACAAGTGATCTGCTCCCGCCCGGCTCTGCTTCGCCATTCAGGCTCGCGCAACCTTAGCACCGCCAACAAGAAGATTAGTGTAGACCGAGGCCGGGTCATACTGGGCCCGAATCGTCTGGAGCTCATCCACGTTCTCCTGGCCGTAGCTGGGGAAGATGTCTTCAAGCTGCGACTTGGAAGCGTCACTGAGGTAAATAAAGCGAAGCTTGTCGAAGCCCTCTGCGGCAAGGGCCTTGTCAATCTCTGCGTTTGCCACCTCGTGCGCTTGTAGAACTTCTGCATCGTCGATGGCGTTGGACCAACTAGGACTTTCGACTAGCCATAGAGCTGGAACACTGTCCTCGTTCAAACCAACAGGATTCCCGCCATTGGCAGTGCTCATCTCAATGACATGGCGGGTGATTGGCATGATGCTAAAAGCTGTGAAGAAACCGTCTCTATTAGCGAGATGCGCAACAGCCTTGTAGTATTGCTCGAGGCAAATTTCCATTGCGCGCTCGTCGGCGGGGATGGAAAAGAAGTGAAAAATCTTGCGGTTGCCGATATCACTGTCATAGGGAAACTGGTTGGCCCAGGTGCCCATGGTTGTCTCTGTCAGGTTTCCGGAAACTGTAGGGAAGACTGGAGCCGTGAAGTTTTGCAAGCCAGGCGGCGAATAGTCATCACCAGAGCTGTGGAAGAGGAAGGCGTCGAAAAAGAGGTCGGGACTGCGGCTAGGCACCCAACGAATCTGGCCTTCCATCGACGCCTTGGGGTCGACATCGGCATATTTGGCGAATTCTACTAGGCTCTGGATGTAGCGCTGCTGCACCTCCGGGCCACCGTACCGGACTGGCGAGGCAAGGATCTTTGGTGCGTCGATCGTTCGTAGGCTGGCGCGTGTAACAATGCAGAAGTTATTACCACCGCCTCGCAAGGCCCAAAAGAGGTCCTCGTTGTGGGACAGGCTTGCCTCAACGATAGAGCCATCTCCAAGGACGCACTGACTCTCGATGTTAGTCCTGGGGTAGCTGGAAAATAGGTGCTGGCATAGAGAAAGGATAAGATGAGTACAGACCTCAAAGGAATCAACAAATGTGGTAGCAACCCCGTGCTCGTAGCTGAAGAAGCCGATTCCGCCTCCTAGCAAGAAGCCCACCACACCAACGTTGCCCATGCGGATGCCATTGACTGTGACACTGAACTCGTCAAGGTAGGCATATAGCTCAGGCCAGCGCACGCCGGCTCCCACCGAGACAACACTGTTATCCTCGGACATGGCCATGGAGGTCAGATTGGTGTTGGCGATGAGGATGCCCTCCGAGCCAATGTTGGCAGCGTTATCGATGGGCATGGCGCCGCCACCACGGACTGCAAACTTGATTTTATTGCTGGAAAAGGTCTTGACAGCAAAGGACACCATCTCAGGCGCCTCTGGGGTGAAGATGCAGGCAGGGCCAAGCCAGGACGTTGCAGACCATCCATCTGTGAGGCTTTAGCAACATAAAGCACAAGGGCTGTCTTGGATCTAAACTCACATTCGTTTTCGAAATCGTACCTAGCAGAGCCTGGGAAAAAGGTCGAGTTAGGGTACTTGTGCTTCAAGATATTGCATCCCTTCTGAACTCGCTCTGGCGTGTTGGTCGACGCCACCGCGGATGCCAGAAGTAGAGGAGTAAGTTTGGATAATTTCATGATTGCGAGCAAAAGAGTTAAGATGAAGACTTTTGGAGCGTCTATGTCCAGCGGTAACAAGAGACTTCCCTAGAAAAACACGGCAGAACAAACTGTTGGAATAACGAGCATTGTCCTCACTCAAATAGTTTCGTCGATTCAGGAGCTGACAATACATGAACAATCAGGCTAATTAAGACCAAGCTCGCCGTAACGATTAAGAACCGTTACAATCGCTTAGCAACCGCCTTGAAAGTTTGAAGGAGCGTTTCCGTGATTACGATATACGATCCGGTCCGGGGTAGCCAAGAACATTGTCAGATCAAACCAACTGTAAAGCCTGAGTCAAAGCATCCATAACCAACTAACTACATAGTAAGCATGCTCTGGTAATGTCCACCGAGTAAGCACCGGCCCGAAATTGGCTAGCATAAAGCAGTAATGCGGCACAGGAAAGTCAGGAACTGTTGAAAGGCTATATATATACTACGATAATAGCTCTACAATTAGAATTCTCCACTTTTGCTAGTTACGTAGTATATCAACAGGAACAGGCTAACAATACTACGCTGCAAGCGGTTCGAGCAATGGCCGCATGATCCGGATCCGAAACCGAGACCGAGATGAACAAACACTATTTTCCTCGGACTTAACGGTGTTTTGCTGGGCTTACATCCATCAGTCTTATTCTCAGCTTACACTGCTCATAATATCCTTGGCCTAAGGCGGCTCGTCTTCGCATGAACACATGGTCATTTGGGGAATTGCCTTTTCCATTTGCTCCTTTTTTCCTCATCCGAGAAGCGTGAATTTTCGACTCTTGGCTATGTCTTGTCCTGATTGTTTCCGAGGTGCAGCCCACGACGGCAAGCCTAGTGGTGTTGAGGAGACCATAGGGGGCATTGTCACATATGTCGCCAATCCTACCTCGGGTGCCACTGCATGTCTATCCACCATCATCTTCATCACCGATGCGTTTGGGTTCAATCTGGCCAACAGCAAGCTGCTCGCTGATGAGTACGCATCACGTACCGGATGTCGTGTCCTTGTCCCCGACATCATTCCTGGTGGTGGTGTGTCTGTTGACTCGCTCGAGTTGATGGAGCGTGCTGCGGCACCAGTTGGCATTTTGGACATAGCTGGCCAGGTGACTCGGGTCTACAACGTTGTGCGCATGATGAGTCGTTTTGTCCCCTTCGCGATGCGTACTCGTAACGTTTTCCCCTCCGTACTGGCCTACGCACGAACGGTCAAGGCCGAGATGCCCGCTGGAGGCAAGCTAGGAGCGGCTGGTTTCTGCTGGGGCGGTTTGCAGACGACAAAACTCTCCGCCGAGGCTGCTATTGAAGGAGGCGACGAGCCACTCCTGGACGCCCACTTCACTGCTCACCCCGCCGGCCTCAAGACTCCTGACGACTTCGTCCACTCCGCCAAGAAATTTCATGTCCCTGTCAGCGTCGCAGTCGGAGATAATGACATGATATTATCTATAGAGGCCGTCCAGGATCTCGACAAAAGCCTCAAGGCCGAGTTTGATGGGGATCCAAGTCACTTCCAAGTTACCCTCTACCCAGAATGCGGACATGGGTTTGCCGTACGAGCGGATCCAAAGAAGACGGTCGAGAATATGGCCGCCGAGCAAGCAGCCACGCAGGCGGTGGACTGGTTCAAGAGATTCCTGTTTTGATGCACATCACCGGTTAACGTTGCATATCATGAACCGAGCCAACCCGACATGGCTATGACTGCCATGTTTGGCCTAGAGCATTGTTTGGATCTACAGTCATGGCAGTAAACTCTCTTAGTGATCTAATTTTCTGTATTATATTGAGTATTCATGGCGTTAATCAATCTGATACGTTACGAAACTGTGCTAGGAGTTGACGCACTGTATTGATGATATTACAACTCTTGAAACGCTAATTCAGAGGATTCCGCCTCATATAATAATGAGCTTGCGTGCAATGAAGAGATGAGGAGACGACGTTACTGCATGCATAAACGCACAACCGCAACGAATAGGCGTTACGCTATCCGAAAACCTGTTGTTAGGATAGATCTGCCAGACTAAAACAAAGGGTGGGTGACTCGGAGATTACCAAACACTGGCGATCGACGTTTCCCCGAGATTCATGCAAGGGGAAACCTCTTTTGATAGGATACTTGCCGTTTTGGCCTTCCGACCAGAATCGCCGATCTACACTCCATGATAAATTGACTAAGCTTAAACAATGGAGCCCTGGGCCACGGTAATTGCCATGGACTCCCGAGCGTACCGGCAGAGAGTATCTAGATGGAGCAATTTAGACTCGAGACCCGGCATCTATTTATCAAACCGCGGTGCTAAGACCCACGTGGCATAATAGATCTGTCAACCTAAAACCAAACTCTAGGCACTTTATGCAGTAGCTTAAGTTCTATAGTGGAGGTTCGGGCAAGACTGGCCATGGGTGTAGAATGCACAACACTCGAATGGATCAAGATTACCCCACACGTCTAGCAACGTCTAATGGTTAAGGTCTACAGCAAGTCTATCACGCTGATCCACACGCTCTAGAGTTAAATATCATTGGCAGGAAATAAAGGAGCCACATAGTAGAGGCTTAGCAAGATAGTTACGTTCACAGCTGCCACGGGCTCTGGAACACATGAGAAAAACTAAATCTCCAGGCCGCCTAGATGCAATGACAATAACGGTTATGGTTAAAGAGAGTTTGCCTCGCCAGCCCTGCTCCCCTCCATAAGTCTTGGCTTATTAACCTCGTAGTAAAAGAGGCTTCGTCCCTCTGAGTCCAAGGTAACAGCAATTACGCCCCATAGATCGACAACCAAGTCACCCCCACCCCCACCCCCTGCGTAGTGCGTTCTGATTATGACTGGGGAAGCTCTTAACATGACACAGTAGAGCTGAATGAAAGGAGATCGTCAATGCCGGTCTCGATTCAAGCTTAAAAACAACCTTATGAACTGCCTTTGCCAAGGCCTATGTCGAGACCGAGACCGAAACCGAACCCCTCATACGTCATTTGAGATGGAGCTCCACTTGGGATGGTAGCAACCTATGAATCTTGAATTGCCACTTGTTCTATAGTAGCAATGATGCCGTTCTAAACCTCTGGAATTGGTGTTGAACTTTAACGACCATGACGTTGCAACCGATTCTTGGCAGTGGTGCGCAAATTACTGATAGGTCTGGAGCGAAGATCGGCAAATGCATTTGAAAATGCCCCAACAAATAAGTTAAAGGCTTCGGTTTTCTCCATTGCGAGGATCAATACCGTGGCAGATTGATCAACTTTTTACTTCTCGACAAAGCACCACTCCAAGCTTCTTCAAAATGCGCCCCATTCGTACATGCATTGCTCTCTGCAGCCTCTTTTCTGCAACAGACGCTTTGAAACGGGTGCCCAGGGATATAATCGCGCATACAGGCAATCCAGTTGGGAGAGTAGAGGTCCATGATGGAGGTAGCTCTACCATGCTAGTCTGAATAGTTCTTAGGACCTAACCTGAAATCTAGTCACCATGTACATCAGCCCGGCAGCACGTGCCCAGAAGTCCAACAAGGCTGTCCTCTATCTGACGGATGCCTTTGGACTTCCGCTTCTCCAAAATAAATTGTGTGTACTAATGCCCCTGGAAATGCATTTGAGTATGATACTGACAGGGATTCTCGCGACGATAGGCTCGCAGATAGCTTCGCTAGGGCCGGATTTACAACCGTCATGCCCGATATCTTTCAGGGCGATCCCGCGCCGCACGACATCACTTTTGATGCAGAGGAGTTCCTTGCCAAACATACCACCAACGTGACTGACCCGGTTATTGAGACAACGGTCAAATATATGCGTGAGAGGCTCTATTTTGACCGGATTGCTGTGACTGGCTACTGCTTTGGTGGTCGCTATGCCTTCCGTTTTCTGGCTGAGGGCCGCGGAGCCGACATTGGATTTGCAGCGCATCCTAGTTTTCTCCAAGACAGCGAGGTTCTCGCAATTAGCGGCCCGGCAAGCATCGCGGCAGCTGGTAAGTTCTCTGGTCCATACTATTGATTTCATTTGTGTCCCTATTGCTCCTCCCTCTCTATATGGAAAGCGTCAACTTTCATCAACACAGCAGCACACTAATGAACGTGATGTCTCTAGAAGTGGACTCTCTTTTCGAAGCAGACCGCCGATTGGAGGTTGAGGGCCTGCTTGGCCAAACCCCGCATCCATTTCAAGTTGCGTTGTACTCTGGCACGTTTCACGGATTCGGCACCCGCGCAAACATATCTGATCCGGAACAAAAGTTTGGCAAGGAGGAGGCCTTCTTCCAGGCTGTGCGCTGGTTCAGCGCCTGGTAGGAGTTGAGTGGAATGGCCGAGACAGACATTCTAGTGCCCATCCTTTGTAGATACTGTTAGATCTACTTCATTTCTTCGTGCTCATATTTGGTCGAATTCATTGCGACTTGAGAATAAGGCCAAGGGCAATCTTATATACACACAATTGAAGTTGCTGGTGAAAGTAGCAAGTATTTGAGCTTAAGTCGAAAAGAGTGTCCAGTCTCCGTCACAATCTTGGCTGGATCTCTCAGAACTAGGTGCTTAAACTTCAAAGTCACGACGAACTCATGGGCTGTTTAGTGCGTGAATTCAACCACGCAGTTATCTTGGTGATTCCTGGCGATTTCCATGAGGCCTCCGCTTCACGTTAACATGTCTTGCTTGGCTCGATCTAGCCGCCCATCATATTCTCTGGTCTCCCGCTTTGCCGGTCATCAATATCACAGCCAGAAGTGGTCGTGGCTCAACGACCTGCGGCGGTCAAGACAGAGAATGTTAGGGGCTGAACAAGCAATGACGCATGATTGGTGAAGAGTGGTGTGGTGCTGCCCTGCAGGACCAGGATGAGGAGAACGATATTATTGGGCGAGAGGTGCTTACTCAACACCAAGTAAGCACCCGCGGTTGAGGTGGCTGGGTGGGTCAGCAGCTAACTAAACAGCGCAGATCCTAAAATCCCGCGTGCTACATGATGCCCTACACATATTTCGGTTGCGTATAATCTCATGCTCCCCGCTAAGGTTATCGTTGTCGAGGTCCTCATTGAGTCGGATTTTTTCTCCTTCAGCGACGAGAGCAATCGCAATGGAAAAACCGCCGCCGGAAGATCCCCTGCAGCTCGTTCGAATTAAGGATGCAGTTGGCAGGAAGTTCTCGTTTCCATTTGACATGGTGAAAACCTGGCAGGTAACGCAACTGGACCTAACTAATAACTTGGAACCCTTTGACTGATTGCATTTCTAGGGTATGGAAGAACTCATTCAAGCGGCCTTTCTCCAGGTCGACGTATTAGGGCCGCATGTCATGGAAGGTCATTATGATATAATAGGCCCTGACGGCGAGATTATCCTTCCCCAAATATGGGAGCGATTGGTTCAGCCTGGATGGTCGGTTACAATGGCGATGTGGCCTATTGACAAACTCCCGCCTCTTGGGCCTCAGGACTTCAGAACTGCAGGCCAACCTCAAATGCAGTCCGGTGCCCCCTCGCCTCAGCAGAGCTTCTGGCCTGGAGGACAACCTCCTGCGACGTCCGGTGCTCCTCAGCCGCTTCAGGATTCGAGGTTCGAAGGCCAAACCCGCAAGCAGTCGGGTCTTTTTATGCCTCCAGGGCGACCCATGCCTCCGGGGTGGCACGGTGGTGGTCTTCCTCCTCCTAACGTTGTTGATGTTGCACCGCCTAAACCCTCGAAGAGCAGCAAGAAGAAGAAGAAGCAGGATCGCAGGTGGATCGGCTTTCTCCCAGTCAAGCTACCCAAGAAGAAGTCTGGGAAAGGTTGGCCGCCCCCAGATAGCCCGTTCTCAGGCACTGCTTCAAAACTTAGTTCTGGAGTCACCAGCTCTGGAGGTCGGGCTCCCCGCCCTCAACCAAAGTTTGGAGGCGGCCCTTTTCAATCGTCACGGAAAGCACGGGTTCCAGACGAAGATGACAATGGAAGCCTCAGTGAATTCTTCGACGATACCAGTCAACGCAACGATCCGCAACGAAAGGCATGGGTCGATGCACGCGAACAGGGCCTGGTCATCGTGTCGAGGAGTGAAAGGCAAGGCCATAGAGTGATCCGCTATCCGACATTTCCAATTCTGGAAAAGAGTCCCCTGCCAATAGATCGACAAGCATTTAGCGCAGCTCGCTTATACCAAGACGAAGTATCCGAAGGAACGGTCTGTCTTGAACTCACCAAATCTGGCTCCGGTATCACAAATATCTTCGCAAGCAATGATGCAGAACAGCTGAGATGGCTGTATGTTTACCCTGAATTCCCCAATCCGCTGAGGTATACCTATAACCTCTATTCCTTAGCAATGTTACCCGCAATGTGCTGGACTTGAACGAATTCGAGGTAAGGCTGGTTTCAAGCACATACCAAGCTACCCGGTGCATCTAACATCATATTTCAGAATATTGCCTTGAATCGTGAAGATCTAGCAGTCAATCAGGATGTCCGTCTTGCAATGGAGTCTCTTTTCAAGACATTGCAGGACAAGAAACTAGGTAAAAGCCGCAACACCTGGTATATCAAGACCGGGACGGTCATAAGATGCGATGTAGACTCTGATGGAAAGACCAACGCTTCTGCACTCTTTGTCTCCATTCCACAACTTCAGGTGGATTCATTTAATCGCACCACCAACGTGCAGCTTAGGAAGGGCATATGCCTTCCCCGCAGACTACATGAGATGTTTCATCCTTATGATACCTCATTGACACGGGACAAGAACCAGCTCTTTAGAAGCCACGAAGGCGCACAGTCGGATGAGGTCCTCTGGATAGGCGATACATGGGTATTGATAATTGACTCTGGTATGTAATTGATGGCTCAAGTTGTCTCCGACACTAATTCTTTCTTTAGTCGGAATCCTTACCTATGGTAGCAAACACCGACAAACCTACCTGAGCGATAACATTGAGATTAGAGACCACCTATCGAGCCAGGTTGAAGAGCGAACTATCCATGTAACTCATCCGGATGGCCAACAGTTTCAAATTCCTTTTGAAGCATGCCAAACATTATACGTGAGTTGAACTATCTGCATCAATGAGTTTCTAGAAAGTAGGGAGACCTACAATACTAACCGAAAGATTACAGAAACTACAGTCTGCTATCCGAGACCAGCTCTCAATCTTGGAAGATGATGATTCGATTCTCGACTTTGAACTAGTGATTACTGGCGGAGAAGTCGTTACTGCCAAGAGTTGGTCCCGTCTTGTTCAAAAACCAGAGCAGTCGGTGATTAAATTGGTGGTAGAATGGGTCGTACCAGATGAGTCGGAATCTGACAGAGATAGCATCAAGCCAAACAGCCAAGAGGATGAAATGTCGCATATATCTGGAGATATTGAGACTGATAAGCAGGACGCAGCCTCCAAGAACGGCATACTGAGTGGGAAAAGGTCAAGAAGTGTTTCTCGGCAACGAACGACTGTGCCTTTCGCGGATGACGACTTCTTTGGCATTCAGCAACAATCCTCTACAACCAAAGACGAAGGTACGTCGACATAATGACTAACAGCCTACCTAGAACATATGAACGATCGAATTCACGTATTAGTTCATATCTAGGCGAATAACTAGGTTCTTATGTGGCCGTTTATCCATAGACTGACCCATTTGATAGACTCAGACTTGGATATTCCGGAGCTCAATGCAAAGGTTCCTCCATTTCTAGGATGGACCATTTTGGAAATTAGCAAGGAAGATGACGATGACAACAAAACGAACGACGAAGGAAGTACTATTCGAGAGAGCATAAGAGTGTGCTTATCTCGAGCAGAAACTGCATTGAAAGACGGCCAACATCCGTTCGTTGCTAAATTGAAAGATAATTTCTCGACATTAGACCTGCCTTCCATTTCGGACGACGTCAATTTCAATGTCATCGAGAAGAGGATTCTACAACTTGCCAAACAGGACTCCAAGAACGGTAGGGGAAGGAAATTGAGGTTTGGCAAGGACAAAATTGCCTCCCTATACAAGGGCTTTCTCTCGGCTTCGATCAGAACACTTGAGGCGTATACCTTCAAGGAATTCCCTTCCCCCATTATTTCAAGCTACTACACTGCTCTTTTAAACGGGTTGGAGGTATGGATCACTCTCTTCTACCAAAGAATGTTGTGCTAAGCAAGTTAATTACATCGTATAGAGCCCTAAACCGCCCCCTAACAACCACTATCCTGTTAGATGGGTTCTATCCCGCGAGCCAATCCCTATCGCAGGGTTCAAGTATCTCAACACGACTCTCGACGGCATCAAATGCCCCGACTGCAACTCACAAAAGATTTATGACAACATCGAGTCAGCGATCGATCATCTCCGCAAAAGACACTGTGCGGGGTCTACGCCCGGGACAAGACTGGTGGAGTATCTCACCCCTCTCTCGGAAGCACAAGACTCAAGACTTGAGGAAGAATGTTCTGAGGTTTTGCGTACGTGTCGAGATACCATGGTCCATATCACAAGGCGATTGCGGGATATCCAGGACGCAATGGTCTTTGATGGCCAATTCCAGAAACCAGCTCAGGGTATTCCATTCGCACTGCTCAAATCCTTGGAGCTGATAGTCGCATTTGTATGTGCAGTTCCGATGCTGCTTGATGAGATATACTGGTTTTACAACTACGAAATTGATGAGCAAAAGTTGGGTAATTTGGTTCTGGACGGAAAGATTCGAGAAAAGTATCAGCTCCTCAAGGATGTCGGGCATGCGGCTGAGACACTCACCAAAGACGCAGAGCGGGCCCTGGTCTCCTCCATCCATTCGAAAAGAAAGGAAGACGTGGTCAAGTTCTTCACTTCTGTGGGATCTCACTGCGTTGCGACGCAGATCATCTGCAATCTCCTAAGGCACCCCATTCAGAATAACGCAAAGGTCGCCGAGTTGTACCAGGCCTATTGCACCGACTATGTAAGTACATGCAAGTGATAAAGTCATTTCTTAATCGGTTTTATTCTGCTACTAGTTTATTACGGAGACTCACATGGTGGTATGATAGGGATCTCAAGTTTTCCGTCACCCTAGCAAGCGTCAAATCCCAGCCATAGGTGCCATGGCGGATGAGTTGGCCCGCCTGAGAACAGTCACAGAGTGGCAACAGAAACTGGTATCTTCTCTCCGTACAGTGCTTTCTCCGGAAACGCATCGTGAATCCGCCAAAGGGGTGAGGGAAAAGACGTTTCCTATCGAAGACTACATTCTGGACAAGACAGACGAGGAGCTCCAGGAGCAGTTCGACATGATTTCCTCGAGTCTTGACCAGTGCAAAGATCTCCTCGAAAGTGTCAATGAACTTATGGAGATCATGAGCGATAACCATAACCGTGCAATTCTTGTCTTCACTGTTGTGACAGTTGTCTTCCTCCCGATGAGTTTCATCGCGACATACTTGAGCATGAACGGTGGGCCTTCAGAAGATCACTGGGGTAAGACTCAGGCGTTGTTTTGGGAGATATCTGCCCCGCTGGCGCTGGGAATTGGCATTTTCTGTCTTGGTACAGCATGGCACGGATCGGAGGTTGGGGCTGTGAGGGAGTGGATAAGTAAATTTGCTAATCGATGGAGAAACAAACTCGGCCGACGGAATCCGGAGACAGATAGTTCAGGTTATTTATCTTCTTCAGATTATGAAGAGACTGAGTCAGGCAGGGAATGTTCAGGGGTATGAAGCATTGATCAAAAATATATGATGTTATTCGGGGACTGTTTCATTTCCCAAGGTGAGCGGGGCGGGTCTGCTGCTTTAATATTAGTATTCACAAAGGCCACATCGTAGCCATATATTAAGAAAAATAAAATGAAGAAACTTTTAAATGCTTCCATTAACTATCTGAGACATTAGAGTCATTGCATATCTTAAAAATCATAATATCCTTATAATTAGTAAATTGTAAACTAGCTTTAGAGCTATAAAAGTCTTAGTAGAGATTTTATTACAACTAGGCTGTTAGAAACACGACTTTTTAGACATGCGTGGAACAACTAGGTCCAGTGGATATCTCAGACTATCTAGACCAAAGGAAGCTGCAAGAAGTGAAGGAAGAAGACCTGCGACTATCACAGAAGCTTCAGCTTACTTCTGGGGGACGATGTCACACCCAGTATATAAGCCATTACTGCACTGCGCATTAGCGGAGTGATCGTTCCCTTTTGCCGTAGTGGCAAAAATGCAACAGACGATCCCACGGGGGAAGCCGAAATACAGGGCCCCACAAGTAAATGTTCCAGCTGGCGCTATGAGGTTCTCCCAAATATCGAAACTTATTATGGTTCCTAATCTACACATACGAAAAAAAAAGGCATAATCTTGCTTGCGAACTATGTGTGACACGTATCACGCAAGAAAGCCTGTGGGGAGTTCTTAGCATAATCCGCCTTGAGGCATTGTCCTTAGAGAAACCAGCATTGCTATTTATGGTCTCCGCACAATGCCTCTGCCAAAGGTTGCGCCAGTATTTACCCCCGTGACTTGGCTTTCGATCAGTTACATGCTGCCCTTAGCCTTAGGGGCTGCGTTGGCACAACATGAACTCATTGAAGCCGGCGCTTACAGCGGCAATGATAAAGGCAGCAGACAACATTGTTTTTTGGTGACTGAAGTTTCCAAATGACAGTTCAAGAATTACCTACAATCATTAGGTATGATCTTGATGTTATGTTGTTCCTCATTCACAGCGACGGATACACAATTGAGTGATGTATTCGCGACCGGAAGCAAGAGCATAATAACTTCGCCAAGTGGCGTACCTCGACGCCCTGGCGTTGTTTGGAGCCAGGGCCGATACATTTAAAGCAATGGCAGCAACTTGGGCTGAGTTGGAAGGCGTGCCAAAACGGGAGGCGTTCCTCCAGGGGAAACGGCTTCACACGGTGCAGATATGATGAATCGCGAGGATGCGCCTGAAGGTCCTCTTGTACATTTACTAAACGCCTAGAGAAACCGCAAGTCTCAGTAACCACGACAAGGCCGGTTTAAAATCGGAATTTGGGATGATAAGCGTAATCTGACGAGCTCGGCTCTGGCCCTTCTCGTTCTGTGTCTTGCATCATTGGCGATGTTATACATGACTACTTTGTTCATTCTCTGACCCGATCAACAACGGATGCTCAGCCAAGTTCAGCCAAAACTCAGTCTCAAAGTCTCTCAGGCACATGGTTTCCCAAGGGCTCCATATGTCATGGCCCTGGGCGTTCAGAATCGACGATGATGCCTGGTCAGATGGTTGACACGGGGGCGCTGATGGTAGGCGTCCGCTCAAGAGCCTATCCAGGAGACTTTTGATGGCCTGTGAGGCGCCATTCAGCAATTTGTAGTTGGGATCATCGAGTTGAACAAGAGTCCCCGTCTCGATCTCTGCAATAAGAACACTGAGATCTCGGATGATCTTTGCCCTGTTGATATCTCGCTCGGATAAGACGGGCGTTTGATCGAGAAGCCAGAGACAGATCACACCCGCTGCTGCCAGGCCGTAGTACGTGACCTATGCTCGGTTAAAAGAGGTTCTTGGTGAGGTCAGTGAACTAACCTTCCAGATCAAAGATGTGCCAGAATTCACGAGTCGGTCTTTCAGCATGAGAGGTTCTTCAAGACGGTATGATCGGGGGAACGCTGACCACTGTTCTTGCGCGCTGAGCTCTAGGGAACTGCATTTAATCCATCAGTGATATGAGCAGTACCAAGAAAAGCACTGCTAACCTTGCTTTACGACGCTTCTCATCGGAATCTTCGGTGTCAGAAAGATCCAAGATTTCTTCCTTCAGAAGTGCGCACAGTGCCATCCACTGAGCTTCTACAATGTAGTCAAATGCCCCATCTTGGGGCCAGTAGTGCAATGGAAAAGGTCCCCGTCCTGTGATCTCTATGTCATGACTTGGGAGGAAGAACCGACAATATCGCCGATGAATACGGGGTGGTCGGCCAAGGAAGATGGAGACATTCTTGTCTGCAGAGTACGCATGAGCAAAGATTGCTCGTCTTAGATTTACCAAGAAGTTTGGGAGTGATGGGTTATGCGCCTGCTGTTGATGATAGCCTAGGGCAAACAAGGAGCTCACAGTATCTCCCAGTCTCTTCCAGGAGTGGTAGCCTGGGCACAAGATGGTCAGTATACCAGGAGCCTTCGGTGGTTGCGACAATGTCAAGCGCACTTTGATCCCCATCAGCGAGAGAATGCAGAATGAAATTCTCATACTGCAGTAAAAGTTGCAAATCGTTCAAGCAGTCGAGGGAAAGGCAGATATCAAGACATATATCTGAAAAGCGCATGGCCAGCCTTTGCAAGTCACGCCTCTCTTGGTCGGACTTGTACAAATCTTGGGGACTTGTTAGGTCCGTTGCAGCCCTAGATGTTGCTATACAGAACAGTCCCAAGGTTTCCCATCGTGTACTTGTTTGGCAGAATTGAGCGGAGTAGTCACGGATTGTATCGTTGGGCCCTGCTTCCAATGGCCGGTAAGTATGATAGAAGAGACTTCTAGCAAGTTCCATCGTGTTGACGGTTCCGTCATGGTCTCTAAAGAATAATTGGACTGCCAAGGTGCATGGCTCTGTAAATGGGCCTGCTGTGGCAAGATTAGCTCCCTTCGCAATCCATAATCTCACCAAATTCTGGCAAGATGATACAGAGAGCATGCTATGCATTGCCTCTATTAACTTGGCACCCCGATATATATTTGGCCCCGTAATCATATCCTCAGGCTGAATATGGCGGCCATGTTCATCGCTCGGAGTGCTTCTAGAGGATGGCATACCTCCCAGCTGCGCTAGCTCGGGAATATGATCAAAGAGTGCCGCATGGCTAGATGAACCGAGATATCCGGGGTTTGGATACCCATGAGGACGGAGACTTGTCACTGAGAATTCAATGTGCACGTCTGTTTCAGAAGTCCCGCTGGACGCTAACCCCATGCTGTTCGAGGTCAGTGAAAGACGCGCAAGGTAATTCCATTCGACCCCTGCCTGTTTCTGCCATTTCCGTGCCCAGGGTTGCCGGCTGGGGTTCCTCTTGTCTTCTTAAATGGGGACGCTCGGTATATGCACTCGGCTGAGCGGTTTGCATTTCGGCACCGCGTACATGTCGGCTTTGAATGATCACAGGCCAGCTTGGCAGCTCGACATGGATCGCAAGCTGGAAGCTTCTTTCTGGGATGCGGCATTTCCGGATTGGGATATGAAGGTGTTGCTGGAAGTCGCTGGGTCGGGGTAGATGTCGGAGTAGAGTGTTGAGGAACGAAGACGAAAGGACGTCTCTGCACGCGACTCTGCCCCACTCACCCATGTCGCCCCGAAACTCTCGCTTCCCAGTAGCTCCAAAATGCCTGAAGGAACAAAAGCGACGAGAGGGCTTATGCCAGAATATATTTAGTATAACTAATTAATGCGGCTCAACAGCCCGTGGTGTTCTAGCCGAGAGCAGGAACCTGCTGTGTAGCACAATGAATTCCTCCACCAATACAAGGTAGTGCGTTAATATACACTTGAACCACGTTGCGATCAGGGTACAGTCTCCGAAACAGATCCAAAGCCTGTGCATCCCTCTCCTCATCACCGAATCTGGGAATAATGACTCCTCCATTCACAACCAAAAAGTTAACATAAGACGCAACGCAGTTCTCTCCATCAGGCACTCGCTTTAGCTTGCCCAAATCTGGCTCGATGCAATCATATAGCATGAGCGGTCTTCCCTGAGCATCTGTTGCCTTAGAGAGCCTCGTCTTAGCGTCTAGGTACGCGGCACCATACTTCCCTGAGCCTTCAGACGACGGCTTGCTTAAGAGGACGACCCCTGGACGGATGAAGCGAGCGAGGGCATCGATATGGCAGTCAGTCGTTTCTTTGCCAACCTCGCCTGCGAGCCAGAGAAATTTATGAACCCCGAGAAGTCGAGATAGCTCATTCTCGATCTGCGCTCTGGTCTTGCCGGGGTTGCGGTTATCATTGATAACTGCGCTTTCAGCGGCCATAAAAGTGCCCTCGCCGTCGACTTCCATTCCCCCTCCCTCAGCAATCATGACGGCGTCCATGGCCGGGCTACCGGAAACGTATTGAGCGGTTATCTTTGCAATGCGCTCATCTCCAGATGGCGCACGTTTGCCACCCCAGTAATTAAAGTTAAAGTCAACCCCGCGCAGCGACTTTCCATCGCGAGACTTCACAAAGATGGGACCAAAATCTCGCATCCACAAATGGCTTGTCTCCTCAGCGTGAAGGACGGAGACGTTCTTTTCAACTCTAGACTTGACTTGCTCTAGTGTTTCGGAACTCGAAAAGAGAATGACGGGATCGAACTCTGCGATGGCATTCGCAATGCTAGTGATTTCGTTTTGTGCATCCTGGAGCAGGTCGCCGCTATTGTCGGACGTGGAGTTGGGGTAGGCCATGAGAACGCATTGGTGCGGTGCTGTCTCGGCTGGTTGATACCAGTTCTCTCCGGTAAATGAAGTCATTTTTGCATAAGATCAACTCCAACTCGATGAGATTGAAATGTGCAAGGTCAAAGTACAATCAGGCTAGATATCTCAGTCTTTTTATGGTTTCGGCAAATAAGGACCGGGTAACAAGCACAGAGCACCGGAATGTCCCGGATAGGAAATTAACGGGGTCACATCACTCCGACACCGCCCCATTTAACGGAGTCCGGGGTAGTAACGGAGTACGGAGTAGTAACGGAGCAATGTAAGTAGCAGAGTACGGGGTAGTAGCGGAGTACGGAGTAGTAACGGAATAACCAGCCCACTCTACACGGGGCTTTCGGCGTAGTGGCTTTGTAGCGACAACTCCGTGCGAGCCTTTACAGCGTCAGCCATACTTGTAATTAGCAGAGGTGACGCGCACCTAGGTAGTGATAACAAAGACTCGCCGTGGGCACGGCAAACTATGACAACTTCACGGCCCTTGTGGAGAAGCCATGCTGCATTACTCTTCATCTATAAAGCGCCACATCTGACAATTGTCAAGGCATGATGCCATTCGGTTTTCGTCCATCTCAATAGTATTTCTCTTGGCCCTTTCGCAACATGGCGACTCTCAATATCGTGGAAGCTACAATTGACGACCTTCAGGCTGCCTTATCACAAGGTGCCTTGACAAGCGTTGAGCTTGTCGCTCAATACCTCCGCCGCATTTCTCTGTATGACTGTCGCGGTATTGCCCTGAACTCCATCCCGGTCTTGAATAATCATCTGTTTGAAGAGGCCGCTGCGTCTGATGACTATCGAGCCTCCGGGAAACCGGTGCGGAAATTGGAGGGGATACCGTACACCGTGAAGGATAGCTTCAAAGTCAAAGGCATGATAGCAGCTAGTGGATCGCCAGCGTTCAAAGACTTGGTCGCTACAGATGATGCATTTACTGTGAGAGCTATCCGGAATGAAGGAGGTGTTTTGATTGGGAGAACGAACATGCCGCCTATGGCATGTGGTGGAATGCAGCGAGGCATTTATGGACGAGCGGAAAGTCCGTATAACCCCGAGTATCTTGCGGCAGCTTTTGCGTCTGGCTCCTCAAATGGCTCTGCTGTATCGACAGCGGCTTCTCTGGGAGCGTTTGGTATGGGCGAGGAGACGGTATCTTCAGGGCGGTCGCCGGCTTCAAATAATGCCGTTGTCGCATATACTCCATCGAGAGGTTGGATATCCATCCGCGGCAACTGGCCACTCTACCCGACTTGCGACGTCGTGGTTCCTCATACACGGACGATGAAGGACATGCTAGCGCTACTTGAGGTCCTCGTTGCCGAAGATCCATCTACCAAGGGCGACTTCTGGCGCGACCAGCCCTTTGTGGAGTTGCCAAAGCCTTGGGGAGGCTCAGCGTCGCCGGCAACTTTTCAGCAGATCGCAGGCTCTACAACGCTTCAAAATCTCCGGTTTGCTGTCCCAGCTATGTATATAGGTGGCTCTCCTCCCGAAGGAGTTACCCCCGTCACAGTGAGCCCGGGAGTGATTCGGGCGTGGGAGGAAGCTAAGAGACAACTTGAGAGTCTTGGTGCCAAGATTGTCGTTGTTCCTGATTTCCCTGTCGTTACGGCATACGAGAATCCCGACCTCCTACCAAAAGATGCAACTCGACTTCCTGAAAATTGGCATAAGGCTGAAAGAGGGCCGATGGTTGCTCATGGATGGGATATTTTTCTCTGCGCCAACGCAGATCCGAATATTCCCAACCTTGCTGCTGTAGATGAGTGGAATATCTACCCACAGTCTATGAGAACACCAGCTGAGATGGAACATCTTCCGATTCAAAACACCATTCACTGGGGTGAGCTTCACAAGTGCCTCGGAGATACGACCATATATGAGGTCGAGGGCCTAAAAGTCGCCCTGGTTGCTCTTGAAGACTTACGCCGGCGGCTGCTGGATAATTACCTGACGCAGTTCAACTGCAACGGTTTCGTGTTTCCTGCTGCCGGTGACGTCGGCGCCGCCGATGCTGAGGTGGATTATTCTAGCGCTGCCCACGCGTGGAAGAATGGAGTTTTCCTCAGCAATGGAAACAGGGCATTGCGCCACCTAGGAGTACCTTCGGTTACAGTCCCGATGGGTATGATTGCGAACAAGCAGATGCCGGTGGGCCTCACCTTTGCTGGTCGGGCCTACGACGACGAAAATCTCCTCAGGTGGGCAAATGCGTTCGAGAAGAAAACGAATCTGAGAGCTTCGCCGTTGCGCACGCCGCCTCTGCAAACTGATACCATCGTGCTAAGAAGCAATGACAGTGCGAGGGCAAGTCGACCCCTGCTCGAGGTTTATGAATGCACCGCTTCTCCTGCCAACGAATCCGACTTCCTTCATTTGAATATCACTGGCATTCTGAATACTGGTCCAAATGACAAAGAACAGGTTCTTGAGATGGATCCAGTGATTCAAATTACGGTTAATGGCGAAGATATACCACAGGAACAAATCAGCATTGGCTACGCAAAGGGGGATACAGTCTGGGATAAGCCGATTCGATTCAGCAGTCAGATCACGATACCTAAGCCACTGGAACGAGACGAAAGAGAAAAGACAAGAGCGCCAGTTGCTCGTGACAAGACCATGGTTGTGGTCCTTGCGCGTTCTGCGCCCAATGGATATCCAGCTGGCTTTTTATCCTTAGTTTAGAATGGAATGTAGTAATACAGGCAATCACTCATTAAGCCGAGCCGATTTGAGAATAGCGATGTTGGCGATATGGAGACCTTCTTTTCCAACCTCGAGAAGACCTGTGAAGACCTCGGCATTGATCCTTCTGAGATATGGAACGAACACGAGTGCGGAATCCGTGTTGGTTGCCTCCGAGAGCGAATCTAGGTCCTGATCGTCTGTACAACCCGTTCACAACGACCCGAAGTCGCTGACCCTTCCAGCCGCGAAACTTCCTCTCTTCTGGGATCCGGAAACGCTGTTGGAGGCATCATCCCTCCCTGGCTTATATTTAAGGCATTCCCAACGGAGTCATGAACAGAATCCGACTGTATGGACGATATGCGCTTTGTCAAGTCAATGACGAGCCTCAGAAACCTTGATATCTACTTCGAATGTCTTGGGATCTCCCTAGAGGAGTTAGTTGGCTGTGACTAGTGATTATGGGATCTAAGGAGACCGTATCACTGACATAAGTAGCCACCGAAGTCTCAGCCTGAGGCGAAGATATATCGACTTCTTATTATCGACGGTTTTACAGGCCATACCGGCTTCAACTTCGCCACTTCTTGTGTTATGTTGGATGTCGTCTTTCGCACCTTGTAGAATGGATTCCAAGGGCTTAAGGAATGGGCTGCTGTCCACATTAAGCCTGCTAGGTAGGCTGCGGATCTGGAGGGAGAATGCCGACTTCACGCTTAAAGCGCTGCAGCCATTCATCGTTATCGGCAGCCGTCTGGTTCCAAGGGTCATCGCTAGCAGGGCGTCAGCACGGCCGGGACACGGGTCGCGCCAGGGCTTGCATACCTATCGAACAGTATCCATCTAGCTTGATGCTGGATTTCTGCGTCGGTTGGGACGTGTCGGTTCGGGTTCTTGGGCGACATGGTCGACATGACGAAACGTGTCAGGTCCTGTGCCAGGCGACGGTAGCAGTTGGCATCGTTTATGAAGAACGTCATTTTCATCATGGCCTCGAAGTTCCGCGGGCTCCTTGTCGGGCGGACATCCCGGACAGTATCATTCAAGACAAGGTCGCTAAGTTGCTGTGGCTGAGCTCCCTCCGTTGTTATCGCAAGAAGGTCAGCAGAAGTGGCTTCTGCCGTGCCCATGATGTTGTTGCCGTGGCGCTGCCTGAAGGCCTTCAGCCAGTCGGCGTTGTTTGCAGCGGTATGATTCCAGCCATCGTCAAATCCATAGATAGCTTTGCGAGCTTCCCGCTCCAATTGCTTATCGGATGGCTCGATGCCTGTGGCTCGGTGGGCTGCAAGGTACCCACCAAGGGAACTTTCGAGTCTGCTATAGCTGTGGATGGTTGAGCCTGGATTTCTGGCACCCGTCAGAAACGAGCCATGATCATCGCTCTTAGGAAGATGAGCTCGTTGTCGGAAGCCAGAAAGCCATGCGGCCGATGACATGATGAGTCTGACGAGCCAATTAGCAGTAGAATCAGACGGCGTTATCGAGACGTCCTCGATGCGACTGATGATACAACAACACTCTTCTTGTAGCTCGACATCTGTTATAGTTTGGTCAAGCAAAGTCTTTGCCCGGACGAACTCATCAAGATGTAACTCCAGCGGACACTGCTCGAACATGTTGTCCTTTCCGTTGATCTTGAGGACACAGAGCCTGTTTTCGGCGCCCTGTCGGAGAGGTGCGAACCGGGCTTGCCTGGTGATATCCTCGGACGCCATGAGGAGGTCCCGTAGCCAAGAGCTCTCAGTTGAGATGTCTCGCAGGGATGATACCTCAGAGGAGAAGATGATACGGCAGGCATCGAGCTGCATTTCCTTGTCGCTCGGCAAGCTTCCCATCTCCTCCTTGTAGTTAACCATAAAGTAGCCTAGTTCGATTGTGATAAGCTCATAGGCACTCCGAGGAGACTCAGTTGGAGCGTCGCTTGCAGTGAACGGGAAGGTCGAATTTCGTTCCATCTCAATAAGATCTACAGCCAAAAGTTAGACTCTACCACCACGAGTTTCGTTGGGTTTCCTTACACGGTGGGATAGCACTCTCCAGCATGTCGAGCACAGGCGCGTCGAAGCCCCAGTCCCCTTTCCAGTCAGCCATAGTTCTGCCGCTCTTGTAGTGCTCTCCTAGGTGCTCTGCACGGACCGGCCAGCTATTCATCGTGATGCCGCAGAAACCACATCTCGACCGGATCTCCGAGGCGGTGATCCTCCACGTCTTCATGCACCAATCAAGGAATTGGACGTTGTGGACGAGCTTCAGATGCTGGTTAAGGTGGTCCTTGCGATAAAAGGTTTTCTCCTCAAGATGCCTCGCCTTGCAGGTAGAGTAGTTATGGCTCTTTATGTGAGCGTCGTCCGGGTCAACCTTGCCACAGAAAACGCAGCAGACTTGGTTTGTCCTAGGGTTAATGACTTGAGGCCCATCAGGTGCGCATACCCACCGTTCCAGGGATAGATGGAGCGATTTCTCGTGTCTCTGCCAGTCGTGCTTGGTTCTAAAGGTTTCCGAGCAAAACGTGCACTGATATGGCTTCGGGGGAGCAATAAGCGACGTGTTCACGTCTCGCTTGGGCGGGGCTCTCCTTCTGCGACGACGATGACTGCGTGACTGGTTCATTGATCTGAAGGAGCTGCCTGAGTGAGAGTACGCTGAGGCGAATGACCCACCGCTGGATGTACCGGCGCTGCTAGGGGATGTGGTGTTTCCAAGAGAGCGGTTCGAGTCTTCATCAGCCAGGGCGGAGCGGCATGGCCTGTCCAGACCAGGAGAACTGTCCCAGCTGGAGGCGACGGCCCGGGCAATGGCGGAGACAGAGGCTGGTTCGTTCTCAGGCGGCGAGTCAACCCAACGTTGCAGGGGGTTTGTATTGCTCTCTAAAGCTGGCGTTCCAGGTCGGCGAGGAATGTTCATTGGCCCTGTCTGGTTTCTGCCAGTATGAGAGAAGGTAGACCTCTGGGGCTGGGTCTTGCCTTTGCGGCGAGCATTGGTAAGCCAGTTGGAGATCTGAGTCTTATTGAGACCGGTCTGACGCTGGAGCAGTGCCTTCTCTTCCTCGGTAGGGTAAGGGTGCCGACTATGTAGGATCAGCCATTTCTTGAGAATCCGGACAGATTCTCGAGAGAAGCGAGTGCCAATTTTGGCGGGAAGAGCGTTCGTGTGTAGACCTAGAGCCGTGGTTGTGTTCTCTGTGACCGAGTCCATAGCAGGTAATGATTGTGGTGTCTCGAACAAGCTGGCGCCTAGAAGGCCAACGGCAGCGACATTGTCGGAAGGTTGCAAGTTCGGATGCCGTGAGTTGACGGGGAGGGCCAAGCCATGCTGGAGTTGGGGCAGACCAAAGTCGTACTCGTATTTAAACGCAACACAAGAGGCACAATAGCCCCTATCCTGGTCCTCTTGTATCCTCTGAGAGGCGGCGCCTCCGATAGAGCAGCTAATGCAAGGCCTATCTGGATTGGACGAGACAAGTTCGCTGGAGTTAAGTGAAGGAAGATTCGAAGCTGCATCAGCAGCTTGGAACGAGGCTGAACCAGTAAGGTAGGGTGATGAACCGACAGGGGAGTTATCGGTTGCTGAAGAATAATCCTGGCCATTGAAGTGTATTAAGGCCCAGATATTGAAGTCATCATCATCAACATTGGCCAGGAACAAGTCTGTGTCTAGGTTAAGAGGGGACCCCTGTTCTTCTGCGACGGTCCGGTTGGGGGAGTCGACGGCCCTGTGCCAATGGAAAATCTCATCCATCTCGTGCATAAGGCAATGGCCAAGAGGGGCTGCTCCTCATGTGAAATGGTGAAGGAGAAGGCAGTAGCGGGGAAAGCACCGGGTGGGGTCGCGCCAGAACGAGGGAGACGGAGTACCAGAATTAGAAGAAGCTCCGAACACGTAGGGCGTGGCTGATTACGGCTGATGGGCAAACGAGTGCCTTGGGGCAAGGGACATGAGTCGAAGAAGTTGGAGGCTCTCTGGAGTTGGCAACAAACCTCAAGAGGAGGAAAGCATTCCCCTTCGGTGAATCCAGCCAATCCGTATCTCAGGATGCTGATTGGTCACGCCTTTGTGTTAAAAATAAGTGGAGCATCTGCCGATCGGCCGCTGGCTGTCTTGGAAGGAGATTCTACCGTACTAATGCAGGATTGTTGCGTAAGAATCTTCACCTCACGGGGAGTAATAGATACACAGTGACGCAGCATTCAGTACAAGGCTACAGTTTAGAGGCCATATAGCCTATGGCGGATTTATCGCCAGCTATATGCCTAGGAAGCGTTAGACGGCACGGCATCTGATTCTTGCTGAGGAATTTCATTCTGGGTCAAGTGGATGTATTTGAGCTTGACTGGCTACAGGGCCTGGGCAGCTTCCTCGGCTGTCAACTTACTCTTTACTCTTCACGTCTTCAACCTTGTTGACACAGCTGCCTACACCTTCCAAGCTGACCTCAACAATGTCCCCGTCCTTGAGCCACAGCGGTGGCTTTCTAACCTCGCCCACACCCTGCGGTCTACAACCGATTAGCGAGCTTCACGTAGCTTGGGAGACCTAGTACTTACGTTCCAGTGAAGATGATATCGCCCGGCAAGAGTGTCGTGCCCTGACTCAAGAATTCGATGGTCTTTGCCACGCTAAAGATCATATCCCTAGTATTGCTCTCCTGCACCGTCTCCCCGTTGATCTTGGCCAATATCTTCAAGTTCTGCGGATCCTTGATAAGCTTCGAGCTCACGATACCAGGGCCAAACGGCGCCCAGCCATCAAAGCCTTTGCCGAAACCCCATTGGCTTCCTCCCCGCCTCAGTTGCCACTCGCGATGGGAGACGTCATTGCCCACGGCGTATCCAGCAACATATTCCAGCGCCTTCGACTCAGGCACTTCACTTGCTTCCTTGCCGATGATAGCGACAAGCTCGCATTCGTAGTCTACGCCTTCGACTTGTTTGGCGATTGGGGGTATGGGGATAGTATCGAAGGGGCCATTCAGGGAAGTTTTAGGCCTGAAGAACAGAACAGGGTATTCGGGAATAGGCGTGCCGGTTTCGCGGGCATGTTGCTCGTAGTTGAGGCCGAGGCAGCGGACTGTCTGGACATCTTCGCGGGCGAGAGGGCTGAGGAGCAGACGGACGTCCTGGACACGTTAACTTAACATCAGTTCGATCAGAGAACAGAGATGCTCACGGCAACTTGATCAGTAACCTCGTGCTTGCCCCATGGACTGCCGTGGAGAACTCTAGCTTGAGCTACCTTGCCCACGTCTGCCACCCCGGACGGAAGAATGGCATCACCGTAGTAGACTCTCCCGTCTTTAGCAAGGAATCTTATTAATCGCTAGATCCGGTTAGAGTCACGCTTGCACAGACAAAAAGACGATAAGGCATACGGAGAATGAGGCCATTTTGTCCGACTTGAGGTAAACGAGACTGAAGATGGGGAAAATTGCACTCGCTTTTCCTTGGCTATGGGTATTGGGGGGGCATCCAGCAAATTATAATACTGCAACGAGTCTAGTCAGCGGGGCATTACACAAGGGCGTGCTGTATGCAAGGGCGCATTTTACTCAAGATCAACTACTACGCGAGGGCGTGTGTGACGCGACTACAATTACTGTACAGCAGGGCGGGACTACACAAGGGCGTAAACTACGCAGAACGGGTGCTCCTCTAGCGAGCGCCCTTACTCATTCCGGGGTTCTCTCATCCGCCTCGATACTATCCCTCAGCTTCGCTCGTCAGTCTCCCCGCGTCTTCCCCCGCGTTTCTCCAACCAGAATCCCCGATCGTTCCAGAGTATCTAGTTCTGCGAGATCGCTCATTGAATGAACTTCGGTACCGTCTCAGCCTGGTGTACAGCTCTTGGATCGGCTTCATTCTTAACTGCCTCATTGTCATCGAACAGTTCTGGACCGGTTTTGCGCCTGTTGACTATGGGTCTATGTCCGGCGACCAGCGCGCCGAGTCATGGTTCCAAGGTTGCCTGTCCCCGATAATCATCATCGTAATGTATGTCACCTTCGAGTTCTGGGACAAGGCGGCCATCTGGCGAACTATTCATATCGATCTTGTCACTTAGCGGGCGGGAGCTTAATCTCCCGCACCTCATGGAGGAGGAGAGGATGGACAGGCAGCCGTGGTCGACTTGGAAGCGGGTTCGCAAATGCCTTTGTTTATTTGCCGCATGTTGGTTGTGTGACCTACTTTTATGGTAATGATAGAACGGAACAAAAGAAGACGCGTTGGAATGTATGCAGAGCCCGAGACAGTTTTTACGGTTGTCGGTACCAGAACAGTAAGAATCAATTAGGAAATTAGTCTTGGAATGTTGACTGAATGCTTTGAAAGGTACTACTTGATTCAATCCTCTTCCAAGACAATATATAAGTCATAGCTTCTCAAGTCTGCTCCAATGTTTCATCGTGTTTGGTTTTTGTGTGCGCTGCAGTTTCCGTATTTTGTTGTGGCGAGCTGCATTCAGGAGAAGATCTACTGTTGGCCTGCACGTGGCCAAGGTCACCTGCGAATCCAGACGACCCGTATACCAAGGCCGACTTTTGAGAGCCTCTCGAAGGAGAGGTGAGCAAGCTAATTAGGATGTAGTTTCACGACCTCCTCTTGATATTTTACTAGTATAGAGAATACATATTTGCCAAATAGGTCTCGGGCAGCTTGCTACTACCCTTTGGCGTGTGTCAGTCTTATGGACTTGGATCAGCCAGGGATAACGGGGATCTCTTCATCCCACCATCGAGGGGTCACGGCAATGTGTATCAAGGATTTCTTGGTTTTACAAAAAAAGCCCAGAGTATCTGTTCAAGCTGTCATCGGACCACATGCCGCGATGCCCCAAATGCTAATTGCTAATTGGACGTTCTGCTGCTAACCCGAAGCTTGACCTCACCGCATCGCCAAATCGCCGAATAGCCTCATGGATCTTGTCAGACGGCGCAGCCGCGAAGGTAGTGCGGAAGAAGAGAGTGTCATGTTTCTCGTCCTTGTTGGCGTAGAAGAAACTGCCCTTGATCACCAGTGCACGATGGTCGATGCTAGACATGAAGATCTCATGCTCAAGCTCAGTGATGGTCTTTGACGAGGCATTCGGGTGCTTTCTCCAGTCAATTTGGAGCCAGTGCTATAGGGCTAGGGTCAGCATAAAGGCGACTACAAAGATGCGAACATGACTCACAAACATGCCCGCGACTGGCGGCTTCCAGCTCACCACCTCCTTGGGCAGCCATTTCTCACAAGCATCCAAGATGACGTCGCGTCGCTGGGTATAACCCATGCGGATATGCACCAGCCAGTCCAGGTACCCTCCGTGTCCCCAGTGTTCATCTAGCAGCTTGAACAGCATGAGCTGTGACACACCGCTGGGGCCCTGCGTACCCACTTCGGAATGCCTAGTATATCTTTCTACTATCTGCGCGCTGGCTGTGATCCAGCCACATCTAGTGCCCGGCGCGAGGACCTTGGAGAAAGAATCCATCCGCAAGACCCGTCCATCCACGTCCAAACTAAGATAGCTCGGCAGCAGACTTCCCAGGAACTCGGCGTGAGTCGCTGGGGGAGGAACAACTGGTGAGCCTTGGCCAGCATACGGCTGCATCTGAAGGAAGTAGTACGGCTCGTCTTCAACAATGTACAGGTTGTGCTTCTGCGCGACGGCATAGTTCTTCTTGCGTCGTTGGAGACCTTGGGTTGCACCTGTTGGGTTCTGGCCGGTTGGTACGGTGTACAAGACACTCGGCTTCCGAGCTCCGTTGCGCTTCAGAGGATCCCAGTTCGTCAAGACTTCGTCAAGGCTGTCGGGCAGCAGGCCTTCAGCGTCCATCTTCACGCCTGCAATTTTGATGCCCATTGGGGTAGCGGATTCGATGGCCGTTGAGAATGTGTATTCTTCAGACAGGATATAGTCGCCGGGCCGTGTGAGCATGCGCATTGCAAAGTCCAGACCACACGTGGAACCAACGGTCATGGTGCATGCCCAGTCCCAGTATGGAGGGTCGTGGACAAGTTCGGTATGCTCCGTGATCCAACGTAACAGTTGTGCCGAGCCATGTCCCTGGCCATAGTTGAACGCCGTTGAGATGTCGAAAATAGAGGTGCCATGGGCCTGGTCATGTTTACCCGCCTTGAGGAGAACCCCATGCTCGTGCATGTCCTGCTCGGAGAAATGGCCAACCTGGGGAACTTTGAAATGGAGCTCATCCCACGGGAAGTACTCGCTGGGAGGTAACCCGCCGCCTAGAGAGATCATGCCAGGTAGGTGCAGGAAGCCAGCTGCATACTTGAGCGAGTTGCCGGCACGCCCGGCTGACTCGTCGCTCAAGATGTGATCCCATCTCTTGGCAGGGGGCTTGTGGCTGTGGTCGCGGTTGGTAAATGTCTCGCTCTTCGCCGGCGCTGCGGTTCCCCATTGCGACTTGTCCATGTTCTTTCGACGGCCCTTGATGTTGTTGATATCCAATGGCAGCCCGTTGGCGTCGGTTGCAGCAGATGGAGGCGTCATTGTAGGGTGCAGCGAGGGAAGGCTGAGGCGATTCAAAGTAGTTGGATGTCTATATCAGCAGGACAGAAATGCTAGGACTTTTACGGTGATATTGATTGCCGGTCCCGTAAAGATCTAGACTATGTAGGCTTGTGGCTATGCACACTGCTTTAAAGCGGACAAGCGGCATCCATGTATCCGCCGAGAGCGCTATCGACTTGCGTGATTGACCAGTTCTACTGGTCTTCTGCGCAAGCGTAATGCACGCCTTTCGTGTAGTGCACGCCTTAGCGTAATAGACTGCCTACGCCCTTACGTAGCAGACGCCCTTATATAGTATACACCCTTAGTGTTTACGTGTCCCTCGCTCTCCAACTTTGTCGCTGGCAATAGCGGGAGAGTGCTTTGACTCAATTGATCGTTGCACTTTTAAACCTGAGATCCTCAGCCACCTCATTGATCGACACAACCGTTGACATCTTCTATCCTTCCCTGTTCGGGGTTTTCGAGCTTGCATATGTCATTGTCGCCGAATAATGCAGAGGACAGCTGCCTAAAGAACCACCCGACGACTATTCAGCAAGGGTTCAATCTCATCTCCAACAATGGACCAGTAGGCCCGTTAAAGACTTCAGAGAAGGGTGACTCCTCCGATACTACCAACGATGGTCCGCCATCCGGGGGCCAAGACGAGGAACAAGCGGCCGACCATGGTTCAGAGGCCTTTCCTGAAGGAGGGTCGACAGCCTGGCTTGTTGTTTTTGGCTGTTTCTGTGCCCTGGTCTCTATCTATGGCCTCATCAATACCAGTGCTGTCTTCGAGTCATACTTCAAGACGCATCAGCTTCAAGATTATAGCCATTCGCAGATCGGCTGGATCTTCAGTCTGTATTTGTTTTTGGTATTCTTGGTTGGCGTTCAGGTAGGCCCGGTCTTTGACCAGTTCGGACCGAGGTTTCTCGTTGCTGGAGGATGCCTCCTCGTCATCACTAGTTTAATGCTCCTGAGTCTGTCCAAGAGTAAGTCCCCTCGTTTAGTTTAACTGATCAAGTTTCTAATCAAAACTCATAGCTTACTACCAGATCCTCTTAACGTATTCCGTGATAGGCGGCCTAGGCGGCGCGTTGCTAAACGCACCTGCATATGGTGCTATAGCCCATTTCTTCAATGCTAAACGAGGTCTTGCTACCGGGATTGCATCTACAGCTGGGGGTGTTGGTGGAATGCTATTCCCTCTGTTGCTCCGGCATCTTCTAGGCCCCAATGGGGTCGGTTTTGCCTGGGCGTGCCGAATCTTGGGCTTCATCATGCTGGGGCTGGCTGTGCCAGCCAACCTCTTCATCAAAAGTCGCCCCTCTGTTCAGAAGAGCAAGAATTGCCAACCCAAATTTAAGTCCATCCGGCCTGATCTTAGCGTCTTTCGTGACCGTCGCTTTGCCCTGGCTTCCGTGGGATACTTCTTCATGGAATGGGGCCTCTTCGTGCCGTTGACCTACATCATCTCATATGGCACAGCGAACGGCATTTCAACTTCCGACAGCTCCCTCCTCCTGTCTCTTCTCAACGCGGGCTCGATTGTCGGCCGGTTTCTCCCGGGGCTCCTAGCCGACAAGTTTGGCCGGTTCAACGTCATCATCGTTACCATCGCACTCTGCGTGATCACTATCCTCGCAATTTGGCTCCCCGCCCATGGCTCAAGGCCAGTTGTCATTGCATTCTGCATAACATTTGGAGCTGCAAGCGGGAGCAATCTCAGCCTGATCCCCGTTTGCCTCGGCCAGTTCTGCGAGTCGCGGGATTATGGGCGATACTTTGCAACATCCACCATGGCTGCCAGCTTTGGAACTTTGACCAGTGTCCCTATTGCGGGTACTCTGCTGGGAATTGGAGATCAGTCGACTGGATGGATGGCTTTGATTCTTTTCTCGGGCTGTTCCTACATTGTAGCTTTGGTTTGCTACTGTTTGGCTCGGGGCATGACTGTCGGTTGGCTGCCGCAGACCAAGTTCTGAGGTGAGCCTTGCAAATCCCTAGTACCCTCGGAATCAGCGACAAGTATTCGTACTGAATATTGAAACCAATCCTTGGGGTATGCTGCATTTGCAGTTCAACTTCGCAATCCTGATGCAACTTAGGTTTCGGAGCGAAGTACCAGAGCTCCTGGACAATTAAACGTTGCTGAATGGTCATTGGAAATACCAAGGTGAAGGAGATGCAGAGGAAGCCCTAGTGCCAAGTATGTGAGGCCGAGCCAGAAGGCCAGTGAGTAAATAGGGCTACAAATCATCACCTACCTAGGATATTGTGGTAGGTCCCTTTTATCGGGTGTGGCACGCAACAAGGGGTTGGGATAGCCGGAATCTACATCGCAAAACAGGGCTGGTTAGATCACAGGGATAGAGGCAATACGCCCGTGTGCAAATAACCTCGGAATCCTCCGTCGTGACCGATGTACCCAAAGTACCGTAGCATGTGCCTTGACAAAAATGAACCCTACCGCTAGGAAAGGGGGGCTTGAAAGTGAACTCTAGTAAAGTTCTGAGGTTACAGCATCTGAAGGGTGATTGGAGGTCGATCTGCTGCCGCTTCACCCTCTTGCAATCGGCCGACCCCGCTGTCATTTGAGCTTCTGACTTAAGAGTACCGGCAATTCGGAACCGCTACAATCGTCTCCACAACCAGGTCACGGCTGCCCGAAGCAGCCGGATGTATGCCAGGCTCTTTAGTTGCCTCGAATTTGCACAAAAATCCCCACAGCAACCCATACGAGGTTGAAGGTTGCTAAGAACCTGACAATACATGTCATCTTCGCCGAGGTAGGGTCCATCATCGAGAATTCCGAGAACTTGTGCTGCGATAATCTGATGCGAGCTCAATTGAAGTATTATCGTGTTGTCTTGAGCCGGTTGCGAAACCAGGGCTTAATGTTGTCACTCTGTGCGTGACTAAAGGCTGCTATGGTCAAAGTTTTGTTGAACAAGATATTCTGAGCTCCCCTATTCCAACTAGGTTTCTCACGTAGATGTTACTTAGACGCCAGATCTTGGGGGTGTGATGGGGTCATTCTTGTTAAATCGAGTTTGCTTAATCCACCGACGGCGACGGTCCAGGGTAGGCCAGACAGGAGCTGGATGGAAGCCTTGACTTTCGAAATCGAACTATGGCAAACTCGTAGTTTAGTTTTTGAGGGCATTGTTCACGTTGAAGAATCACCAGTAGGTTTAGGTGCTGACACTGCCTCTGGATCTTCCATTTGAAGTCTATCCAAATGTATCTTCAACGCATCATCATTCCTAGGAACCGTTGTAGAGTCGGCGTTGAGGGCCGGCTCTTGTGCATTCTGATCGCCATTTCACCCTTATTCGCATAATGGTTGCATTTGCCCTCTCCGGGCTTTGGAAATGGCGATGCTGGCAGTGTGGCGTGTACTTTTTCGTTACTCTTCCGAGACGACGTCCTCCATCTATAAGCTGCATTCACACCTCAACCAAGCACATACGACCATAGCTCTTAGAAAATACGGGATCCCGTCCGCTCTCCCTTAGTCAAGCTGAGAAGCGGCGAATTAGTACTCGGGTCGGTGACGACCGGGGAATCCTCGCTGTTGTATGTTTTTTTTTCTTTCGTTTCCGGTGTTTGATCATTTTTAGCCTGTGCGGGAGCTAGCTAGGCCGGGGTTCCTGACAATACACGCAGGTTCCATGGGATGGGAACATGAGATTCAGAGGTGGTATTGTGGTGTTGACAAGAAGAAGAAAGCTAAAAAGACTGGTCAATTGATAGAGCTAAGCCGGCCCGGCCTAATCCAATCCCTTTTACGACGGCTCATTCCACGCTTGCCGGCTGGTAGTGTGAGTAGAGTCGCTACCCACTTCATAGTGACGTCACGAGCGACAAACGAATATTGACCAAATTCAGACACGAGACATTGATCAGTGCAAGGTACAGAGAGAAAAGCGCGAATGCTGGGGGAGAGGAGAGGTGAAAAGGTGTGAGCGGCGGACACCGAGGACCGAGGCCAGTCCACGCTTGGGAATAACGTACATCAAGGTCTCCACGCTCGAGGAGCTGTGTGATGCCTAACAGAAGAAGTGGGACTCGGTGCTAGAATGTCCGGAGCCTCAATACGGAGCACGGCGTAGCGGATCTTGAGAGTCGCAAATGTCCGGCGGACACTCCGGTGCGGACGACCGTTGCGATCGGAGGCCGGATCGCGTGTGATGCGAAAGCCGAAAGCGCGGGGTAAAACGACAGGGTTAGAATGCGGCAGATGGCGGGTGGTGTGTGTCGTCTGAAACCAGCGAGGCCAATGAACTGACCATGGCTTTTCATGACCGTCAGGGGCAACTGGCGTTGGCATATCGGCATCCAGTTGGTCACCCGCCAAGCCGGATACCAAGGCCGAGCTGACGCCCCGAGCTTACTCGGCACGGGGTGTATTAAAACACCGAAGACAACGGGCGGAGATAAGACACGCGGGACGGACGAGATGGCAGTAGGAAGAGGCACAGGCAGCAACTATGAGAGAATTTACAGAGTGAGGCATCACGGAATTGTGTGAGGCGGACGCATGGAAAAGTAAGGTGGAGAGATGGTTTCATTCATTAAATCGTTGGTGAAGTGTTTCGCTGTGGTATCAATAAACAGAAAAATAAACAAAATGCAGTCCCGATGTCATAATTCATGCACGTATGCACGTTGTCCCCAGCCCTTTCCAGCCTTCTTTCTTCTTCGCACGGATGTCCCTGCGACGAGAGAGATAGCGTCCCACAAGAGTGACGTCGATGCGTGCCGCCTCATTCTTGACCACAAAACGACGGTGAATCATTTGCTGGTCCGTTTTCGGTAGGATTGAGGGGTGGAGGTGATGGTCATTGTCGTCGTCGCATTGTTCAATGCTCGAGAATGTTCAATGCTGAGGATTTTTTCATGGCCGAGGTTTTAGGCGACAGCTCAGCGCCCGCAGTGCCCAAGCTCCACTGGGAAATGGGGCCGTGGAGAGTGGGGTGCCAATTCGTTACTGCCCGATGACGAACATAATTTTGTTGTTGTTGAAGATGTTTGATGTGATGTGATGTATCATCATGGGTGGTGATGAGTGCGATGCTCGTAGTGCAAAGTGTGAGGTGGTGTTGTGTGTCGCGTCCGTAGATGTCATGCTCGTTGTACCGGGTATCTCAATGATGGGGAGTCGCCAGCGACATTTCGGCGGGAGTCGCTCCTCAATCGGCGAGCTGTCGTCGGGGCGTGCTGCTCTTAGCGAATGCCTGGGTGATGCGCTGCGGCTGCGGGAAGACGGGCGAATGCAGCAGGGCCGAGGCGAAGTGGAAGAGTTGGAGGAAGATGAGGACGAGCGGGAAGACGAACATGGTGGTGATGATGATAAGTGTGGTGTTGCTGGGATGACAATTGATCTTGGGGAAGTACAGATCGATATTCAGTATTAAGGTCGATGAGATGGTTGGATTGGACTGGATTGGATTGGATGAGGGGAAGAAAGGATAAATATAAGATGGTGTGGTGAGATGAGATGGAAGGCGGTCGCCAAACGACGTTAATAATGCATCTCGCCGCATCTCGCCGCAGAGCCATGACCACCACCATTTTTTCTTCCTCTCCCGCACCAAAGTTCCGAATACCCGCAACAGCGACGTCACATTCCCCCCTCCCCTCCTCCTCCTCCTCCCAATCCGTCAAATGCCAGCCGCGTGAATAACGGCCTAAGTCAAGGGACCAAACTCGGTATCTGCTCTAGTGCGTGTCTTGATAATCAATTCAGCGACTGGGTCCGTATATTCAGGGGCCCACCTGCGGGAGAGCCGTGCTTGCTGTTGCTGCTGCCTCCAACCCCTGTAGGTTGCCATGGGAAGTAATAAGTCACTTTCTGGGTGAGTCGTCGACCTGGTACTTGTGGAGCTGTGTGGTTGCACGCAGCGGTACTTGGGGCTTGTCATCAGTACTTGGCATCGTCTAAGTGACTCCTCTCGTCCTCCTCCCGCCGGTACTCGTCATTCGTCTACCCGGCACTTGACCTCGTCCTACCTACACTTCTCCCTTATCGTCGTCTAAACCCGTTCGTCTCCTTATCATTTCTCCTTCACTAGCTACGTCGTCTCCTCTTGTAAACATGGCTTGCTTAGTCGTCGCATTTGTCACCTCTGATGTAATAATGTCGCCCGTCCTGTCCGTTCTCTCTCCCTCGGATGCAGCGGGACAGGCGGGGCTGCGGCCTGACACACACGGCTAGCGTAGAGGTCGGGATCTGCCACCATCAGGCGAATCTTAGGGCTGCATCAAGAGCTAGGGAGGCTAGGACCTTGAAGGGTGGGCTTGCTTAGCGATCCGTCATTGGACGTCCGGATGCGTCGGAGCTTTCTGGTGGCTTTTTTTCTCTTACCATAGGATGTGTCTGGGTATTTTGCTTGCCTTGACCTTTTCGTTTGGGCTGGCGTGATCAACTGATAATGAGGAGAAGAGCACGGTCGTATTCTCGGCTGGCGCATCGAGATCTCGAGTCACACGGCGGTCAGCAAAACAACGTGCCAAGCGCCCATGTCACGAACTACTGGGAAGCTTGGGCTCCAACAATTGGCTGGAAACCACCCTGCAGGATTTCACGGACTCTCTCCATGGAGATTTTGAACTCCACGGAGGTTGTTCTTACAAAGAAAACCTGTGCTCGCCTTCACACGCGCTTCGGTGTCTGGCTCACCGAGTTTTCCCGACCCGGATTGATAGGGCGGACACAACAACATGGCAGATTTCTTAAGTCCGACTTGACATTCCCATTGAACCCCGTCCAAACCCATGTCTTGCTACCCCGTAGATATCTCTCATATCATCCATCACATCATCTGTCCGCTGCGATGCAACCAACCCCTCCAATTCGTCATCCTCCATGGCCCTGGTCTCGGCATGCACCACAAACGTAGAGAAAGAGACCGATGGTGCGTGTGCTGGTCAATTGACGACATGCAATTGGAGGTGCTATTCCCGAGAGCGTCGCTATATTTGCGACGAACAGCGTTATCACCGGTAACGTAACAGACTTGCTTTGTGCACTGCTGCAACGCTAAAGCCGGGGATAGAGTCACCCACCGCGTCACTGACCCTGGGTGAAACACTTAGCTACCTTACCCATCCATCACCAATACACCTGACCAGTCCATTCTTCCGCCCTTGACCATCCAGGTCTCTTATTGGTTCAGGGCCTGTTCCCGCAGCCGCTCCACAACCCAATCCACGGTCCTATACTCCGGATCATCTTTAAACCACGCCGGCGTTCGAAACGCCACGGCCTTTGCATCGTACGAGTTGAGCAGCCCTAGCAACTCGGTGGTGTTCTCGTTGACGGTCCGCAGCGCTAGCACAACAGCCACGCGATCATTCGCGTCGACTCCCCTCAGCGCCAGCGTCGTCTCGGGGAAGCAGTACCGCTGCTGCACAAAGTCGCGCGCCGTGCGGCCGAGATGGTCGGGGATGTTGGCGTCGGCGCCGGCTTCGAGGAGTCGACGCGCGACTTGGTGGTTGCCGACTATCGCGGCTGTCGCGAGCGCCGTCGCGCCCGAGGGCGAGATGGTGTTGTTGATTTGCGCAGGCGTGTGGTATTTCCGCAACAGCTCTGATGCCATGATGCCCGTGATTTCGCTGGCTTGCTGCGTTTCGGAGATGGAGGGCACGAGCAGGTGGAAGGCCGATTTAGTCCCGCCGTCGACGCCAAATTCCATGAACCCGTCTGAACCATTGCGGTCGGGAAGGCTTAGCAGGAACTTGACTCGCTGTAACCCATTTCGCGTGTGTCTGGTAAGCAGCTCACCGAGAATGCTCCTCCTGGCCGCGGGAGGCGCTCTGTCTCTGTCTGCGCCGCGATCGTAGAGATACCTCGCGACGGTGAAGTTGCCGCAGTAGACGGCCATGCTAAAAGCGCTGAGCGTATCCTCGTCTCCCTCCGCAGGATCAACCGGGATGCCAGCGTCTAGGATCGCCTCGGTGAAGAAGACGTCGTCCGTCTCCTTGGCGGCTCGCTGCAGCGGGGCCAGTCCTTCAGCGTCCAGCACCGTGAGGCTGGCGCCTGCGTTGAGTAGCGCGGTGAACATGGCTCGGTCGTGGTGCGTGATGGCCAAGAAGATGGCTGAGCCGCCGCTGGATAGTTTGCCCACGGAGGCGTCGATCTCGTTGTAAAAGCCCAGCTGGAGGCCCGAGACCATGATGTCGGCGCTGCACTGGTGGTATGCCGTGGCAAACACAGCCGGCATCTTGAAATGGTCCATCTCTAGAACCGCTTCTGTAGTGGCTCCGTTGTCGAGCAGCGCCTTGATGGTCAACTTGGACTCTGCTTCAAATTCCACTCCGTTGTTCATTAGCCGCGCCCATCGCATAAACCCTCTCAGGGCCTCAAACAAGGGGCGGGTGTGAACCGGCCCACCAGAGACCATCGGCTTCGGCTCGTCAACAGCCCATTGCACGATTTCCTCCTCGAGCAGCCGCAGCACAATCGACGGGTGCGACTGGCGGACAGCGAGATCGAATGCCGACAAGGGAAACTCGAGACCCTCCGGCCGTGCGATTCGAAACGTGGCATCGGCGCTGCGCTTGACTAGGGCGTCAACGGCGGATAGGCGATTCTGCAGAATGGCCCAGTGCAGCGGCGTGTATGCCAAAGTCTTGTGGTCAAAGACCCGAGGCTCATATAGTGACACGTTCAGACCCGCCGCAAGAGCGTTGGGGTTGGCGCCGTGTTCGCAGAGCAGAGTCGAGATGACTTCGTGTGCACTGTCCTCGAAAGAGCAGAGCCAGTGTAGAGGAGTGACCCCTTTTGCGTCTGCAAACTTGGCGAGACTCCCGGATTCTTGGGTTTGGAGCATGGCCTCCACTATCCGCCTGCGCCCTAGTCGACAGGCTGTCAATAAGGGAGTCTCTCCATTCTCTAGAGTCTGCTGCAGTAAACCTGGGTCCTGTTTTAGGCATGAAATGGTTATGTCGGTGTTATCCTCCACGATACTCCAGAGAAGCAACCGCCTAGTGTGTTCTGATGTATGGGGGCCTTGAGACAGAGATAGCTTTGCTACCCACGCATCAAGAGTCATACCCGCCTTCTCTATCTCCTTGTCCTTGTCCGCTTGCACAAGTCTGGTTACGTCTGCCGGCCAGTCGACTTCCAGCCTTCGACGAGCAACAGGATTGCCAGCCTCAGCAGAATCAATGAGCCATGTACGCAATGTTTCATCATCCGGAGCCCCAGACTTGGCAATGTGACAGAAGACGTTGATGTAGATCGTCCTAGCTCTTTCCAGGCCCAGATGAGCTGCCTTGACAACATAGTCTGCGGCGACATCAAGATCGTACTGAACCCCCAGCTCATTCACGTAGGCGCATGCCAGACTGAGATATGCCATTGCCTTGACAATGTCGGTTTTTGAGGTAGAGATTATGGTGTTCAGACTTTCCACGAGTGTGACTTGTACGTGCCACGGTACTTTCTCCAGAATATGCGAGTACGCGGAAATCTGTGAGCGATTTAGCAGGGCACTAGTAGGACCAATTGCTTCTCATACCTCCGGGACGAACTCATGATCCCGGTAAAACCGCAAATGCGATGGATTGTTTTCGGGTACATGCCTATGACACGTTAGCTTTGGATATCTTTTTCTTACCATGTATCCATTACCTTATACCCTCTGGCTCATGTAGTAAACCTGCGCATTCCACGAGAAGATAATATGACTCCTTCTTCCCGGGTAACTTCGACTGCCCAGAGTCATTCGCACTTTCAACGCCTCTGTTGAGAAAGAAAGCTAATTCTCTTTGCAACTTAGACTGCAACTGCATTTGTAGAAGGGCTAGCAGTGGCGTTTCACTGGCATCGATGCCTGTGATGTAGCGATCGAACAGGACTGGCATGAATTGTGAAATCACAGGTCCAAATACTTCAGAGTTGAAATCAGCATCTCCTTCCTCCGGTTCGTACTCTGTCACAAGGCTAATCAGGTCTTCCAAGGTTTCTTTGGTGTCGAAGTCACCCGCAGTAGCACTGCCACTCTCGTATACCATGTTGCGAAACGAAATCAATGCATCTTCGAGGCGTTGACTCGGAGCCGGGCTGTCTTCGACCATGTCTTGTAGCACTACCTGAAGCATACCGAGAAGACTGACGATCTTGGCCATACTTCCAAATCGCTTCGCAGGTGACGACTGGAGTGAGTAGAAGAGCACCTTGCAGAGGATGAGAAGAGGCGCGTCGAGGTTGCGCATGCGAATGACGACGTTGGACGACGCCATGACCGCAATCATGCCTGACTTCTTCATCTTGGCCACATTTTCAGATCGCCCATCTTCTGGAATCACGCTCCAAAACGGGGAAGCGTCACCCATCACGGTCCACAGCGTGAGGCCGAACGAGTACATGTCCATTTGAGGAAGATACTGCTCTTGGAAACTCTCATCGGTGGCTTCAGGAGCACAGTACATCTCTGTGCTGCCAATTAAGCGACCGCCCTTCATTGGCATCGAAAAGCCGAAATCTGAAACTTTGACAATGAATTTGCGGGTTGCGTGCTTGCAGACAAGGAGGTTGGACGGTTTGACGTCTCCGTGGACAACGCCAGCGTCATGGAGGGCCTCTAGTCCCTTGGCGACGTCAACTGCAATGTCAATTTTGTCTTGAAATGAAGATGCATTGCCTAGCTCCTGGTAGGCTTTCACACTGCCGTATTCTGCAAACTCGAGGACGAGAGCTGGAAGGATCCGGTACCCTTGCTCGCTCCCGGTGTCGTGATACATGACCGCCAGCAGGTCAATGATGTTTTGATGCTTCTTGAGAGAAAGATGCCGCAGGATCTGCAGCTCAAGGGCAATGTCGCAAAACTGGACGCCGTCTTCCCCAGTGACGCGAGGGTGCTTGACGATGACGGATTCGCGGCCCGTAAAGATCTCGCTGCTCAGCCCGCGAGGAAATGAGGACACCTTGACGCGGCGGACGTCCATGGAGCCGCCACCGAGAGATACATCTTCGAAGTCGGGAAGTGCATTGGTGAGGAAGGGATGCAATCCGAGCTGGTCGTTTCCGTCGGACAGGCAGACGGCCATAAACCCCGCAAAGTGCGGGCAGGCTGTTCCTACAGCATCGGAGGCGGCGGACTGGTCGGACTCAGAGTCGATGATAGGAGGTTTCTCCCTGAATGTAGGAATGGAGAAAAAATCCATGAGTTGATAAGGTCGTCTTCAGGACAGAGTGGTGTTGCGGTCTATCCTAGTGGGGCTAGGGTAGTAGAAGAAGTAGAAGAGTCGTCGAACCGATGCTGCAGCAAAGGCGATGGAGCTGAGAACCAGGGGAAAAGAGCCTCCTTCTTTCTACCCTATCGAAATCCTGCATAATATTAGTTTACCACATGATTATGACGCAAGTATCTGTGAGTGGTCGCCTAACCTCCATCAAAAGGCAACCAGGTGCCTAAGGCGCAGTTGCGTGGGGGCCAAAACGACATGCTAAACGGACCACGCATCCTGATATCCGAGCGGGGTAAAACACGCAGTTGAACGTCTGTTCTTTCAAAAAGAACTTCTGTCAACTGCCCAACAATTTGTCCATGGCGAACGATGTGGTAGATTTCCAGATCGGGGTTGCCGGGCTGGGACTAGGTGCCTTCAGCGGCCTCCTCGACGTGGTGTCCACCTGCTCCAAGATCTACGGCCTGTGGAAGTCGCTTCGCGGGCTTGAAGGATATTTAGGGCTTCTGCGGGCGAAGCTGATTCTCCAGGAGGCGTTGCTGGATCAGTGGCAGCGGGATTGGCTGTCGTTTCCCGTGTCTGGACAAGCCGCCCTGCAAAAGCAGCGGTTGCTCTTGGTTCATGAGAACGCTGTTGTCGTCTCCCTCGAGACTGTCCGCGCGCTGCTCGAGTCTCTAGAGCCTCTTCGTGAAGCGTCAAAGTCTCCTGAAGGTGCCCTTGAGAGGCTGCAGTTGGCTTCTGGGGGTGCTGCCGACTGCGAAAAGACGTTGACGCAGATAAGCTCTTTGCTGAATGACCTGTACCGACTGCTTCCCCCCGCAAACCCCAACGTCGAGGTGTCCCAGACCGTGTTATCGCTGGAGTATATCGGTGTTCAGCAACAAGCTCCCACTGGATCTGAGAGTGGCGGTACGCTTGGTCCCGAAACTTTCCGCCGAGCCGTTTCGTTCAGACAATTGGGACGAAACCTGGAAAGAGACTTGGAGGAGAGAGTGTCAAATTTCAAGCACACGCTGCCCGCTACGGAGTTGACGATTACCCCGGACAGGATACGGATTACCGGCGACGATGAGACCTCAGGAGGGTTTCGCAGCTTCGGCATCAAGGACTCTAACACACCTGTGGTCGTCGAGTGGAAGCGGTACGATGCGAGCTGGAAGGGTCAGAAAGGCATCAGGCTGCGAGGAAGGATCCACAACATTGCGCGACTTCTTCACGCCGACGCAAAGCCAGAAGAGTTGTTGACGCTGAATTGCGTCGGTGCCTTCGAGGACTATGAGAAGAGCAGATATGGACTGGTCTTTTCATTTCCCATCTCCGCGGAGTCAACCTCGGAAATGCGCTCGTTAAAGTCCCTGCTTGATCAGCCAACGCCAGAGACACTGCCGACGCTTGGAGATCGCTACCGCATCACGTACTCGCTCGCGCTGTCTCTGGCCATACTGCATGCAGCTGGATGGCTTCACAAGAGCATCAGGAGCCACAACATCCTGTTTCCCATCCGCCACGGCCGACCCGTCTGGTCTCGACCATACCTTGCCGGGTTCGACTTTTCGCGGCCAGACGCTAAGGACGAAACTTCGGAGAAGCCCGAGCAGAGCGTGCGCTTCAACCTGTACAGACACCCATCGGCGCAGGGGATCCCAGGGGAGTCGTTCCGCAAGCCGTTTGATATGTATAGCCTCGGTGTTGTTCTCTTGGAGATTGGCCTCTGGCGACTGGCCTGGGGGTTTCGCGGCGACGAGACGAGTGCGGCCAAGGTTCGGAGCGTGTTTGAGGGCAAAGCTACCAACTGGTTGGGCCACTTCATGGGGACGGGGTACCGAGAAGCTACTCTCAAGTGTCTGAACGGTAGCTTTGAGCAGAGGGACGATTCTGTCATACGGGCTTTTTACATCGAGGTTGTTGAAGTATTGAGCTCCTTGGCTGAGTCGTGATGGCCCATGATTGGTATTAGGCGTGTCATCTATGGATCATATATGATCAGACTACGGATGTTATACTCCCGTGCCTGCAAGGAGTTGTAAACGCGAGGTTTTGTCAAACCTTGCGCATACAGATTAATCAGCTGTAATGAGAAAATCAAAGTGAGCGCCTGACTAACTTGTCCGGGTTAAGCAGATGCTTCAAGATAGCATGTTAGTAAACTGGACCGTCAAAATATGGTTGTTCTGATCAAAAAGATTGATGTAAATGAATGATACTGAGTAGGATTGACATGTAGCAAGTTGGGAAAATTGTCAACCGTAGCACCAAAGGTGATCGGGCTGTGCTCCTCGACGGTCTGCCACAAGTCCTTTGTATCAGTCAGTTTCGAAGCTCTGTTAAAGAATGCCCACTCTCTAATATTCAACTGCGAATTTCCAATCAATGGCCTTTTGAATCCTCGCTCGTTGAATCGCAACTCTCCATCAGCTACTTTTAAAAAAACGCCATCGAGGTAGACACTTAAGCGCCTGTCATCGATCATGATCAGGGTCAGGGGCTGGTTCAGAATTGTCCAGTTGAACCTGGCTTGAGTTAGGTAGAAGCCAATGATCTACTGCCTGTCCATAAAAGAAGGGACAGGTAAAGGTGGCTTCGACGTCGGGGGGTTCCTAGAGTGATGAAAGATGCAGAGGACAAACGTTGCTACAAACCAGGTTTGAATTCTTAGCGTTGAAGCCACCAACTTTTTAAGGCCCGAGCTACCATGTCTTGATTGAAAATTTGCTAGACATGGATATTTGTCAAGTGTAATGAAGAAGTTGACAACACTCGCCGGTTCCCATTCATATTCGAAACCTGGAACTTCCGGTTAAAGTCTCCTGAGTCATCTACTCTCGGTTGATTGATATCTGTGTTGGTCTCTGCCAAGTCGAACCCAACAGCCCTCGGGATTTCCCCTGAAACGGGCAGATTTCCGTGGCATGGATATGTTTAAGTTTCTGGTCCTTGTAAACCTGGTGTGAGATTCCAGTGGATTAATCGACCCCTGGTTTTTGTGCGAGCTAACTCGTGGTAGTAACGACCTGGGTTGTCGCTTGCATCGGCTGCGGAGTCTTCGCCGCTGGATTGATGCGCGGCGTCAATTTAAGATGCCGGTCTAGAACGCAAGGGCCTTCGATGCTAAGATTGGTATGGATTATGGAATGTCTAGATACGGACTGAAATACCCTGAAGTTGTGAGTGGCGTTGGTCAATTTGACAAGATAGGCGAAACACCCCTCTAAGCCGGTGTGGGGATTAACGATCAAGAGACAATGGACATTGATCAAAGAAAGATGCATAAAGACTTCCCCGCCTTGTCGAGGGAATGTCTGCTTTGAAAATTTAAGCTAACAATAGTTCCTGTGGTCGTAGACATGGGTCTTGCCGACTAACAGGCCTCCTTCGTCAATGACAGGCCCCTCGTCAGCTCCAGGTCCACATTTCACCTACCCGGTCTCGGCCAGATTTAAATTTCAAGCGAGCTTCGTACTCATTCTTTGTGGTTAAGATCAACATTGCAATCGCAGCAGGGTGTGACGCGTCTTTTCAAATCGACCAGGGCATCGTGATCGAAGGCGCCTAAGGCGGATGCACCATGGTCTGCGCTCTGCAGAAACCTTAAGTACCGAAGAAGTTCGGACGGAAAAGTAATTTCCACCAGATATCATGAAGCAAGGCGATAAGAAAAATCCGCCTCTTTGGCGAGCGGATGCAAGTCCGAAAATATCCAGGGCTCGATACTCGCGAGCAGACGAGCAAGAAAATCTGGCGACTAGACATGTAAACTAGTGAAAGATGCGGATTTCTCACCTGAGACTTGCCATTTCTTTCGTTTGACATCGAGATTTCGACTCATCCATCACACTTGAGTGGTCGCCATGATTGGATTTCTAATACAGACCCAAACCCGAGATTGACCATCGTAAGCTCGTCTACCGTTCTTGGTCTAGGAGATTAGTCGACGAATGTGCAATTTTAGTAGTGCCATATTGTGCTGGCGAGGCGGATTTGCGTGCATGAAAGGAAGACATTGAGAATGAGGCGGTGACAATTTGCACTCTCACTGGTCATTAAGTGGACGGAAAGGGTCACGGTAATTGTAGACTGAAATGACGCTCAGATAGCGATATTATTGTAGGTAGGTCACAAAACCAGATATTAACAGGGTCGTATATCAACAGGTAGGTGCTGGTCTACGTTGAAGATCAATGCAATGGTGTATGCCATGTTTTTCATGGCTCATGTGTTACTTTATTGTTCCAGGCAGAGGTAATTGCCGGAAAGGTGTGCTGTCATGAGCAAGCATCTAAGCAGGAAGCTTGAATCCAGATCCTCTAAGCTTCTGGAACACACCTTTGGGATCGTACTTCTTGGAAGCGGACTTGAGGAAGCGAACCGAGTCGGCACCGTAGTGCTTGATGGGCTCTTGGTCGCCCAGAGCATAGTTGAGGTAGTTCCAGTCCTTGTTGACACCGATCTTGGTGGCGTACTTGTTGATCTCATCCCGGTACTGCAGAGTCAAGGGAGCAATTTTCTTCTGGTTGGCCTCGGTATCCACAGTCACGGCGATGAGCCACATGATGGTGGCACCATTAGCGACGATATTCTCAAGACCTAGGACGTTCCCACCAGCCTTGCGGGAGTGACGCACGATGGACTCGGTCACGGGCTGGAACTGGACGAGGACGCTGAAAACAGACCCGGGAGCTGCAGCCTTCATCTTGTTCACGTATTCCTCATGCTTCTTCTCGACGAACTTCATGACACGGATGTCATTGGAGGTGAGACCGGCCATCCAGTTGGCACTAATCAGGCAGGTTAATACGATGGGGCCGTGTTTTTTTAGGGATGTAGAGAAACTTACTAAAGACCGAGAGGAGTGGGACCAGTGAACTGGGGAACAAGATCGGCAATGTCACCAGTGCTCAGGGTGGTGGAAGTGTTGGCGATGGCGAACATCTTGTCAAAGGCAGGGGCATTGTCGATGGCGTCAGAGTTGGAAAGGACCGATAGGAGGATGCGCTCCGTGCCGGTCCACTGAACAGAGACGATGATTTGCGAGGCAGCATCGGTGTCCATCTTCTCGACGAAGTCGATGTATGCATCGAATACAGTGTCGCGCTGGGCTAGGTCGTAGGTGACGAAGCCTCCCCACAACTTATTAGACTCGACAACATCTGTAAGCCAGTCAGTATCGGGACAGTGATATGAGAGGATGATGACGGGTAAGATGAGAGATGAATCACGTACACTGATCAACGCGAGTGACAAAGCCAAAGTTTCCAGAGCCGCCCTTGAAAGCCTTCCACAGATCACGGTTCTGGTCCTTGTTGGCGTTGACGATTTTGCCATCGGCGAGGACGACCTCGAAATTGGCGACGTTGTCGCAAGCGAAGCCGCGGGCGTTGGTGTGGAAGGAGTACTTTATAGATTCTCAGTATATGATGAGGTGTTGATGCAGCCTGTAGGATGAAGGATGCAAGACGAAGGATGAACTACTTACGCCTCCACCGGTAGTGAAACCACCAACACCGACAACAGATGCTCGGCCGCCGACGGCAGTGACACCGTAGGGGTTGAGCGCCTCATAAGCCTCGCCCCAATTGGAGCCAGGCTGGATGGAAGCAATCTTCTTCTTGCTGTCATAGGTCGTGGAGTTCATGTAGCCTATGAGACGGGTCAATCAAGCTGCAACGCTACTCAAATAAGCAAGGGTGGCGTACTGAAATCGATCGTCACACCCTTCTCAATGCCGTTGGACCCCTTCCAGGCCGAGTGGGCGCCGCTTCGCATACCAAAGGGACACTGGTTGCTGGAAATGACCTTGGCAATACGGGACACATCCTTGGTGCTCTCGGGCAGGACCATGCACCAGGGCTCCAGGGCTGCATTGGCAGAGTAGTACGTCTTCAGGCGAGCGTTGTACTGGTTGCTGTCTGGGACATAGACTTTGCCCTTGAGCGCGGGGACAGCGGCGAGGGCGTCGCACTTGTGTTGTGTTGCATGTCAGTTCAAACTTGCGCAATAACGGCACGAGGGCTAAACAAATGTGCGACGTTTTGGAACCAAGCGAGAAAAGGAAAACCTACGCAGCTGGATGCATCCACAGTAGCCGCGGAGGCGGATGCGGCGAGCATCACGGCACTAGCGAGCGAGTACTTCATTGTGCTGGATAGGGTGGGATTCTAGAACTCGGGGAGAACTGGGAGATACGTAGAATAGACGAAGAAGGATAGAGAAGGCGACGATCAGAGAAAGTAAAAAAGAAAGAAGCCAGAGCGAGGGGGAAAGTACTTGAAAGCCAGCACTCCTCTTGCTCGCAGCCAACAAGGGACGGGATAGTCGGCGATGCTTGAACGTTCAGGCACAAGGGTTCACCTCTATGAGCTTGGATTAGAGCCCTCCGCCCCCGGGAAAACAGAGCGGGTCCCCTGAAATTGGTGGAGTATTCGGGGCAGTAAGAATTAAGTAGAACTAGCGGGCCTTTCTTTACGTTGGCGTCAGCACCCAGCTCCCGAGCTTACCCACTTGGCCAAGGACGAGAGTCATGCGGGGAAGAGACTAATGATGGGGGGCGAAGACGAGAAAATAAGAATCGATAAGAGCATAGCTGGAACGGTAATTTATGTTGAGAAAGTGGTAGTGGAAGTCTATTTCGAAGACGCGAGGAAAGCAGGGGTCCTTCTTCGAATTCGAACATGGCATTTCTTTTTGGCCATAGTAAGAAATCATACTTTCTTCGCGCGAGGCAGTCGAGAAGCGTGTGGCTGGCACAACTACCGTGATAGGCTCGGAAGAAAGGAAAAATCTCTCATTCGTATCTTTTGCTAGTCCAGCTGAAGCGGTTCGTCTCTCAGAGCGGAAGGGGGTTTGTCGATCTGATGCAGCATCTCCCGCTTGATCCCTGGACGCGCAGCAGCCAACAGAACCAGGAACCTGGAAGCAATTTCCAACCAGCAGCCCAAAAACCAAGGAAGAGGAGAAGTCTTGTCTTGGGAAGGCTTCGACGGAAGGAGAAGTCCCGCCACACGCGTCTTGGCATTACGCCTTGCAACAGGACTCTGGGTTCCGTAGGGTTGCCTCTACTACAGTGTGCTGTGTAGTGTAGTACTGCGTAATTAGTACGTAGTCTAGGTGGTGGTATGGGATTCATGGACCCTGGATTATCGGATCATCATGCTCGATGACCGGTTTGGCGGCCGCCTCTTCGCGCCAGAAATGACCCTTGTCTCATAAATTACGTATCTTGGGGAGTTAGCTGGCTGTTAGTAAATGTCATGGTGTTTGCCGTCACAGAAAACTGGCATTACAATTCGCGATTCAGCCATCTGAATGGCTTACGGACGCATCCGGTGGCGCAGTCTAAATATCTGTGGCTTACCAGCATCTCGCTCCTGTTGAAGGAAACGTCGGTTGCAGCACCTTCCATGTCCCGAAGCAATGCCTTGTTGCGTTGGGGGATGCGCTACGTAGGCTAAATGCCTCTGCTAAACTAGAAGCTTAGTTTAGTTCCAGTGCAACGGCTAGGAAGATCCCTGAACCGGGCCGCCGGGGAAGCGGAGGTGGTGATGCTGCGGCCAATGGTGTTGCCACGCTTAGAAGCGACCCTGAGAAGCGACCCGGCTGGCGGGCCATCACCCGCGATCTTGATCATTGGATCGCCGGCTGTGAGACCCTACGGGCTATGCGAAGAGGGCAGCGAGACGGACTTTCTTTTAACCCCTTTTCTAGCGTTGTTCCCTTGAGAGGTCTCGCATTAACTCTGCAAGGGTTTTCCTAAGTCTGTCATGGGTTTCACGCTATGCTGTTAGTGCTCACAAAGGCACGCAATCGCCAAGACGACGAACTCGTGTAGCGGTTGGGCTTGTTCGAGTCGTGCCAGTTATCGTCCTGTTGTCATTTGTCAAGGACCTGTCGAGGGTTCCAAGAATGAGTCCCGGGTTTTCTCTTCTGCCCCGTTTTCCCCATCTTTAATCCGGCGACGATCCGTGTGGTCTGCCGAGAACGATTTCGATTCGATGCCCACTTGTTGACAACACTTCTTTTGCTCTCTTTCACATGATACAGCATGGCGACGTTTCCTGTCCTTGATGGCGTCGAGGTCTTTCGCCTGCCGCCAGAGGGCTATGTCGTCGACTTTGCCCATCCGAAGCAGCAAAAGGTGCTGGATCACTACTTGATCTTTGGCATTGGCGGGCCGCTGGCCTTCATTGCGCTGCTGCAGCGGTACTACACCAAGATTTTCCTGTCCAAAGGGTTGCAAGTTGACGATGGTATGCAACATCTCCAATCCAGTAACGGAAGACGAGACAGAGAGAAAAGATGGCTAACATATATCAGGATTCATGTTTCTTGGCTGGGTACGTTGTTTTGGTCCGCGCTCGAGCACCGCCACTCGGACAATGGCACACAGACGGGTTTCACTCGCGGACAAGTGCTCACAGTTCTCCAGTTATCATCAGTATTGACTCAAGCCTTGATGACTGGTACGATGCCCGCTTCTCCACTTCCCCACGCTTGACCGGTTTCCATGACTGACGCAGATATCTCGAATAGCTTCCATCGCCCAAGGCGGCATGTGTGCGCACTCGTGGGAGATGTCCCTAGTGCACTACCAACGATACGCTCTCGTCAGTAACACCGATCCATCGTCGAAGCTCCCTCAGTCTTTCTCACGAGTACAAACAGATTAGCTACATCGCCGCGCCCGTCTACATGCTATGCAACGGCTTCACCAAGCTCTCGCTGCTGACCTTCTACCTGCACCTCTCACCGCAGAAGTGGTTCCGCGTCTCAGTGTGGATCAGCATCGTTATTGTCGCCATCTACACTATCGTGATCACTTTCATGATGCTGTTCGTCTGCAACCCGCCGCGCAAGGCTTTTGACTTCAAGGTGGAAGGAACGTGTACCGACGCGGCCATCTTGTATATGGCCACAGCTGTGTCCAATATCGTGACCGACGTGATGCTTTTCCTGCTACCGATTCGAATGATATACATGCTCCACATGCCCAAAGTGCAAAAGTTTGGCGCTATTGTTGTTTTTGGAATTGGTTCAATGTAAGTATCATAAGGCTCCCGTGGACATTTGACTCTGACTTCTTGCAGGACCATCGCTACCTCAGTCATCCGTCTCGTTAAACTGCCCGTAGTTCTAGCGAGTACAGATCCCTCATGGGACGCTGCACCAGCCAACATCTGGACGTGAGTCCCCGCCTTTGATAGTCTCCGCCTTTGATAGTCTCTCTGCACCATCACTTGTTAACACAAACAACAGCTTCATCGAGGCCAACCTCTTCGTCATCTGCGGCTCCATGCCGACCCTGCGCAAGTTCTTCAAACACCTGATGCCGCGCATCATGGGCTCCTCAGGGGCGTCCAAATACTCCGAGTCGTACGGAGCCAAGCAGCACAGCAACACACTAAGCCGGGTTCGCAAGCAGCGCAGCGCGTATGCTCAGTTCCCCGAAGATGACGGCACCGAGATGCAGCGGTTTTCCGACGACGAGAACAAGGAACCAGCAAGGACTGTCCACGTTTCTGGGAGCGGCGATGGCGATGTTCAACGAGATGATCACAGCGACAGGGCCATTTTGCGGACCCAGAGCTTCACAGTGCAGTATACATAAGCACCTGTCATGTCGTTTTCGGTAAAAGGAGACAGAGGTTCGTGGAGTCAATTTTGGGTAAATAGAGAAATAGGAGTTGGTGTCTTTGGGATTTGCCGTCATACAGGCAATAGCTCCAACGAGGTCTAGAATAGCGGGCAATCCCTTTGAATACATCGGGCAGTAAAGCCGTCGATATTGTGATAATTCAATCCCAGGCTACACTGGTTGTAGAAAATGTCGTAATCCTCAAATCCATCTGATTAGGTGTTGTATTAGGGCTAGAGGTCCCTTGATGTTTCGATGACTTCTTGGCGAGCCAGCGTGTGCAGAAAATTGGCCAATTCGGCCGTAGCTAGCCTAGCTACATAATAGAAGACTATCGAGCCTAGTAGAAGGTAATACATCGCTTGTTATTCCCTTCCATTTGCATCAAGCTATAGGAGAGGCAAACCGATTACGGTTTATGCAAAAGAGCCTTGAGGAAAGAAATTTGTGCAGGTGGAAGTTTGTGTCAGACAACCCGTTCGACCACTGCACTACAAAAAAACATCTTGGTTAGTAGTGTAGGGCTTGTCGCCATCTATCTGGCAGTTTGGTTTATCACGTGTCTTCACTCTTCGCACCGAAACCCTAGACCGTATTAGGAGAATAGACAGCAGGGCCGATGAGAAGACGACAATCAAAAGATGGTTTCATGCTGAAGTAGCCAAATCTGGGGATCATTAGGTCGAGGCTAGTGCAACGTCCGTAAACCAAGGGAGGCGGGGCAAAGTAAGATATTGAAGTTGCTCTTGAGGTTGTCATACAATGAATCGAGAATCTAAATCGCCTACGGATTGCTTGCAGCCTTAATATGGCGGCGCTAATTTAAGCAATAAGTCAATTATGCTATTGTGTCATGGCAGCCAACGACCACGACCCATGGCCTCGTTACGTCTTCTTGTCCCAGGATTATTTCCCGTGACCGCGAAGCAACTCGATGGTACCAACTGTCGTATTTAAGAAGCAGCAACATAATAGGTTCACGTCCTTGCTCGGTGGCTGGTAAGAAAACTAACAGATCATCTTCAGTATCTCGAATATTGACATAATTTTGGCCCGTATCGAACAGTAGCTTGGAAATAGATGCTGCTGATATGACACTAAGATATTCCGACGCGATTGCCAGCCATGATCTAGAAAATAGTGATCCGCGTAAGTACCGTCATAAGCGGAACTGACGCATTTTGCCAATCGCTTGAGTGATAAGACATCCAATAAGCCCAGAAAATGAAGGAAGGAATTATCGCAACAAGGTGATAGATCGCAAGAAACCTTGGAGATAATATATAATCTGCTTCGATGCCGAATGCTATACTCTCTCTTGTTTCATCGTCAATTGTGAAATAAGCTTTCGTCTTAGGAATCTTACTTAGAAAAGAGCTTGTTGCTGAAAGCCGAATGCAGTTATGCCATGACAAGATCGTCTATAAGCATATGCCGTGGCATTTACTTAGAAGAATTTGGAATATTTCCTGATTAATGAAAGGTGGCTTGATATTTGGACGGCGTGGTTCGTACTCGTAATGATATAAGTGACCGTGGTAGTCTGGCAACTCATGTTTCGAACTAGACATGACTTGATTGGCGTACATCCTCTTAAACTGTTAAAATATAAGCATATATGGGATGAAAGAGAGGAGGGGGCTCAGAGGTCTAGTTGACTGGTGCCTACTCACTTTGACAAATCTACAGTTCAAAAATCGAAATGGAGAGAAACAGTGGGGGAGTGCATGGCGATGCATCCGGTGAAAAGCTCGAAGGGTTCTGAAGAACGATGAATCGCAAGGGCCATCCGGAATAAGGAACTGTTCGAGCTCGAGTGACCAACGCCACCCTTGCACAGCAAACAAGACCCGCAAGCACGACACTCCATAAAAGGCGGCGAAAGCATTACCGGACTGCACGCCCTCACTGTTTTCAGGTGCCCCTTCCTCTCGTGTATCGGTGTTTCCCAAGCTAAGGCAAGCACGCGCACGCGCACTTGATCCGCTGTTTGATGGTGTGTTGGAAGACATGTACCGCTGGGCCGCCGCTGAAGGGGCATCCGTCGCACTTTGCAAGAGGTTCTTGGGGTTTATGACGGCTGATTTGAGTAACTTGATTGTATGATTCAGCGAAATGGCCCTGGCGATTGATGACGGGCGTACTGAACAACAGTGACACTTGGGTGGATGATCATCCATAAGATCAAGAATCTCGCTGAGAAGGTTCGCTACTTCCTCGGACACTTCATTCTGAAAGCGACATCCGTAAAACTTGCTATTTTAGCGTGAGAATTTCGAACGAAACATATGGGTACCTACTTTCCATTCTACACGTTGGTTGCCTGTTTCAACGTCCCGTAACGGAGGTCTGAGCGGCGACCAGTCCCACTGATATCGAGTATAGCTCTCCAAATATAACTTCGTCTTGTTTAGGAAAGAAATGTCGTTTTTCGAGCTCAAAGTGATCGAAGACTTAGGAACAGTATTGATGATTTCACGAAGAGTTCCTGGCAGCCGCAAGACTCGCAGGTTAGTGAGCAAGGTCTGGAAAGCTCAGCCGCGCCGCAGGAAGGATTCCATCTGTTCAATCTCTGGGAATTCTAGCATCTCCTCAGAGCCCTCATCGTCGTCGTCGTTCTCATCATCATGAGGATCCTCGCCTCGTTCACAAGTACCGAGATCTTCAAGTGGTTCTCCGGTGTGTGGCAATTTTGCCAGCCAGTCATTTACGTTTCCCTTCCGGACGCGTGACTTCTTGAGACGGTCGAGTCTCGTATCCGCATGTTCCATCTCATCACTTTGTATGATTCTCGCAATTTCCCGCGCCAAGATGGTTCTGTTCACGCGCTTCTGAAAAACTCTAGCAGCCATCTTCTCCTTCTCAGTGCATGTTTCATTTAGTAGCTCGATGTAATAGACTTCAAGATTCGGCGGTAGTTGTTCGCGAACCTTTCATCGCTCATCTTTGACAATGTGTTTTTGTGAAGAGGGAGTGATTCCTCGACTCGTGCGAAGTATTCCGCGAGCAAGTATATTGCATTTGACTCCATGCGGGTTGTGCCAGGTGAGGCCTTTGATGCAATATCAACTTGGTCAGATGCCAAAGATTCAAGATCATCTTCCTCTTGGGTTTCTGATGTTGTCAACGAGACTGAAAAAATGGTGCTATGATTCGGCCTAGTTTGCACACGATGACCGCTGCTGCTTGTGCGACTGCTTTGGCTGATTGAGAAACTGTTTCGTCTTGAGAATGTAGTCGATAGGTGCGTATTGCTAAGGCTTTCCTCGTCTTCGCCAACAGCGTAATCGGCACCACGAGCAAGAAGTCCACTGACAGTGTCCTTTAAATCAGGCTGAAACAATATTTCTCGTCTTTGTCGAAGTATTGCTGCATCGTGTTATGGGTAAACCGGATGATGTCGCTTTGCTTGTCGACTGTGACTAGCCCATAACACACCGCAACCATGTGTTCAATCTCCGGCAACGCATCTTGGTCAACCTCCGTCGCGCCACCCTCTACAGCCAGAGCATGTCGAAGCTCCAAAGTAGTGAGCGGCCCCTTTGCGCAGGCAATCCATGATAGAATCTGCTTGGCAAGCTTCCGGTCGCTTGATGCCTGCTTTTCGATTCGCTTCATCGCCGTCTCGTACGCATAGTCATCCGACCCGATTGTTATCTTTGCAGGAGCTCTACGGACCGCTTCAGGCGTCCTCTTACCGATTAGAGATTTAAGATGAAGCTGGGCAAGGAGAAACCTAAGCACATCAGTGTTCTTGTTCTTTTCTTCCGAAAGAGGCTACTTACATCTCCTATGCCGAATGAACTATCGTTCTTATGACCTTTTCTTTAAGTTCTGGTCTACGACGGACGAAAGTTAGCAACTGTAGTATGCTGTTGTCGAGGTATCTCCGCACATCCTCATCTGTAGCACGCATTTATAAGGAGATGCTTTCTTTCGAATATCTCAACGATATTTGGAATAAACCTAGAAGTCGCGAAGATATTGGTCCTGGGCCAGGCTCGGAGTTTGAAGACTTCTGCCAGGAATCCCGTCTGACTGCCATAGGATACTCGACATTCGTCAAGTGCGTCTATGAGAATAAAGACTCTTGAATAGAGTCTAGCCACGGATTGGAGGGTGGTCGATAGTTCTGCAAATGATGGCCGCGACCGCTCGTGCTTGTGCTTGTGGTGGAGCGACCTTACGCTGTCTGGGAACGAGCGCTGGCCTTGAGTGAGCTGCTTCAGCAAACTCGCCATGAGGTTTTTGGCCGTCTGCTTGTCTTAGCGCCGGAAATTGCCGTAAATGAACGCAATACTAATACTCCTGTCATCCTGGTACTTTGTTTGCAGATAGTTGACAACGACCAAAGTAAGAATTGTTTTTCCAGCGCCTGGAATACCTAGACAGAACAATGTCTGCTGATTGTTCTCCAGCCAACGCCGGAACTCCGCCGACTCAAGGAACCACTGGCCTGTCCCGGGCTGTCGCCTTCTAATTTAGTCACTTTGCTGAGGGGTGTGGTCGATTCGTGTGAGCCAATCTAGGATTTCCTCCTCCTCTTGAGTAAAAATACTGAATGATCCTGTCAGCCTTTCTAGGTGAGGCTGGCATTTCTTCTAAGACTTCGGATCGTTAGCTACTAAAGCACATTTGGGGGTAGTTAACGCCTTTGGGGAATGTCTGCTATATAAACCGCAACTGCGGGAACAAGGAAAAGTATGTCTTGAGTTATAGTACGGTGCGGTTGTAGAAAACATTGAACTAATGCGAGGCAGGGGCAAGCCAAGGTAAATGAATCCATTAGGAAAAGGAAATTGGGAAACGAAATTTTGTGCTCGATAAAGACTATCGAAAGCGATATTACCTACTCCTGCCGGTTCAAGTCGGTAATCTCGTCACCTTTGTAGGTTCCAGAACATGAAGAAGCTGTCGTACATAGGCTGCAGCCGCGAGCACTGCAAACTTATGCCAGTCGTCATTATTGTGCGAATCAGCGTAATCGCAGATCCCTCGAATCACAAGGCCGGGGAAGTTGTTCATCAAACCGGCAGCTTCCTTCTCAAAGCACAAGACATTAAGTTCTGGATCTGGAGCCAATTGGTCCCTTTCCTTGGCGTTCTTAATGGCTGAGTTTATGGATGCGATGATGGACATTGAATGCTCGCTGAGTCGTTCGGGGTAATCGCTCCTTAAGCCCATCAGTCCCACAACCTGCACATGTCACTCCACCCTTATGCTTGTAGTCGGTGCGGTATAGTCGATCTTCGGCAGGGAGCTGATGGTTGGATATATCGTCTATCAGCCCGAGGTGTTCTGGTATTCTATCTGGCTTTCCAGGGTCGATGTGTCGGCGTTGAATCATAAGAATCGCTTCTAGCAGCACCTCCGGGGGGGAGTTCAGCTGGCCAGTCTGTTGGAATCGACCATCTGGTAGCCACTTCTCAATGTCGTATTGCATCACTCCTCCTAGCTTACCCTGTGGTCTACTGACAACAACATCGCCGAGGCGAATGTCTCTGGTTGGTGTCGGAGCACCTCCACCGATGCCTACCATCAAGGCAAACTCCAAGCTAGGAAACGACCGGATCATATCTCGAGCGACGATCGCAGCCGAGCTGGTACCGGCCGGCTGGGAGGCATCCGATGACCACATTGTGTGCACCTATACGACCAAATAGGTAGGTGTTGCTGTTATCGACGTCGCTTGTCTCTGGGCCCTCGAATTCGTCGTCGAGCCTGCAGCATGCTGCCTCGTACTCCTCCTGTAGCGCACAGATCCAGCCGATGGCGTAGTCTTCTATGCATAGTTGAGACATTGCATCTAAACGAGCACCGTTGAGGTTATCCGTCCGGTCGTAGGCGAAACTATGATAGGGCCGGAGGTGGGATATTACATGCCGGGCCGGTAAGAATCTGGATGTCAGCCACAACCACGACAGTATCGAAGGGCGCCCGTAGTTTTGAGATGGAAGAGTAGGTAGTGCACCCAGAAAAGGCCAATTAGGGACTCGGACTAGATGGGAGCTGCGAAGACTTCCCAGCAAGACTAGAGCAAATCAGAACGCCAGGTAAACGCTGACTCACGTGGTGGTCCAACATGACCGCGAGCATTTGAGGCTGGATACTGGAAGCTACTAGAAAACAAAGCACAACGCAAAATAGAAATAAATGGCAGTAGTAAAAGATAAACGATGGGCTACTAATGACATGCATAGATTGTTTTACAATCAGAAAGAACGGCAAGCTGAACCTATCAGGAGGAGGGACGATAGACCTTTCGTGCCTCAAAGCATATTAAGAGGTAGGACGCCTTGGTAGAACACGCCCGGAAGGGTAACCAGAAATTAAATAGTATAGAAAAAAAAGCAATGAGAACAACAGTATGATGAACCAGTACTCAAGCCTCTAATTCATCAACCCTTAAGCTGAACTTGTTTGTTAGCCCACCCGTGATGTCAAGCGAAGACATGGGTCGTGCAAGGCAAACGCACTTGGTAAAAATGGGCCCTGGGCTGGCATCCAATGCTCACCTCCCTCGGTGAAGTATGTTATGTGGCTCGCGATTGCCGAGGATTGACTTTAACCGCATCATTGTTCAAAAGCCGTGTCTACCTAACCATTAATTAATAATAATCAACGTGTGTTAAAGAGAGGAATGGGGCCGGGTCCGTTCCGATTCACCAGGGACCTCCGCGGCACCGTTCCGACAACTGGATTCTATCACATGATCGAGAAACTGCAACTCGAGCAAATTGGTCCCTAAGGGGACTATACTCAAAATGGGGATGCTTATAATAATGCTACTCGCCGACATTGACGAGGTAGTGCTTTCCGCCTGTGACTAGAAATCCCGATCGGTGAAATCTCCCAGTCAAAATGATTGACAAAATCTCTGACTACATCTTTATCTTTTACAAGGAACATGTGATTATCTCTCTGTTTCTCTTGGCCACACTTGGAATTTCCTTCATTTTCGTGGCGATTGCAGAGTACTTTAAACCTGTTGGAAAGCGAAAATGTAAGAACGGGCAACGCCCTCGTCTCCCTCCTGGGCCACGAGGGCTTCCCATTCTGGGATGTCTTCGCCTCCTAGGCAAGGCTAGACATGACCCAGACCACGCTGCTGTAAGTCAAGACCTCCAAATACATCATAAATATTTAACCGAGATTTAATAGCTTAAAAATATCGCTACATATGGTGAGATGACGACAGTTCATCTCGGTTCCAAAACCTGGATCTTCCTCAACTCTCACCGTGTTGTTTCAGAAATCATCGCCAAACGAGGCAGTGTGACGAATACTCGATCTCATATGCCGATCTCCAGCGGCATCGTTAGCCACGACGGTCGTTCCTTAATCTTGCCTGTTGAGACTTGGACAGAGCGACGTCGAGTCATGCACAGCCTTCTCAGCGGTAGCGCCTTGAAGCAGTATGGGGACTGGCAGGAGCTCGAAAGTACCCAAATGATGGCGGAGTACGTTTACAAACCTCACCTTTGGTATAAGCATCACTACCGCTATGCCAACTCTGTGATTCATCGCATCACGCTCGGTGATCGTCTGACCAAGTCGACCAAGGAACTCGCCGATCTTCAGAATTGCGTCACATTCTTCGTTGGAAGTATTGGCTCCAGTGTCATAGACTGGTTCCCCGACCTTGACAAGCTCCCAAGATTCATGCAAGTCTGGCGCCCGCACTGGGAAGCATTGGGTGAATGGAACTACAACGTCTACAACTCCTGGTGGGCACCTGCCAAAAAGCATGTCGAGAACGGCACAGCGCCTCCGTCCTTCGTTCGAGACGTCCTGCTTCATGAAGACACAAAGTACAAGGGGAGCGATGAAGACTGCATGTACCTTGCCATGCAACTTATCGAGGCTGGCAGCGACACGACCCGAGAGGCATTGAACATTATGGTCATGGCCGCCCTGGAGTATCCAGAGTCGTTTCGCAAAGCGAGGGCCGAGGTTGATCGGGTTTGTGGAGTTGGAGCGGATGCGCGGCTACCACTACTCACGGACATGGACGATCTACGATATATCTGTGCAATGGCCAAGGAAGTCTTGCGATGGCGACCAATCTTTATCTTGACCCCAGATCACTGCGCCTCTAAGGACTTCGAGTTTGAGGGTTATTATTTCCCCGAAGGCACTGGGTTCGTCATCAACGAAGTTCCCGTTGGAAACGAGTGCGAAAACGCAGATTCCTTCTACCCTGAAAGGTGGCTTGATGGTCACGAGACTGACATTGCTCATGGGTTGTGGCAATTCGGTGGAGGTCGGCGTATCTGTGTCGGCTACCGCTTAGCCCAGAGAAGCTTGTTCATCAATATCGCCAGGTTGGTTCAGAGCATTGACTTCAAAGCCGTAAGTGATCCTATTTTGCCTTTGCTCCCAGCTCGCACATCTCTAATGGCAATGTATAGGACGGGCCGTACAATTCTAGAATTCTTAACCAGGAGTCGACCACGGAGCCTTTCCCAGTCAAGATATCTATACGGAGCAAAGATTATGAGAATCTTATTATTGAAGAAGCAAGACAAGCTGGCGTGCTTGAGGATTCTAGGATGGATCGTGGAGACTAGGTGGCCGCTGAAATCAATCAAATGCAACATGGAAATTGGAGTGGTGGTTTGGCAGAGAACTCTCCCGGGGGTCGTCTTGGGGTGCTTGCAATCGGCCACGTTGATTAAATTCTCAAGCAAAAAAAGTGTCGTGCTTGCTACTCTCGAATTCATCTGATAGGGAACATGTACTTGTATAAATTGACAACGAATACAACATGATGAACTAATAGAATTATATATGACAGTCTTAAGTGAAAATTGCGTTAGTTTTCTCAGTTTTATTTATTTACACTGGGGAATGCATGTGGTCGTAGTGATGCCTGCTTCTTTCTTCCATCTTTTCTTGGGCCACGGGCTACGTTCAAACCATTAGGCATTGTTCTACAGCCTGACGCTATTCATCGTATCCCTGAGCAACAAATTTTTCATCCACGCTTTCATCGCTTCGATGCACTCTCCATTCCTCTCTTCTTGGCCCTCGAGTAAGATGAAATCATGAGCCTGTCTTTGCTGGATGTCCAAGCGCAGTTCCACATTGTCTTCGGAGCGCTCAATCCTTTCCGCCAAAGTGAGGGCTTGGTCGCGAAACACTTCGTGCTCTCCTGTGGTGATATAGAGTTGCTTCAGGATAGATTTCAATCCTTTGAAAGGGAATTCTTCCATGTCAAGTGGGAATGCCAACTTCATGGCTGCGTTTTGATCATCTCGGGTACTAGTGCAGCCCAACAAGTACTTCGTAGACTTGTCCACTATGGACGCTGAGAGCATGTCGATTGAACCGTTCTCTGTGAAGGATGGATCACTAGTGCGGCTAGTTAACCAGGGTGATACCAAAAAGCATCCAGCCAGCGGCCCAGATAGTCTGACTGGTTCCAAGTCAGGGTGAGGCTGGCAGAAGTGGCAAAGCAGTTGTGCGGCCAAGTGTCCCCCAGCTGAATCTCCACCAATTATCACATCACAAGGTTTGATTCCAGATCTAAAGAGCCGCGATAGGCCATAGATTGCCTGGCTTAATTGCACCGGGTGTCGCGCGTCCGGACAAAGGGAGTATTGCAGAATTGCGACAGCTGTTTCAACACCAGTCTCGATCCCAGCGGCCACGTATGCTCTCCAACACCATTCCAAATGGCCAGGGAGTAAAGGAGAGATGTAACCGCCTCCATGGAAGAACAAAACGAACTTCTTCGCTCTCTGACGGTCCCCGACCCACAACAAAGAAGCATTGGAGTCATCCAGGTTCTCGATGTCAATTTTCAATCTGGCAGCCACTCCAGAAGTCTTTTCTTTACCTTCTTTGGAGATCATTCGCCGCATCCATGTCTCATACGTAGTTTTGGTAGAATTCGAAAGGTATTGAATTTGCCTGGCCGAGAACGTCCCAAGGACCACCCTGAGGACAGCACACACCCAAAAAAGCCGAGGAGGAAGACCTCGGGACAATGAGAGTATGAAGGAACGGATTAGGCTAGTGAGGATATGAAAGGGTGCTGATGACAAAGAAATTAGCATTCTATAGGCATGGGGACATGGCGGAACTTGAGAAAAAGTTCTTACTGAGCAATGTAAGGCGAAGAGCCAAATAGACCTTTTCCGCTGTGGAGAGTTTGAAAGCCATATGGAAACGTGTTCTGAATGCTTGGGGTTGCGCTAGAGCTACCAATCAAGTTTCCAGGCCCAGGGTAGAATGAAGTGAAGATGGTATTCGACATAAATACATGTGGTACATACCAATGGTCAGCCCGAGGTCTCGCATCGTTTTGACATTCGGAACCAAGAGTGTCATCAAGATTGCCGAGGGAGAGCGGGAGCGGAAGCGGTCCGATACCCGGGCTTATTATTGGGGACTAGCTAGCTTATCTGTTTGTAGAGGGTCAGAAAGGGCGAGAAGAAGACAAGGAACCTAAGAAACGTCATAAATCAAAATATCTGCCAACAACATTCTAATGCACCCTCATCACGACACAGCTACCCAAACTTTCATCCTATACCGCAATGTCTTCTTCAAACACCTTTAATATTGACTTGGTTGCTAGAACCATGCAAAAGTCACTGCTGAACCCTTTCCTCACAATTCCAATTGCTATCGCCATTTCTTGGCCTTCAAATTGTTACCGGGTGCCTTCGCCGTACCTGGAAATCCTCGAACGATCACGGGCTGTTGTCTACACTGTCACTATTTTAAGTGTCGTCTTAGCAGTTACCGATTTCCTCAACCATGGATTCCATAACAACTGGACTAAGAGTTCAAACTGGAAATGGCACGACGAAGTGGTTGTCATAACTGGCGGAAGCAGTGGGATTGGTGCCAGTGTTGCACAGCAACTTTATTCACGCAACAGGCAGACAAAGATCGTCATTGTGGATTATGTACCATTGACATGGAAGCCACCGAATGGATCTCTCATCCACTACTATCAGTGTGATTTGAGCAACTCTGCTAACATTCGTCCGCTGTGTGACAGGATTCGAAATGAGATTGGCCACCCCACCGTTCTCATTAACAACGCTGGACTTTGTCGTGGATTTACTGTATGCGACGGATCCTATGCTGATGTTGAGATCACCATCCGCACGAATCTCATTGCACCGTTTCTGTTGGTCAAGGAATTTCTACCAGAAATGGCACTTCGCGATCACGGCCACATCTTCCAGATCAGCTCAATGAGTGCTCTACTCCCTCCCGCTAGAGTAGCCGATTATGCTGCAACGAAGGCTGGGTTGATGGCTTTGCATGAGGTGAGTTTGTTCTCCGTCTAGGATCCCACTTCACTCATGCATCAACTGACAAGGTCAGGCTCTTCAATTAGAGTTGAAGAATATACATAACGCCCCTCGAGTACGCTCATCTGTCGCGATTCTAAGCTTCGTTCGTACACCGTTATTTAAGGGTGAGACCAAGCAGTCTCAATTCTTCTTCCCTCTATTGGATGTGGAGACTGTCAGCACTGCCATTGTGCAGACCTTATACAGTGGTTATGGGAAAGTTCTTTTCCTTCCTGGTATCATGAGATATGTCGCGATCCTGGTGAGTGTTGCATATATCTGACCTTCTGCACCCAGAGTTGACATGATTTGGTAGAAAGGAGGACCAGAATGGCTGTGGCACGTGGTAAGAGAGGGAACAAAGCAACTCGGGGTGGATTTCAAGGGGCGCCAGAAGATCGACTCAAAGACAGGCGACTTGCTCGGGTCATGCACGAAATAGGGAACTTGAGTAGAAAATGGATCAAAATTGGGATGGTTAGAATGAGAGTTTGGTGGATCAGGCTGGCCGCGGTGTTTGATCTAGCTACCACGCACATATGTTGAGCTATCTACTTCAATTGAACTCAATTCTTATCTCATTCATTCCTCTCTTGTAACATTGCCTGACTTGTGTGAAATGAGAAAAACTGACGGTGCTATCAATTGAGAGCTTGGCAGTCGCATACTTGGTGTTGATACATGGAGGTCCTTGAGCGTACATCTAGCTACCCTACACTAACAATTGCTCCATCTGGCCACTCATCGGGTAACGAGATTCACCAATAGCGGGGCGGCGGGACATGTCTGAGTTCTTGAATGTGGTGGCCGTCTGATTGGTGGGATGATTCCGACATTCGGGACCATCCCGCCAGGAATTAGCCAACTTGCAGGGGCTTGCGGAATGGTGCCGACCAAGCTAAGTGATCCCAAGCATAACGATCGGGATATGGATTAGCTCTGCTGTTGAGATCGCAGACATGCGAAAGCATACTGATCGGCAGCTTACGGATCCGGTATGTGTATTGCGCGGTATAGCGGGGAATGAGGTTTGCTCGTCTGGGAATAGTTCCGAGTTTCGGTTGTGGCCCGGTCCTTGAGTTCCTGAATGCTCCTGCTCAAGTACCTCTAAGCATCATGTGAATACTAGTCCACAGATCTCTCGTCTATTTGATTGCCTGTGGGCCCTGAAGAAACGCCAAGTCGAGATCTTGCCTTCTCACCACTCCTATCACCGCTACCATTTCAGTTTTGTAATCCCCGTCTAACCATGAAGTCTGATGAAGGTATGCGTGAGAATTTCAGTCAGTTTGGCTGCATTGGCAGCGGATTTTCGGCCATTGGACTTGGGGCAACACTACAACGGTGGTATGGCATAACCGACATTCAGTTCTTCGAAAGAAATGACCGACTCGGCGGAACATGGAACACTAATAAATACCCTGGTGAGTTCTGGAATTGAGATATATGCCAGCCCCTGACAGAATCTATGCTGATTGACCAGGGTGTGCCTGCGATGTTCCAAGTGCGCTCTATAGCTATTCTTTCGAGCCAAACCCAAACTGGTCACGAGTCTTGCCCTCCCATGACGAGCTCTGGGCCTACCTCCATCAAGTCGCCACGAAGTATGGGCTTGTTGACAAGATGACATTTGGCGTTAACGTGAAAAAGTGCGAGTGGATTGAGGAAAAGAAAAGATGGCGACTGCATATCCATCATATCAAGACCAACAACATATTTATTCACGAGTGCCAATTCCTCTTCTCAGGTTCTGGGCAGCTTGTCACACCACGTGAACTGGACATCCCAGGGGCGGCGACTTTCAATGGGCCCATTTTCCATTCTTCGCAATGGAGAGATGACGTGGAGCTGAAAGGAAAGAATGTCATCGTCATTGGAAACGGCTGTACAGCTGCCCAAATCGTTCCTTCTATCGTGGGAACTACAAAGCACCTCACGCAGATGATACGCTCAAAGCATTGGATCCTTCCGTCGATTGACAGCGCCCAGACCAAGGCCATGAGCTATCTGTTCAAGTACATCCCGGGATCAATGGCTCTGCAGCGCTTCCTTGTTTATCTGGTGGCGGAGAGAGAGCTGAGAGGATTTCCAATGACCAAGGCTGGTGCTCAGTACCGTCGATTCCGTCGTGCTCAAGTTGAAAAGTATATGAGATCGGCTGCACCGAAGAAATATCATGATATACTCATACCGGATTTTGAGGTCGGCTGCAAGCGAAGAATCTTTGATTCAGGGTATCTTGACTGCCTCCACTCAGAGAACTTGGACCTGACCGACGACCCGGCCCTCCAGATCGTTCCGGAAGGCATCAGGACGAAACATGGCCTCATCAAGGCTGATGTCATCGTTCTGGCTAACGGTTACGTGACCAATAAGTTTCTTCATGGAGTCGAGGTTGTTGGTCGAAAAGGGACATTGGAAGAGCACTGGGAGTCTTTTGGCGGCGCTGAGGCCTATAACTGCTCTGTGTTGAGCGGATTCCCTAACTTCTTTCTGCTTCTTGGTAGGCTCACCTCACGCACTCAATTTTTCATAATCCTATACTAATCAATCAAGGTCCAAATGCGGCCACAGGGCACACTTCCGCCATTATGGCTGCTGAGAACTCGATCAACTACGCCATGCGAGTGCTCCGTCCAGTTCTCAAAGACGAGGCTAGTGTGGCCGAGCTTAAACCAGATGCCGAACACCGTTACGTGACCCAAATCCAAGACGATCTCTCGAAGACCGTCTGGAACTCCGGATGCCAGAGTTGGTACATCGAGGGCAAGGCCGGAGGGAGGACATGGAATGCCATGAGTTACCCATACTCTCAAGCTCACTTCTGGTACCGAAGCTTGTTTCCCACGTGGAGCGATTGGGAATACTCGGTAAGCCATCCGTCTGAAATACAAAATGGAGCTGACAGGGAGATTAGGGAACAGTCAAGATCAGACCAATATCCTTGCTCGGTAAAGTATTTAGGGTTATGCTCGCCATCAGTGGATTCTTCTCCTTGAGCGCTATCTGGTACTTGAGCTTGAGGTACTCTGGTGACATTGCCAGGTATTCTCCGTGGGTGAAGGAGCGGCTATTGCAAGTCATAAGTAACCGCCTATAAATTGGCTTGGGGTCGTTGTATGCCTGTGTTTGGGTCGAGTACGGCACATGCGCATAAATGTGTCAGAATGTAAGAGTAGAACTTAGGTACTTCGCAAATGATTCCACTCGAGTAACGTGTCTGATATTATACTCTCGTTGAGAAATTAAAACAATCCGGATGTTGAGAAATTAGGCCGCGGAGTCATGTTTGCCTGTATTTTACGCTTCTGAAACGACTGAAGTCACTAGGTTAATGCTACCATAGTGATTGCCGAGCTTCAGGACGTTTGAATGCCTCCGAGTGAAGGAAAACACGACATACACCGATGAATTCCATACCAGAACGAGCATATTGTCACAACTATCATCAGACTCTAGGATCATGGTTGCTTTTTTATGCCCTTATAACAGGCCACAGGCTCGAGCCCCTGAAGGCTCGGATCCCTGACTTAGGTCACGAGACCGTCTTTTCCTTTATGTATATAAGGGCTGATTTAGGCCCTTCAAATAGCTAGAAATCAAGAGCTTCTATTCACATCACAATGCACCCTTCCTATCCGATGCAACACATATCATAAGAGCCATAATATTGCTAAATTAAAATGCTCAAAGATATGTAAACTAGACTATAAGGTAAGCTAAATGAACCTCTAAATTATTACTATATATAAACTTTCTTATTTAATATTAATGACATCAGCAAGCTGATGTGTTATATCGTGTGGTGTTTTTTACCACCTCTTGACATGCTGTGGTCAGTCCTTTTTCCAGGCAGTCCGTTTCCTCTGTGGAGCGGAACACAAAACCCATCTAATTTGAGAGACATGTGACTGCCAAAGATACGACTAGGCGTTGAGAAAGCCCCCGCATTATGCCTTAAAATTGCATAAGGAACGGTTGAGCACTAGTTGGTTTAACTAATATCGTTTGGCAATTACAATTGAGTGATGTGAGTATTTATCAAGATTTTTGCAGAGTAAGAGCTTTGGATGACGTGTTAGACCCGGGTAATCGGGCTCGAAATCATAAGTCAAGTAGGGCTGCTTAATTGCTAGATGGAAGAGGAAGAAGGATTACAATCTTAGCTTATGCGGACTGTAGGTCCGAGCTACGGACCTGCTTGGTCTGTAGCTCCGGCCCCGGGTTACTGTACTTAGGTTTCTTTAGCTGTTGACACCAGCCTAGCACGTCATCTTGCCCCTAGGGGATTCTGTAGACATCTCTAGTAGATATCTTCATGACGGTAATAATACAACAACAACAACAACAAATTAGACCCGGGTAATCGAGATGTCCTAATTTGATGAAGCGGAACTCCTCCGGCAGGCGCCAGAAAGTGAACGGGACCACCGGGACATGGGTTGGGTGTTTGTGGCGTTCCAAATGCAACGATACACGCGCTAGCTAGTTACAATCGGAACGAACCCGACTTACGGCTCGCGTCATGTGCCATTCGGATTGTAATTGCTGTTTTGACAATCTGCTAGCGAGAAAATATGGCTGGCGAGATGAGTGACAGACATCGCTTAGGATGTTTGCGGATCTAGCGTAAGAGAATTAAAGGTCTCTAGGCCCTGATTGCTATTCGGCATTTGACCAACATCATCAATCTTCTCTTCCATTATCACAAAGATACTCTATCATCTGTCAACATGCGCCTGACAAACATAGCCGGCGTTTTAGCAAGATTTGTGTCGGTGGCTCTGAGTAGTCGTGTTGACACTCATTTCCATGCTCTTCCTGCCCCATACCTAGCTGCTGTCGCCGCAGCTGGCGGTGACCCATCTGGGTTTCCGAGCCCGGCGTGGACTATTGAAGCTGCTCTCAAATCTATGAACAGTATTGGAACAAGCTTAGGTGCGTCGCATTGACAACAACCTAGATTTTAACTGACAAGGGCTAGGCATCATGTCCGTATCGTCTCCTGGCGTCGGCATCGCGGGGACGGGTGACGCGGGGAGAGTTCTTGCACGCACAGTGAACGGCATCTTTGGTGGATATCTGAACAACACCAAATGCAAGGGAAAACTCGGCTTCTTTGGCGCTCTTCCGGACTTTCAGGACGTGAACGGAACTCTAGCGGAGATCGACTACCTCTACAAAGAACAAAATCTCTCTGCGGGCGTCACTGTCTTCACTAGCTATGGAGGGAAGCTATTGGGGGCTCCTGAGTATGCACCTATCTGGAAAAAGCTCAACCACTACAAGGCCCTCATCTTCCTCCATCCATCAGTCCTCGAGGTTACCCCCTTTTTCATCGGTCCAGCAATTCCGCAGCCCATCGTCGACTATCCCCTCGCTACAACCCGCGCTGCAGTCGATCTAGTCATGACTGGAACCCTGCGTGCCTGCCCGAATATCGACATCATTCTTTCCCATGTCGGAGGAACTATTCCCTTCGTTGGTAGCCGAGCGATCAACAGCCTAGCATTGCCTGACATTGCCAGCCTCTCCAATGTCACCATTACCCAAGCTAAGGCTGATTTTGGCCGGTTCTACTACGACACTGCATTGAGCACGAGTGCAGCTCAGCTCAATGGTCTTTTAGACTTCACGAGCCCTGATCGCATTCTGTTTGGCTCGGATTTCCCCTACGCCCCCCAACTAGCCATCGACGCAACGATCGCGGGATACGCCAAATTCGTTGCCACCGACTCGCGGGGTGCAAAGATTAGACCCGAAATTCTTCGACAAAACTCATTGAAGTTGTTGAACAAGCACTCTCAGGGGCGCGTCTACAAATAGAGTGTCTTGCGCAATCTGCTCGATTAGTCTAGCTACCTTCAGAAAATTACTATTCCAGCAAACTGCCCTTATGGTACATTATGCAAAACGCGTAAATACTCCGATTTGAATGTAATCTAGTCGTATCAAAAAGTAGGCAGAAAGTCCATCGTTGGATCTTCGTTGGAGAAGAGGAAGCCCATCATATACGCGTCATCAGGTCCTTCAATCAGAGAGGCTAGCGGAAATGACATATCGAGGGCATCGTAAGGCAACTCTTGCTCCTGTTGGGGTCCGCCACGCTGTCCATCCTCCTCACCTCCGGGTTCGTGATGTATCTCGGGTTCACTCGCTGTGTTGGAGGCATATCGTTAGCGAAGCCGTCACGGTGGTGCTTCTATAGTTATGACGGGCGTACCTGATATCTTTTTGAGAACATGATCGTTGAATTTTAGTAGGAGGTCCAACGACTTGCGACTTGAAATACTAAACGTCGCCTGGTCATTTAGGATCCCCTGGCACTTGGTCCATGCCGTCGCCATCTCTTCCGGGTCTAGAGAATTCCACAGGGAAGGACACAAACGAGCAAGTATGATAACAAGTGCGCCAGAACAAGCATCTGAAGTAGTCAGCTTACAGTGAGCAAGGCGATGATCAGGGGTGTATCATCTTACAAAGTCCGTTCCACCACCACGCCCCAGTGGTATTTGTTTTATGAGTGCTGTAGACCAAAGAGATGAGTTGCGTGCCCGCATCGACACATTCCTTCGCACATTCAAGTGCAAATGATGAGCCAAGACGGCCATTGAACGATTGAGCCCACGTTGAAGAAACTTCCTTGGAAGGTTGCCTCATGGAGCCATTTGCAATGGAGATTTTTGTCAACATAGGCCGAAATAGCATCAGCTGAAGGTATAAAACTCTATGTCAGGTCAGATCTATTAGCCCAAAACAAAAGCATTTTATTACTAACCTAGCGTGAAGAACATTTCTTTGAATCTCAAGAATCGACCTGTCTTCGGCAGGTAGAGTGTCCAGCGACGTAGGGCATGTCCATGAAATGAAAGGCGAGACCGACTTCTCAAAGTCATTTAACTGTTGGTGAATTTCCATAATCGTGTCAAAATTGTAGGGGATTTTAGAACGTGGACTGGGTGATGCTTCCCCACCGCAGTCTCGGGTGAGCCATGGTTGGTATATCTCAGAGAGTATCCGTTCTAGGACGGTGTTGAGTCGCATTGTCTCGGTGCTGAATTGTAACTTAAGCCGCTCACTCTCAGACTGTGACGGCAATGGGCAGTTCATCGGCTCCGTTGCGGAAAATAGCGTCACATTTGTGGTCATGGTTGGCCGACCAAGTGTCATACTGACGAGCCTTGAGTCACGCCATTTGATCAGCAATGATAGAATCGCACCAAAGTAAGTTCGGGAGCATAGACTTACATATCTAAAACGACACACCCATTCCAAGTTCGTCGTCGTGCCTCCCTCTCACGAATGCCGCCGGGACAGGAAACTCGGTCGATGTGTAGGCCGAGGCCTTGTGCCACACGACAGGCAACACCAACAGAATTCCAGCATCGATGTGGGACAGGCATGCCCTGAAGAACTAGCGCAACTATCAATAGGGCTTGTACGACCCCCATGTTGTTACTGTCCAACAGATCGAGCCCGACAAAGCTCTTGGCACGGGTGAAGAATGCTTCAATGGCGGTCGCCTTCTCCGCAGCGTTTAGGTCTGAGAATGTGCAACCTAGAGCGAAGATGGAGTTAAGCGCGCAGTGAAATACGATAGTGTTGGCACCGGCCCCGGGGGAGCTACCCAAGCCGAGTCTGGAGGAATCCGTCGCTTGGGGGTTGGTTGTATGGCTGGGCTGCCACAAGCTGGCATACGCTTCCTCAAAGGCCAGCCGATCGAAAAAGGGGTAAAGATAGTAAACCCGTGCGAAATATCTCTGAAGAAGATGATCGGCCAATGGACGAGGAGGGAGAGTGAACTTGTCGAAGTTGGCGTAGGTCGAGAAGGCGCTCTTGTTGCTTGCTGGGTCAGACGCTGGCTTGGAAATGTTGGGTGGGTGCGATCCCATTGAATCTGCAGCTTCTTTCAAAAAGGAGGCAGCAGACGAGCTGCCGAAGAAATCATGCATGGCGCTTGATGAGCCGGAGAGATCATCCTCCGAGACGATGGTGCCCATAGCAGAAATGCCGGGAACATCAACCTCCTCACCGTCGGCTTGGTCATGGGCGAGTGACGCCTGAACATTGGTCGGGCCACGCCGGCCTTCCGAGACATCCGAGGCTGCAGCGACCGAAGGACTTGGGCCTTCGACTAAAGGACGAGTTGGGCCTTCGTTTACATTCTGGTGAGGCTGTATGCGCGGGCGTAACTCAGTGTGTGTCATTTGCGGCGGTAGGGTGGTTGACGTAGGCTGCGGCGCCTCGCTACTACTGCTCTGCACAGAGCAGGCTTGCTCCAGCTCACGGATACGGTCATGAAGAGACTTAGTGTACCTAGACAAGTCAACAGGTACACATGAGAACAGGAATAGGGCGAGGCAGACTCATCGCTAGATGCTGTACGGACGTTTCCAGCCTTGTATATACACTGCTCGAGGCCCAATGACCGCCGCTGGCACGTTGAGCACACAGGCTTGCCTCCATCACAGCGGGCCTTCCGCTCCCTGCAGGGCTCGCATGCGAGTGCAATTTTCCGGCGCTTTTGTCTCTCGCCAACGCTGGACGACATAGAGAGTTAATTTCAGTGCGGATTGGGTTTGCGTATGAGAAGATAAAGCGGTGAAATAACAGAGAATTCGGTGAGAAATGTGGGCCGAGGCTGGGGAAGCTGGGGAAGACTGGGGAGCCTGGAGGCGGTTCTAACTCTTGACAATACACGACAACCGTGTCACCTGACTTACACCATAGAATTTTTACGCCACCCCATCGCCTGAATTTAGTAGGGAACCCGAAACCACGCAAGAGAATGACTAGCGGTAGGAACTTGATTTGATCTAACATTTCTTTTGAGGGAACCGCAATGTTTGGTGGAATTTCTGCGGCATTCATGGTTAAAATGGACATTTCTGTCATCCTTCCTGACATCACCTGCCCCAAGCTGGGGATAGAGGCCGCCACGTTGCCATGTTGGGCATGTATCTTAGTCCCTTGCTTTGCCTCACTATTGAGCGATGCGTTTGGTCTCCATTCCCAGGTTGGTCAAAAGGTTAAATGCTGGCAACGTGTACAGCTGCCTGGATAGCAAATATCGGCAAGGGGCACGATCAATGCCTCTATTTTGTAGTGGATCGTCCACTTCCCTGTATGTTCGGCGCGAAAGACGGGAGAGAAGGACATGATGCGGACTGCGGGTATCTTGTTCTGGATTGACAAGCGCTTGTAACTAGAAGCGCCGCAATGACCCGGGTGTTGCGAACAAACACACAGATTCACAGACCTACCGACCTCGCTGAATGGGAGAAATGGCCAACATACCTCTGTATGCATGGGATCATACAGTGGTACTGCAAAGCGACCGGACAAGGGCATACCCCCCAGAACGAACTACCGCACTCACATCCTGCCTTCGTTGAGAATCCGAAATTATTCTGTTATCAGATAGAGTGCTTATTTCGCGGCTCGTGAGATTAATCATGGGTAATATAGAACGTGTCTGTGCAACTCCCTTTGCCGTAGCAACAGCCGGCTACGCACGTTTCGGTACTCAGCATAGTTGACAGCAATGCTTCGTGGAGCATCAAAGCGACGGAGAGCGGCAAGAGGAGCCTGGAGCATGCCGTTGCCGAAAATCTGGTGGACAATGTGAAAGTTGGCAAATGAGTGCTCATTCAGCGAAATATTGCTCGTTTCTTTGATCCCCCTGATGCAAATGACATGAGCGCCGTGTCACCTAACGTATCTTTGCGAGGTCACACCTGACGCCTTGGGTTAGCCAGACGTCTTGCACTAAAAAAGTGTTTCGTAAATGGGAGCAATGGAAATTGCCACAAGGAAGCACGAACCTGCTGCAGAATCCAACGCTTGATGAAGTGTCATGTCATCCAATGTGCTAGGCGCGCCCACCCGACGATGCGTGTCTGTCATCCTGGCCGTGCAACCAACCCTCAGTGACCCGTTTGCTTCCCCACTGAATGTACTGTCCAAGTAGTTGAGGTCGACGAGGTTCACCGACTCTTTGGTATGAAGCTGTCATGTCGGTAATCTTGATTGCGGCGTGTCCAAAGAAGGATTCTTCAATTGTCGGACGCACCATTCACGACGTAGTTCGAAAGATTTAGAAGCTTCCCTCTTCGCGTAACGCTCCAGCAATTTTCCAAAAGTCATCACTCTGTCCTGTTGATGCCCTCATCTCCATTCTCCACTCATAAACGGGAAGCAGCCGTATCCCGTCTACAGTAAGATGAGCTTCGGACAGTATCGACAAACCCCTGCCAACGGGTCTCCATCTTCAATCAGCTTTCCATCTCCTCCATCTTCCGTTCGGTCTGCTTCAACAACCTCCTGCACGGATTCCGCTTCTTTGCAACACTCAAGACCAACTTACCTCCAACGGCCTACTGCCACGGTGACCATGAGATCCAAACTGTCCATCATCTCGCGCAAGCTCAAGGTAACGTCATTGCCCATGCCTCAGATACCATCTTTTTTTTTTCTTTTACAATGTTGCTGATCCTTGGATAGGAGTTCGGTGCCATCTTAGTCAGACACGGCCCTCTTACCGCCCCCTTCGAATGCACTGACGAACACCATCGCGAGATGTGGGCACACATTGCCCGTCATGGTCTTGTCATGAAAACGTACAAGGCTCACTTTGGTGAACTCGTGAAAACGCTCGACCTCGACCTCCTCGACTTCCGAATCAAAGCTGCTGCGGTAGGGTTCCTCCTGAAAAGCCTGAAGGAAAAGGTCCGGTCACTCAGAGACCAACAGATCCTCGTCTGCCAGCACGGTGTGGGCGCAAGATCAGTGGGTGTCTACCCAGAATGGGTTCAGGCTTGGGCTCGCCCTGATTGGGATGGCGACATCAAAAAACCTGCCGTGTCTGCGACCAGGTTTCCCAACAGAGGCGACAACAGATTTCCCTCTTACGACCACCCAGCTCTTTCAGACAATGCCTCCCTCGATGTGATGCCACAAGTCGACCCGACCGTCATGAGAGCTCGTCGAGAGGTCATACAACGAGTCGGCGACGAGGTGAAGGGCATCCACATCAACCGAAGCAGACTCTCTGATCGATTCGAAGATGCTTTCTCTCGCCAAAGAGCCCACAAACCCAGATCACCCAAGCAGAGAACAGCCAGTCGAAGAGATCCCAACACACGACTTTGCGAGCCAGGGGCAGCCAGTCAGAGACTTGTTGGGCTGAGCATCGCTAGAGGGGAAGTTTCGTACCAAGAAACCGCCGAGCGAAGAGCTGTCGGCCAGCAAACCTCTTTCCAAAGGCACACTGGGAAGAGATGTGTCGGCCAGCCTTCGAGAACGTCTGTCAGGAGTGACGGGCGCCAAAGATTGGAGGTGACTGTAGAAGAGGCCGAGGCCGATATTTTGTTGGCTGAGGCCGATGTCGCCCAAAAACAAAAGGAGCTCCAAGATCTCACCCGCAAAGTCTCCAAGTGGAAAGAAATCAATCAGCTCAGCCAGAAAATCATTGCCGCCAAAAAGGAGTGCGATCGTCTTGACGGAGAGATCCTCCAAGCCAAGAACATTCTCGCCCCGTTGCCACACATCCCAGCCCAGCGTCTCGCCGAGGAAGGACTCGGCCACATCCTGGACCACGACTGCAACATGGGTCGTCCTACCTCCTCCGATACGATGCCTGACGAGCCCAGTCCTGGTCTTTTCGCAGTTGTGCGAGAGGCATCGGACAAGATAGAAGCTGGCTGCAGGGCCAAGGCAGAAGAGTTGGATAAGCAGCTGAGCGCCAACCAGCGAAGAATATGGGCTGATGGCGGGTTTGCTAGTCGACAAGGCGTAGACACAAATCCTCTTCGGGTTCGGAAACCAAATACCACAGGTGTTGCCGAAGAGGGCGAGGCATCGTCTTCTTCTGATGATGTTCAACAGCATCAGCTTTGGCCATTCTTGGGGCCTGATTTCTCGGCCGGCACAGAAGTTTGCCAGCCAGAGCAGAAGCATACAGCGCGCGATGACAACGAAATCTTGCCACAGCCCTATAACATGCCCGTGGAGCTCGATGCAACATGCTCTCCGAAAGCACACCACTCCCTCATCGACGAGCCGTCGCCACAAGTGATTTCCCCCAGCTCGCCAACTCTGCCTCCACCTCCACCAACACCACGACCAGCCTTCTCGCGGCCTTACAGACCAGATAATTTTTCTGTCCTGACTGTCGAAGATCTCGAAGAAACCGTGCTGGCTTCCAATCAACCTCGGGCCTTGTCTCTGTACGACGTTGAGCGACGCAACAATCGGTTCTTCGCGCATCTGAAGAACCGCATGTCGCAGCTAGAAGTCCGTCCATCTGCTTCCGAGGTCCAGCACTTCGAAGCCCTCAGAAGAAGAGTTGCTATGGCGAATGTCGCACGTCAGCAGCTTTTTGCCGCAGCTTGTGCGCGGAACCCTCGCCGTGCCGAAGGAGGAAGCGGTTCGCGAGATGAGTCAGGGACATGGTTTTGAGCTGTGATGATGCGACGTGTTGGAGCTTTCGGTGGAACGGAACTAATGACTGGTGAATGAGGGTGTATTATGGAGGCATGAGGAACGGGGTGATTTTTGGAGTGGATTGATGGTTTGGCTGGTGTGTGGATCCCACGCACGAGATAAGATGCAATCGTGTATACCAACTACAGAATTTTTAGATGAGGCACTCAACATTCTCGTTGATGACTTACAGTTGTATACGAACCGTGAACTCAGGAGTCTTCTACTGTCAGACAAATCACCTCCGGCTGGACACCAACGTCCTCCTAGTGACCCGCAGTGCAGCACTACCCTCCTCTTCCACTCCAGCTCCGTCAAGTGAAATCACTTAGTATCTGAACATGTCAATGAGTGAGGTTTCTTTCTCCTGAGGGTTGGCTACGTTGTTGTCGCCCGCCTTGCGCCATGTTCGGCCGCTTTATCACCACTCTGTTCGACCATCGCTCTCGAGAGAACGGATTTGCTGGTGTATGTGAGCTTCTCAATAGGTCAGAGGATCTGAGGCCACATAGAGGAAAATCTCGATTTATAGGTCTAGGCGTTCCGAAAGCTACCTCCTTGAACGTTGTCGGGGAGGGCTAAGCCACTTGGCAACCTGCTGGGATGCACTGCTGAGCTGCATGGTACCAGTTGACAAGTTGATGTAGGACGAGGGCCAGGTATATGATTCGATGTTTGGATCGTTCGGGTTCGATAGATAAAAGGTCGAGCGAGGAGTAGGTCGGAAGGACTCTGGGCTAGTTTGCCAAGTTCGAGGAAGTTGTCGAGTTTCTTGTATAATTCTCTTCTGGCCACGCGGCCTTGCCTCGGTTGGCATTTTGGTTCGTATGCGATGATAAGGTGGTCTGGAACCCCCTTGGGCGGGTTCCGGTCAGCGTTGTTGTTCATTCCGACGGGAGTTGTCACCTTTGGCAGGAGATAGCCTTGCAAAACATGGTAAGGATACGCGTAAGATCATGAACATAGTGAAGTTGAAAGCCATTCTGACGTCGGTGGCTTTTGTCGATACAAAGGCATCAGCCATGGTTGCATGGTCGTGGTGATAGCTTAGATGGAGTTCTAGGAGGTGTACTGGTGGTCCTAGAGATAGGAGCGAACTTCGTGATTCAAACGGCCGTGGCGAGCTGGGCGGCGGTTTGGCATACCACCACACTCTTGGCGGAAGACTCTGCCTCCTTTGGTGATTATGTGTAGATAAAATGGCCGAGCTGCTTGTTGATGGAAGCATTCAGCAGGGGGTGTGTATGATTGATGCTGGCCAATTTCCAAACAAGTGTTGATGTCAACAACGGCGAGCATAGCGTCGGGCAGGGTTCATGCTGGCAGCAACAAGATGCCGCTTGGAACAAGGGAATCTCTTCAGCCTGTTGTTTCAATATTTTGCGTAGTTCGATATGAAAGGTATCTCGATATGGAAAGGAGTTCGGTGTCGAAGGGAAGCCGGTAGGGAGGAGAGGTTGAAGATGGAGGATAGTTCTTGCGGCTGCGTCGAGTGGGATTCGGGCCGGGCGTCTGCAGCATCTCCTGGATACTGGAAATAAATGTCAGCATTGCCTTGTATCTTTTCCAGGACCAAACAGCTTCATATTCACTAACATAGAATGATGAGGCTGCCTTCCTGGAGGCTGCTCCTCGCTCAAACATGGGCAACGGGCAAGCTATCCTGCTCTGTGCAGCCGCACCGAGGTAAAGCAATGATAGACATTCGCCTCGAAAGAGAAGACTATCCACCTCTGCTGCTTCTAGAGTGATCTGCGAGTGAAATTTCGTTCTGCACCAACTTGGTGTTGGCGTGGGCTTCTGCTTAGCCATGGGGTGGATACATGTTTCTGGAAAGTGATTTCATCAGCAGCTGGCGGCGGCCATGAAGCCGCCTGTTGAGCTCAAGCAGAAACGAATTTAGCACAAACTGGCAATCACCACCTTTAAGAGATTTGCATGTTCTTTGACAAGGGAGTTAATATGCCCAGATGTGCACGGAGCGTTGCTGAGATGGAAGTGTTGCACCGAGAGCAACACCGTGCATTCCATGGCTATGCACAGTACGACGACTAGAGCTACAAGCCTCACCTATTCTCGGATTTCTCCTTCATCAATGCGGAAACACACACGCTCTACCCATCAGTCACATCCGTCACGGAATTCAATCATCAACTGCATTAGAACCCTCTTGTTTGCTCTGTATCTAGGCTATATTGGGATCTAGGGGTCAGCTCCCACCTGTGATGTTTGGCTTCGCTATCTGTGGCACCAAACGATACAGCAAACCCCCAAGCGATTAGCAAGCCCTTGTTCAACACAGTCCAAATTCCTCACAAAAAGCCTGCCATGTGTGCTCCCAAGATCCTTCTAGACCATCTGTCCAGAAAGCACACTGCCAAGCCTACTCGGGCCTCAGCTCGGACTCCAGCTCAATCTCCAAAATCTTCTTCTTAGCCTCCTCCAAGTCCTTCTGCCTCTTTTTCCGATCCGTCTCCAGGTTGGTGAGCTTGCAAGTAATTCGCGGGCAGCTGCGATCATTCAAACCGCCAGGAGCAAAGATTAAGTTCACGTCGTCGATCCAGCGGTTTAAGACGGCAACCTCTTTGACGGCAAGGCCAGGAGGGAGTGAGCCTATTACGTAGGGGTGTTGGAGTCGTGTCAGGTAGCCGCCGAGGGATTTCCATGAGCAGTCGTTGCGGCCGTCCCAGACGCAGTTGGAGCAGGTTCCAGCCCGCACGCGGCGTAGGGATATGCACTCGGGAAAGGGGGCGAGGATGGGTTCCCCGGATATAGATCTATTTATCTTTTGCTTTCGATGGCAGCAGGTACACATTCTGGGGTTACCAACGCCGAAGAAGGAGACGTACAGTCCCAAGGCGGCATCCCGTCGCTGCATGACATTGGCGACCATATAGCCGCGAGGGTGGGCAAGCTGGGCGCCGATGTAAACACGGCGGGGCTCCCACACGTTGTAAAAGGGGCCAGTATCTGCAAAGTCAGGAAACTCAAATGTGTCGAGCACCCTGGAAAAGAACGAGAGGGCGCGATTGCCCACCTCGGCCTTGGTCATGTTCTCCTGACGAAAGGCGACTTCGAGCCACTTGGCGTAGCCAGCGCTATCAACGGCAGCACCACTGCAGACCCATAGGTCAAAGTAATCGTGAAAGATATGTAGAAGGTCGTCTGGGATTTTTTCGGTGGCATATCCGAAATAGTCACCATCTATGGTTGTTTTTTTTACCTTGACCTCAATCTCAGTCAAGGCGCTAAAGCCAGCGGTGAATTCGATCTTGAACCCCTTCTTGGCATTTTTCTTGTCTTCCTTAGTGATGCCTGGAATTTCGGCAGAGGGGTCGTTATTTTCATTGTTGGCATGGCTGGTGTCGCTGTTGCTGCTCTTCTCGCCAACATCGGAGCTGGAGGAGTTGTTGTAGGAGCCGCTCCCGCTGCTGGCCTCATCGGTCCTAACTCCAAGGATCTGAGAAGCGAGTAGCTGCAGCTTCTCCACTGCTTTGGGGTTTTTCATGGCTTTCAAGGAGATGTCAACATGATTGTAATGGTATATCAAGAAGAATGTGATGTTGCACGTACCATTTGCACAAAGATGAGGCAGCTGAGAAGAAGGTGGAGTGTTGCCCGAGGGTGAGAGGACTGTTGACAGAAGGTGAGAAGATGATTTAGCGCAGGAGGGAGTGGCACTCGACGGTACAAGCAGTGTTTGTCGAAGGTGAGGGCAGTGTGTTGCCCTAAGGGGTAGGAGACTATGTGTGGATAAGGGCTTCCAAGGAAGGGGTTTGTGCTTTGGCATATGGTACAGTGGCGCACTTAGCAGCAGATTCAAGATGAACAGCGCCAGCATAGAGAAGAAAGGGAAGAAGAGCGGGTGCAGTGTTACGGGGGAGAGTGTCGTCATCTGCCGTATGGAGGATCCCTATCAAAATAGACCAATCCTCTTTCTACGCTCCTCCAGATTCGCTCCAAACTCCCACTGTGTTTGATTCTCGGCAAGCCAAACCAAGTTGCCCTCGACACACTCTCATTCGCTATTTTCTTTTGCTGCGCATCAGTGCTCAAAATTCTCGCAAGCAGCCAGGGCAAGCAGCGCTAGCCAAAACATCTCGCACTTTTCTGCAGGATAACCAGCAAACACAACCACCAACGACATTCTGGCAAGCTACCCATTAACCTCATCGTCTTTCCCTCCTCTATATTGTCCTGTCTTTCTTCATCCGAAGCCGCTTCTGCCGCGGTCACGGCTTCGACGAATGCCGGTGCTGGCTGGTTTCGTGGTGGGCCTTTGCATCAGCCGCTTCTTATATTGCCAGCTGCGTGCAGACGACGCACCAGCGCGTTCACCGTCTCTGCCCCATCTTTTACCTTGTCTCGTGTATTTTCTCGTGGAATTTTGTCTTGTTATTCCTTCTCCTTGAAACGCCACCTTCACACCCATCCTCTTCTCTGCATCTACTTCGCCACTACCCCAAACCTCTCTCCATCTCGAACCTCCCTCAAGCTTTCGTCTACCCTTTATTATACCCTCGATTGCACTTTTTCGCTTCCTTGCCGGTATATCTCCTTGTAAGTCATCGCTCTCTCGACGCCGAGGAAGTCTCTCCTCGAGAGGATCTATCTCTCTCTTGTTTCATCCGGTAACCATCTATACAGGTCTCCAGTCGACAACAAAACTTCAACTTCATTTTCCACTCTTCATCTTCTGCTGAAGCCTTCAACCTTGAAGGATGCCCACGCACCCCCCGCGCCAGCCCCCCCACGCGCCACGACAGAACCTGGGGAGAGGCAGAGGAGCCCGCCCAACAAGCGACTTCCACAACTCGAACTTCATCCACCAAAACTATGACGCTCCTCTTTTAGTCTACTCTATTGCCCAGATAGGCGGGAAAGGGTCCTTCACCCACCCTCGGGAGACCACAGGCAGAGCCAGCATCAAAAGTCTTTTCCCCAGGCAGCCTGCCCAGTTCCAGCCTCGCACTAATTGGTCTCACTGGCCTGACGATGGCCCTTCCAGGTTGTCCATCTGGGATAGGGACATAATCGTCGATCAGAAACTGAGGATATCCAAGACCGCCCCTTCCCTCGCCTTTCGAGACCGGCCTGTTGTCGAGGGTCAAAACTGGCTCAATCACCAGGCCAAGCTTTGGTCTATCTTTGCCGCCATTGAGAAGAAGAAGTCGTTCAGCGTTGCCGATCCCAGCCCTCTCCTGATTCTCATCCGGTCTGGGCTGGAATCTCAGGTCGGCATCATGATTAAGCCCTTGTTCCTAGAGAGCACTTGGAGGCAGACGACGCGCAATCCGAGCCATACCCAACTTGGCCACAACCCAATGTACCATGCTGGAGCTGAGTTGCTAGTCAATCCCATTTCCGACCCTCACAATATTTTCGGCTTCGAAAATGCCACTGCGTGGAAGAAGGAAATGTTCAACCGCCGCTTCTTTATCGGCTTTGTCGCCAATGAGTATGGCACCCCAAGCACCCTCCTCGGCGATTACTATAATATCGGTCGGCAGACTCTGTGGTCCTCAATCATCTGGGACCGCCATCGTGCGCATCTGTACATCTACAATGCGTACTCCAGCGGTTACCGGCGGGACGACCTGATCATCCGCATTGGCCTGGCTTTCCGCCAAGTCCTCGCTACGAATGGTATGCCGTTTGACTTTGACGTCTTCGCCCCTCCTGTCACTCAGCTGGATACCAAAGACCTTTGGGCCACTGGCGTCGTCGCTACCAATCTCTTGCTCATCAACCTTCGTGGACTTGTTAGTGTCAAGTCCGAAGGCCTTGTGCGTACCCAGGTTCCTCGCATCTTAGAAGTCGACGGCCAGACGCGCATCCCGAAGCATCACTTCACGCTCCGTCATCGTGACTGGGACACCGAGCCTTGGGATGTTGGAGAGGACCGAGTCTCTGCCGAGCTCGTGAAGGCTTGCGATGTGATTCGTGTCATGATCATGGACGAACTGGGCATCAAAGACCTCACCTTTGACCAGGGCCAATATAGTCCGGACCTCGTGTCGTTGACCGACCGATCCACCAATATGACTTATCTACCCCAGAGTTCTACCAGTCTTCGAACCAATACTCACGACGTCTACACCAACCTCGGCGGACCTCAATACGTTGTTTTCGACTCGCGAAGAGTCCAGCCTAGCCGAGCGATGCGCCTCGTCCATCCTCCAGCCACCCTTCCCACGGAATACCGCCCTAGCCTGCCTCACCGTCGCCCACCCATCAACTTCCCGAGAACGCTCGTCCCCGTGCCTCTCAACGTCGCCTTGCTGTATCTGAGGCAAGGATTGCTTCTTTGCCATGACGAGGTTTTGATGCTTCCCCGAGGGGTGCGTGTCGAACTTGCGGACTGTGCAAGACGACCTGGAATTGCTATGCCTACCCCTCGCGTCCGAGGCATCCTACTAGTCTGCATGTATCTGCATCTCATCCGTGACTTGATAATGTCCGTGCAGAGAGACAGCGTTGCTCAGGCCCGGAACGAGCTCACTCCCCAACTTATGGATACTCTACTGTCTCCTCCCGTCCGACAGGCCGTGCAGGCCTTCATGTCCCAGCGTGCTGCCAACGCGCGGACGAGGGCCGCGCAAGGAGACGATAATGCTCCCACCTTGAACGAGCTCATTCCCCAGCCTGAAAATGATGTGCTCCCTCCTCGCGTCCGACGCGCCATACAATTTTGCATACTGCTGCATACTGCCTTACAATCAGCAGATGAGGGTCGCGCAGAGAGGCCCTAATGCTCCTGCTTCGAACGATCTTGTTCTCTGACTCTCCAGGCAGTTCATGCTGCGTCCCGGAGCTCGTCGGGCCTTGTCGATGCCGACTTTTGGCACGAAGGATGGAGTGTATTGGATGGAGTGAATGAGCCTTTGATGATTGGGACGGAGTGACTGATGAGGCGGACGATGCTGATCAGCGGTGATCTGCGGGGACAACTTGTCTTGGGAACGCATGAGGCGTGCGGTTTTGCCTCAACTTCGGAGGAACATTCTGTCTACTACCACACTCGAGGAGGTTATTTTGTCGGAAATACATCAGTTGCGCTTAGAAAATGCTCATCTTCGTGAAAAAGAAACTCTTTTTTTTGCCGGTATGCTAAAATTGTCTTGCCTTTCCCCAAGTGATGTGATGTAATTGTGATAACACAGATTTATTTTGCTACGAGTACGAGTACACTATTCCTTCTTTTCTTGTGACGGATCAAAATCCCCCATACTATCGTGCTCGCCGCGCAAGTACGGCAGCGGCGGGATAAACTCGACGAAGCCGATATTCGGACTCGACAGCGTGTATCCCATGGCCTTCTGAGCAGCGTCGGACCACGACAACACCTCTTCGGGCGGAGTGGCCAGGTAGATGTTTTCTTCCTGGCGAAGATAGCCCCGGACGAAGAAGAGGCCATGAACAGACCGCTTCTCGTGCTCGGTGACGTTTGCTCCGCCGGCGTGATAGGTGCCTCCCAGCATGATCCAGCAGTCGCCGATCTCCATCTCGGCGAAGACAGCTTCTTCGGTCTTTGGTACACGATCGGAACCCCAGAGATGACTCCCCGGAATGGCCAGCGTAGCACCATTCTCGACCGTCGTCTTAACCCCAGGAACAAGAAAGGCCATCTCGACATCGGTGCCAACCTGGTAGCCGGTGAGCGTCTGGTCCGGGTGGTGCACGTGGTAGTTCTTGTCGTCGCGGTGCAGACGCTGGGCCTTGCCGCCGGGGCCGATTTCAAAGGTGACGGCGATGCTGCACACAGCCTCGCTGGTGTAGGTGTGCTTCGTCTCGCCGTAGAAGTTGGATGTCGTCTTGTCGACGAAGCGGCTGTTGCACGCGCGGATCACGGGGTCGACGAGCCACTTCTCGCGCACTGTCTTGCTGCGCCGGACGAGGTTTGCGCAGCGTCTGGTTTCAGGGGGGAAGAGATCGCCCTGTTTGGTCATGTGTCAGTACCAGAGTGAGGTGGTGCAGGTTTAAGATGGCTGATGTATCGCCAAGTTGCTTGCTTCTGCTCACCTTCCAGGGCAAATCTGCCTCTAGATACGGCCGCGTCTCGGCATTGACCTGCGCCACGGTGGCTTCGTCGGTAAAGTTCTTGACAATGCAGCATCCATCCTTGGTAATAGCGTTGATGATGCCCTCAACATCGGACCTGTCAATCCTCTGAATGGATGGATACGTGACAGCCATGGTGGTTTGGATCGTACAGATTAGTAAGCGCTGGTTTGGCCTCGTCTAATTCTACCTGTTCCGTCGTATCGTTTGCTGATTGATTCCTGTGCACAACCTCCCACAGAGCACGGATGTTTTTATATTTCGAACCATCGTCTTCAGGCTTCCTTCCCCCTCCGCAAGCCCCGAGCCAGTGTGTCATGGCGTTATCTGCAAAACTCCATCCTTTCCAAACACGAGCCCCAATCGGATCGTCCTGCCAGATCGTTCTCGGCGTCCACATTCCTATCCCAGGGCCAGGGTGCGGGGAAACGTGGTCAGTGGCGCTTATCATGGGGCAGTTCCACAGCGTCGTATCTAGCATAGCGCCCTATCTATGCCTGTCTCTATCCTCTATCCTGGAAATGGGGAAATGAACCGCGAAACCACCCCCTCCTTATCGTTCTTATCCTGTCGAGCCGGAGCCGTCCAAGTCAATTCGGATCCCAGAGACGCCTCCCCGTTGTCTCCCTCCAACGTGTCGCCTCCCCACTGGGACAATCGCCTGGGTCATGCTCCGAGACAGCGCCTGCATGAGCTGTCGTTCTCGGAAGGTGAGATGCGACAGGCTCTTCCCCAGATGTTCCACCTGCTGCAAGCTCGATCGCGAATGCGTTGCCCCCACGCGATCACCAGAGATCACTTGGCTGTCTCCGGATACCGTCGGCAAGGGCCTATGGATGCAGGACGAGCATCAGCAGTATGAGCATCAACAGCGACAGCATGGTGCTAAGAGCCTGCCTCTGCTGTCAGGTTCGTTGCTGCAAATTTCCATTCCTACGAGCTATTGCTGACAATTTGGCCTCCAGACGGGGAACGAGCTCAACACATAGCCACAATTTTGTCTGCCATCCAAAAAGTCCCTATCGAGACAGTCCTGACGGATCTCGATATCCGAGCTCGAGATTTTGAGGTTGGAGATGCCACCACGCTTGGCCCTTTCAGCGTCTTTCGAGTGCCTGACGCCACTGGGTTTGATGATCAGGGTATCATCACCATCGAGAGTCAATACCCGGACAATCCTTCAACGAACCTGATGCTTGACGCTTTCCCAATGAATGATGCCCCAGACAGACTGCCTATCCTTGAAGAATTACCACAGCACCTCTCTCTCCCAGATCAGCAGCTCCTCGGCCCAAACTTGGACACGGTAGAAGATGAGGACCTGTGTACACACCTTCTAGATGATAGGTCCGTCTTCGAAGACATACTCGCTCCTCTCGATGATTTCTCCTTCATCGTTCCCCCGGGAATGCCCATCACCTACTCGTTCAATGTGGATGACCTAGACTTTCCCACCATTCGGCTCCTCCTTGATCGGTACCAACACGGTCTCGTCCCATATCTTTCCCCTGCACGCATCCATTCCAAATCGCCGTGGGAAGTATTGCACATACCTAAGGTCTACGAGACCCTCGGAGAATTCATGGTCACTGGTGACGCTGGCAACTCAAAGGTGTCACTCTTCTTCGCCGTCCTGGGTGCAAGTGCCTTTCATCTCGACATTATCAGCCCTTCGTCGGACGAGGGCTCACTACCCTGGAGGATCATTGGTGATAGGTATCGCATTCAAGCAAAGTCTCGGCTCAAGACTTGTCTCCAAAGTCTATCATCAGGGAAGAAACAAGAAGATTACGATGATGTGCTAATGGCCCTGCTGAGCATGGTCACTCTTTGCGTAAGTATCCCCAGCCTTCTCTCGATTTTCCCATGCTAACATCGTGCGAACAGGTTGTCAGCGGAGACATGGAAGAGACGTATGCATATCTACGTGACATAGAGCACCTAATTGCCCTCTACGGTGTCAACGAGATACGCAAATCGCCGGGTGTGCGGATGCTACATAGTACGTTTCTGTACCTCCGGACACTGCAGGCTAGCGTGGGAATCTTTGGCTCCCAGACACAAGCAACGGCTGTTACCGGACATCTCAAAGGGCTCGATAATGTCGAAACTGTCGAAAATATCTTTGTGCTATCCGACCAGAATGCCAACCTCTGGTCGAGCCTCCTCCCCGCCGACGGCAATTTCGACGTTTCGGCGATTCTTACAACAACCGCAGCACCACCCTGCCACATCTGCGGAAAAAACAAGTCCATCTTTGAGCGGATCTACTCATTGCCCGAACCTTTATTTCAGCTGATCTCGCGCGTCACGACGCTTGCACAGAGTATGGAAGTTCTTCGACGAAGTCAATGGGCGTCTGCAGACCCCGATCACGACTTTCTTTCCACCGACGCCAGCCAGTTGGAGACGGACATTTGCGACTGGCAAAACGACATTTCCAACCCCGACGGAGAGAGCAGCCTCCCTATCTGCTCGACATGTAGGTCCCAAGAGGAGTCAGACTCTGGACACGAGACGACAAACAGCAGATCTCGAGTCTCATTACTATATCACTTCCGAGAAGCCATGCACGCGGCTCTTCTCATCTACTTCTACCGATGCGTCCGAAACGTCGACACACACATCTTGCAGCAATTCGTCGACAAAACCTTTGACCACCTCACACGATACGGCGAATACAAACGAAAATCCAACGATCCCTCCTCAAACCTTTGCTGGCCTGGGTTCATTGCAGGGTGCGAAGCGTCGAACAGAGATACACGGGAAAAGATCTCTGCCTGGTTCAGCTCCGAGACTGCACTCACGGGCATTCGGATGTTCGAGGTTGCAGGCCAGGCGGTCAAGCAGGTTTGGGAGGCTCGAGATTTGGCAAAGAATCGGAATCTCCCTTGGTCGAAGATTCTCATGGAGAGCAGCACGCTGAACCAACTCGTTCTCAGCTGAGGGGAGGTTCAAATAACCTGATATGGATGATTGTATTCTCGAATGCTCAATACCTACACTATACCTAGATGCAATTTTGCAACGATGACTTTTTATCTCCTTCAGCCCGAATCATGGCCAGAATTTTCTCTCAGAACTGCAAACCGCCAGGTGTCATTGCAGACTCATACTGCAGGTATGGTTGGAACTCAGCATACAAGCTGTCCTGTTTACCAGTTAGTACCATGTTCTAGCATGCTAGGTGGGAAACGTACCGGATCGCTCGTCATCTCAAAGGTGTACTTTGCTGCCTCCTCATCGATAAAGACCTTCTGTCGCCCGCTGGCCGCCGCCCCATCAGCTGCCAGCTGGATTTGACAACTGCGCTCCATCAACATGAAGAGATACGCGGCCTCGTCGACGGTGTTGCCAACGGTCAACAAGCCGTGGTTCCTCAGAATCATGCCCTTTCCCTTACTTCCGAGACTCTTGGCCAGTGCCTCCGATTCCTCGTCCTTCAGCACAATGCCGCCAAAGTCGGTGTACACGGCCTGGGCTTCGCCATAGAAGATGGTGACGTCTTGGTTGATCATCTCAAGCGGCTGGGCAAATGCAGACCACGCTTTTCCGTGCACAGAGTGGAAGTGGCATGCGGCATTGACATCGGCGCGTGCTTCATGCAGGGCGCTGTGGATGAGGAATCCTGCCGCATTGGCTGGGTGCGATGAGTTGCCGCCCATGAATTCGCCATTCTTGTCCAGAAGAATCATGTCTTCTGGCTTCAGCAGAGCAAAGTGAAGTCCGAGACTATGGTTTTGTCAGCAATTGCTTATTTATCTCTTCTCCAAGTGTAGCGACTCACGGATTCGTCCAAAACACACTGGGATCCTCGGGGTCTCGCAACGAAATATGACCACTGATTCCCTCGACACAGCCATGCCGAGCGAGCACTCGAAAGGCGCCCGCCATGTGATTGAGCATGTGGTGCCTAGCCTTTTCCACATCTGAGAAGATTGGCCTTCCAGGAAGTGTGACGCCCTGGCTCAGGGCCTGTAATGCATTGGACTTGCTGCTGCTGGGAGGTTTCTCTGCTGCTCGAGACTGCGCCTTCTTGACTGGTTGAAGACTACCAGGAACATAGTCGACTGCTGGTGAGTCGTTGCTCAAGTGCGGTGCCATGGTTGATCCCGGGCGTCAATGTTTCGAGGCTCAGGGATATGCGAGTGACAAGCGTTAGAAGGCAAGAAGCCCTTGGGCAGACAATCAACAGACAATCAACGCTTATCGGCGGTATTGAATAGGAAATAAAGGTGAGTTCTTCCTCAGTTGCCACTGACTCGAGATGCTTTCACTAAAGCTGTGGAATCGGGTTAGCTCGTGTCGGTTGCAATCGATGTGGGCCACGACTCCGCGATATGGCGAGAGGATCGAGAAGGTGGGCCCCGACGGAAGCCATGGTCCTAGCATCCGGACCCGCGTGAGCTATCTCCAGTCTCGAGCGTCACATATCATGCCTGGATAAGCAACCGTCCTCATTGGCGTACAATAAGGAGCCATTGTCCACTCGAAGGACGATCAGCATCTTTACCAAGTTGGAATATCTTGGTTCTTCTCCATTTCTCTCATCTTGTTTACGTCAATCCGAAGCTGGTTTATACTTGCTAGCAATCATGGCCAACACACCCGACAGGGGCGAGAAGACCTCGCTGGGTAGCCATGAGAAGACAACGTCTCTAGAACCGGTGAGGAGTTCTCTCGAACAAGGCCAAGTCGAGACGAGTGACGCCTTTGGCGATCTCCATCGAAGCTTCACGCCGCGACAGATTCACGTATGTCTTTCAGTCAACCCTGCATGATATCTGATAGGCGGCATCTAACTCTGGCATTTTCATAGATCATCTCTCTTGGTTCCAGCGTCGGCAGCGGACTATTCATCGCCATCGGCAAGGCGTTGGCCAATGGAGGACCCGGCACCATGTTCCTCGCGTACTTAATGGTCTGCAGCGGAGTCTGGGCCAATCTCCAAACTCTGGGCGAGATGACAGTGGCTTTCCCCACGTCAGGCAACTATATCGACTACGCCGGCCGGTGGGTCGACCCGTCTCTTGCGTTTGGAGCTGGTTTTGCTGAGTGGTTCGGTTCGTCGACTCTAGGTCCATCATCTTGTCCAAATGCTCTCGCTAACCCGTCTCTTTTCCAGGCTGGATTGCCGTCTTTGCTGCCGAAGCCGAATTCTTTGTCGTCCTAGTCGATTATTGGGCTGAAGGCGCCGTCCCTCAAGCCGCATTGCGTACGTTTTGTCCGAGATGTCCCCGATGAAGACGCTTCTCTAATCACCGCATGTGCAGTCTCGATCTTCTTGGTCATCTGCCTCGTCGTCTTTGTCTTGCCGAACAAGGCATTTGCTTGGCTGCAATGCATCGGATCCCTCGTCAAAATCATCCTCTTCGTCATCATCATCGGCCTCTCGTTGGCCCTCATTGGAGGCGCCGGCCCTACTGGTACTGTCAGTGATGGGAGCTATTGGAGAAATGACATGGCGTTTCAGAATGGATTCGGAGTAAGCCTTCCTGCCGCCTGACTGAATGTGGCATTTCACTGACTATGCCTCTCTAGGGATTCGCAAACTGCGCGCTTCTGGCTATCTGGGCTGTGGGCGACCAAGTCTTCATCGGCATTATGGGCGGTGAGGCCAAGTCCCCTCGCTATTCCATGGCCCATGCCGCAACATTGGTCCCCATCCGTGTTGGCTTCATGTACATGGTCTGCGTCGTCTTCATCGGCCTCCTCGTCCCCTCCGACGACCCGCGTCTGCTCGGAGCGTCGGGATCTGCAGCCTCGCCCTTTGTCATTGCCGCCACAAATGCTGGGCTCAAGGTCATCCCCGATATCATCAACGTCTGCATGATCATTGGCATCTTAGCCATTGCTCTCGAGTCAATCTACCTCCCGTCCCGCATTCTTCGCACAATGGCCCTTCAGAACCTCGTCCCTTCGACGCTCGCCAAGTGCGACGACCTCGGCCGGCCTCGATGGGCTCTTGGCATCAGCTCTGTCTTCGGTGTCGTCATGACATACATGAGCCTTAGTGGTATGTTTCCCAATCCCCCGTCATAATCCTTCGAGGCGCGTTGTGCTAACTCTTTGCTTGCAGGCGATGGAGCCACGGCGCTTAACTGGTTCATCTCCATCACGAGCGCCTCGTTCTTCTCCAACTGGGCCATCATCTCATTCACTAACTTCCGCTTCCACCAAGCTCTGCGCGCACAAGACGATAAGATCTTTGATCAGACGTATGGCTGGCGATCCATGGCGTGGCCGTTTATGCCTGCGTATTTGATGGTTGTCTCTGCGATGCTCTTGGTTTGCCTGCTCTACGCTGCAATCAGCCCCTTGGTACGTTCACCATCATATTCATCCTATTGCTATATTGTCAGCAAAGAACGTGCACTTACACATTATATAGGGCGGTGGAGGCTTCACGGCCATCAACTTCTTCCAGTACACCATCGGCTTGCTCGTCATCGTGGGCTTCACGGCCGCGTACAAGCTAATCAGGCGTACCAAGTGGCAAGATCCTACCACGGCTGACCTGAAGACTGGCCGAAATATCCTCAGCGACGAGGAGATCCAGTTTCTCGACGAGTACTATCGTCGCCCTCTGTGGCGCCGCATTGGAACCTACGTGTCCCTCGTTTGAGCAGTGAACGCGGTCGTCCATTTCGTCGTCGTGTTTTGTGTGTATTTAGTTCTGGCCATCCGTGCATATTACTAGCTAGCCTCTACTGCCGCTATAGACACAGTATAGAGAGTTAAGCGTCGCGCAGACGCAATTTCAAGAGAACCATTGGTCCAAAGTGCGATTATTGTGGTCTCACATGTGCAGTCGCGATGGGCTGTCTAGGGTAAGTCCGTAGGATTTATTTTCATGACATTGTCGCGTAAAAGAAGCCTAACGCGTGCGTTTCTTGATGCCTAATGTCTCTTGGCGACATAACCGTACCTAGTACTTATTGGTTGGGCCTGGCGATCTAGAAGAATCCGTTGCGTAGAATCTTGGAGAGAATAGGAAGTCACCATTGGTGAGAAAGAGAGGGTGACAATGTTGGTGAGGAAGACCCGATTCGTGAAGACACCTACGCCTAGCATAGCATAGTTGAGCATAATGAATGCACAAACAACCGGGCATGATGATATTTCACAATTCCCTATTTCCACCATGCAAATTATGTCCACTTTCATTAATGATAATTATCCACATTCCTCTCGACGCGTCCAATTTGCGGCTGGAAAAGGAGACCCGCCGCTGCCTAACCAGCCTGGCCTCTGCCCCACAGTAAAGAAATGAAGCTCCACCTCGAGGGCAAAGGCAATAACGCTGACACTCACGTGCTCAGCTGCCTGGACAGGTATATAAGGCAGCTTCCCCTCCGCCCTTTTCATTCTTTTTTCTCTTTTCTTCTTCATACTTACCTTGTTCCGAACTCCCCAGCTCAAGACTTGGGGGGTTCAGCTTGGAAGGCCTGCATTGCACATCGCGGAGTCGTTCCAGGCTTCATTGTCCTTCGGGGCCATGGGGGGCGGAATTTTTGATTTACAACTCGTTTTCATTTTGGTTCCAGCTTTATGCTGGGCCACGAAGAAGATGACTAAGTTGGATGTGGACGCCCCTCCGGGGCAAAAATTTAGATAGAAAAAATCATGCCGTGCCTAATGTGAGTCTAGCTTCACAACAAATTTGTCGCCTGCTTCATTTCTTCTAATCTCAGGTGCCCTAATGCTTGTGGAGCACTTTTGAGACTTCTCCAGGTTGACAGCCACTAAGCTGTTAGCAGGCAGTTTTGCTTTTCCCGAAGTAGCAGACGTGCTCCACAAGCATTATAACACCTAAGGAGATACTCTTGCGCATTCTTAGTAGTTTGGTTGACCTAATTGTGAAGAAGCCTGACTAAGCTTTCCAAGGACTAAGTTTCACGTCTTGACACAGAATATCTCCAGAAGTCACCGAGCGAGTGCTCGTCCTGTGAGTTGTAATGATGATGAGTGGATGTCTGCTAGCTGTCTAGACCGTGACTCATTCCTAGCTGGGGTTGAAAGTAGGTCCTCTTTGCGAGACATGTCACATTTCGGGATATCGGATTTTGCAGCTATGATAACAGTCAAGCTTTCTGCCCTTCATCATAAGGTTCCACAGCCACTTTCCTCGTCACAGGCCTCGTCATCAGCTTCGTCACAAGCTATGGTCAGGAGGATAGCTAGATAAAGTCAAATAGTCTGTAGTATCCGGACCCTCTTGGCTGTACGAGGTCATCATCAGTCTCTTTATCTATAAGACTGACCCAAAGACCCTCATTAGATAGGAAGAATAGTAAGAGCTTCTCATACATATGATCACTTCTATCTCCTAGATGTAACAGTTATGAGCCCGGCCGGCTCCTCTGACTAAGTGATCACCTTCATTATCTATCCCTTTCTTAAAGCCTCTTAGGCTCCCTCTTTCTAGCTGTCTGACTAGCTAGCTGTCTGACTTGCCGTCTGACTAGCTATCTGACCAGCTGTTTTCCTAGCTACCTGACAAGCTGTCTTCTAAGCTGTCAAGCTAGCTAATTATTCTTCTATTTCTCCCTTACTAACAGACCTTTCTGTTATCTATTGAGATCTCTATTAGGTCAGATCAACGGCTTCTACTGCAGCTGTCCCTGCATCCGATGGATCTAATAGATCTAGGAAGCTCTTCCCGGGTCACCCTCTAAGGCCCCGGTGACTGGAAACCGTAGATTAGTATCATCCAGAAGCATGCAACCGCCTCAGATGTCTGGGCCTATTTAGACCCTTCTAAGTCTGAAAAGCCTGTTCTAGCTGTCCCTCTGAAGCTAATATACATAACGGTCAAAGCTTAAGCAGCTGGGCTAGAGGCCCTTAGTACTGATGAGTTTAGAAGACTTGAATTCCTTTATAACTAATATAAGACCGATCTCTAGGTCTATTAGGATAAGTAGAAGGCCCTGACTTCTATCCAGCTTTATATTATAAAGACTGCCGGCAGCTATTACACTACTATTGAAGATGAAACTGATGTTACTAAGCAGCTCTCCCTTCTTAAGGATAGGGTTAAACCAATAAGCTGGAACCTCGAAGATAGGATCCTAGAACGCTTTTAGAGCATTCTAAAGAGCCCAGATAGGACCAAACTGACACAATGGGTCATAAGCTAGCAGAAGGTCCTAATAGAGGCTAAGAAAATCGACCTCCCAGATGCTTAAAGGATCAGACCTACCTGACATTTCCTTTAAGCTATTAGCACTATTAATCCGGCCTTTTCTAACTTTTGGCTATAAATGATAGAAAACATTGCTTGCAGCAGTGAAAAGGGCTGGAAGGAAAATATCCCTGATGGTATTGAGATTAGCAACATGTTCGAAAAACAGACCCTAATGCTGTTAAAGGCTGGAAAGACCGGCTTTTCTAGCTATTAAGGGATTCCTGAGACACCCAGTGGATCCAGCACAGGCTCCGGACCTCCCGGACAAAGACCCACAAAATCAGGGTCTTCTAAGCCGGTCTGTCTATGCGGGAAACGGCATTACTATTCGGAATGCTATTACCTGATCAGCTGGATATGACCTAACGGATGGAAAGCTAAAGAAGACATTAAGGCCAAGATCAACCGGCGGCTCGAGGAGCCTAAGATCAAGGAATAGGTTAATAGGGCTATTGAGAAAGCCTAGAGGAAGGAAGCTAGGCCTGATGAAACAGCAGAGACCTCTGAAGACAAGGAAATCAAAGGATCTGCATTTGCCAGCTATCCCTACTATCAAAGTCAACAGCAACAACAGCCTGTCTCGCAGCCCGTTCTGCAGACAGCCTCAGAGATGGCTTAGCAGCCCGGTCAGCGGCCGGGACAGCAGCCCATACAACAGACTGTCTCGCAGCCCGATCTGCAGACAGCTTCAGAGGCGGCTCAGCAGCCCGGTTAGCGGCTGGGACAGCAGCCTATAGAGCAGCCCGGTCTGCAGCCAGGTCCGCAGCCGGATCAATCATTATTTTTAGCTACTAGGATCTACCCGTTGAAGGATTCCTTTATCCTAGATTCTGGGTCAGACACTCACATCTGCAATAACCTATCTAAGTTCCTAGGATATTAAGCTTCTAAGGAGATCGAAGTTATTTACATAAGCGGCTTCTAGATAGAAATCCTAGGCTATAGACAAATTCATATTCGAATAAAAGACGGTCTATTCTAATTACTAAAAGTAGCCTATATTCCTGCCTTCTATATAAACGTTATCTCCCTTAATGCTCTGATTATAAAGGGATATAATTAGAACCTGGCTATAAGGGCTGTCTTTAAAGGAACAGACACTCCTTTCTATATAAAACGACTGTATTGTTAATAGGTCGTTAAATTCAATAAGATTAAGCAGATAGAACAGCCAGGATCAGCATTTTTAATATCTAAGAACCCCAGGCTGTCTTAGATAGAGGAAGCAGACCTCTGGCATCTTAGACTAGGTCATCTAAACGCCCCGGCCTTAGAGCACCTTATTAAGCAGATAATAGGGACTAATATCAAGGGACCTACTAAGATCAGCTATAAAACCTGCTCTCTAGTAAAAGCAGTCCAGATAGTCTCCTGCCGGACCCCTTAGTCTAAGGCTCTATAGCCATTTTAGCGCATCTATATCGATCTCTTTAGCCTATCCGTTAGCTATAATAGCAAAAAGGCAGCTCTCTTAATTAAGGACCAGTTTATAGGGATCATCTTCATCTATCTACTAGTCAACCTAACACAAGAGGCTATTCTAAACGCCCTTAGGGACTTTAAAAATCACACTTAAAGGCAATATAAGCTGCCTATCTGTATGATTTATAGAGATAACGATAGGGCCCTAAGGTCAGGTTATGAAGACTGGATCAGGGACCTAGGGATCGAGGACGAACCAACCGCCCCTTATACACCTGCTCAAAATGGCTCTGCAAAGCGATCTAGGGGGGTAATAGAGACTAAGGCCAGGGCAATGCAGCTAGGAGCCTCTCTTCTAGCCGACCTTTGGCCTAAGACGTAGAAAACAGCAGTCTATTTATATAACAGATCGCCCTAGCAGTCTAGCAACTAGAAGACCCCTTTTGAGTAGCTTTATAGCTAGCTAGAAACCCACAGACGGAATACCGGATATAGCGGAAAAACGCAGCCTGATCTGACGCATCTTAAGGCCTATGGATACAGAGCTTATCCCTTAACTAAGGAAGCCCTATAAAGCACCTAAAAACAGTCTCTTAAGATAACAGCCTATGCAAAAGTCAGATACCTCATTAGATACAAATCCAGCAATATATATAGGATCTAGGTCCTTAGCTAGTCTAAGGTCTGAAGAGTTAGGGATATGACCTTTAATAAAAGCATCCTCTATAATCTAAAGGATTATCCTAATCCCCTTTATTAGCTAAAGCCACTATAGCTTTAACTTCCTAACTATATCGAACCTAACTCTAAGACTGATTTACTAGATAATAAAGACATTAGATTAGCGATTAAGGTTATAGAGGATAACCCTAATACTGACCTTTTAGATGATGAAGACATCAGATTAACGATTAAGGTTGCAGAAGATGACTAAAGCCCTGAAGACTCTGTTATCTCTAAAGACCCTAACCTTAATAAAGACCCTAATATTAAGACTACTTAATCCAAGGACTAAGGGACCTCTGACTTTAATGAAGAAGGTCCTTATATAACCCTAAGGGCAATAAGCTCTCCATCCAGCCTAGCAGCTAGTCTGGCAGCTAGCCCATCAGTCAGCAGGGAGCCGAGCCCACAGCGGCCGGAAAGACAGCGCTGCCGGAGGCAGGAAGAGATATACAGACCGGCTTCCCAGAGCTCTTAACGGCAATAGGGCCGCCCGCCAGCTAGCTTTTTCACAGCATTTTTCAATAAAAGAGAGGAAAAGGTCTACAGACAGTCCCTTCCTCCTGAACCTAGGATCTTTAGAGACCTAAAAAGTCATTGATTTAGACCACAGTTTAAGGAAGCAGCCAATAGGGAAATAAACAGCCTATGGGCATAAGGGACCTTTAAAGCTATTGCTAAAGATAAAGTAATAGGAAGCCCTCTGCCTATTACCTAGGTCTTTAAATATAAGCTAAACAAGCACGGCTTTCTTATCCGGTTTAAGGCATGGCTATGCGTTTAAGGGGATCTTTAACCCTATAATAATAAAGAGACCTATATAGTAACCCTAGCAGGGAAGTCATTCCGGATCCTAATGGCTATTATAGCCAAATTTGACTTCGAAGCCTGGCAGCTAGATGCAGTCAATGCCTTTACTAATAGCCACCTCGATAAAGTCATCTACATCCACTATCCTGACGGATTTCAAAGGACCGGTTGGCTGCTATTACTGTAGAAAGCTCTATACAGGCTCTGCAGATCTCCCTTACTTTAGTAATGAAACCTCCTTTAGACCTTTAAGTAGCTAGGTCTTAGCCAGCTCAATGAAGACCCCTGCATCTATAATAATAGCTAGATCACAGTCTTCTTCTTTATAGATAATATCATCTTATTATATAGGAAGAAAGACCAGCTAGCCGCTAACTGTCTTATTAGATAGCTAAAAACGCAGTATAGGATGCAGGATCTAGAGCATCTTAGCTGGTTCCTTAGCATCAGAGTCCTAAGGGACAGGCCTATTAGAAAGCTGTGGCTCTATTAGGACTCTTTTATTAAGAATATCATAGCTAAGTTCAAAGTTGCCCTTAAGGATCACTTTAAAGGAAACCCCCTACTAATAAATAACCTGCTTCTAAGCCCTATTTAAGCCACTGCCTCGCAGATCCTCCTTTTCTAATAGAAGGTCGGATCTATTAACTATATAGCTATTATTATATAGCCAGATATATTAAAAGCAGCTTTAAAGCTAGTAGAGCATTTAAACAACCCCTCAGACTAATACTAACGCATAGCTAATAATATCATCAGCTACCTTTATACTATATAATTCCTAGCGATTTAATTCTAAGGGAAGGATCTTAGGGACCCTAAGGTCTCTAGAGACGACCTTCCTAAAGATCCTGACCTTCTTAGGGACCCTGACGTCCCTAGTGACCCTGACTTTCCTAGGACTTCGAAGACAGCCATAATAGCCCAATGCGGCAGCGACCTTCAAATTGCATCAGACACATCCTTTGCAGATAATAAGATCAGCTAGAAATCGTCCTAAGGATCGATCCTATCCCTCTTTAGCGGACCTATCAGCTAGAAAGCCGGGAAACAGGATACAGTCATAACCTCGTTAATAGAAGCAGAGCTCCTTGCCTTCATACACACAGCTAAGGAAGCCCTAGCGATCTAACGGCTCTTTGATCAGCTAGGCCTTCAGTTAGACTAGCCACTTATCATTAAATGTAATAACTAATAGACTATCCGGCTCGTGACCCTCGAGACCCCTAGGATTAAGACTGCCCTCAGGCATGTTAATATCCACAGCTGCTGGGCTCGTCAGGGCTATCGCAATCAGCAATTCAGGGTCAAATACACTCTAACAGGTCAAATACTAGCTAACAGTCTGACCAAGGCCCTGCCCGGCCAGAAATTTGAAGAATTCGTCAGACATCTAGGCCTTATTAATATCAGAGCAGTTATCGAGTCTCAGATTGAGTCAGACATCAAAGACTAGCTCTTCCTATCCCTATCCCTGTTCCTATTTCCTAGTTATCAGACCTTTCTAGCAATATCCCTCTCAACAGGGCAGGTTTTAGGATATCCCTCTAATAGGGACTCTTTTTAAGATAACAGATTGAATAACAGCTTAAATACCTTCAAGCTAGGGGGGTATATCACATTTCGGGATATCGGATTTTACAGCTATAACAATAGTCAAGCTTTCTGCCCTTCATCATAAGGTTCTACAGCCACTTTCCTCATCACAGGCCTCGTCATCAGCTTCGTCACAAGCTATGGTCAGGAGGATAGCTAGATAAAGTCAAATAGTCCGTAGCATCCGGACCCTCTTGGCTATACGAGGTCATCATCAGTCTCTTCATCTATAAGACTGACCCCAGCGCTCATCATAAATCAATCAAATCAACTTTGGGGTAAAAGTTGATTTGTTTGATAGGCTTCAGATCCAAAGTTGATTTGTTTGATTTGATTGGCCCCTCTCAATCAACTGTATGGGCGGCCTATATACCTAGTATGTGAAGGTATTTCGCAGACCCCAAGTCTCAATTACCTACCCAACTGCCTAGCTTTACCCCGCCGTGTTGGACCCAGTTCCTCAGGCAATGAACTCGCTCCAGCGTATCCGCGCCCATTGAGAGCCTTTGAGATGTTAGCGTCAGCTTGGCCAGGCTGAACTGTCTCTCGCAGTCAGTCGCCATCGCCGGAATGGCAAAGACGTCCAAGGCAAAGCTGCTTAATATCGGGAATGAAGGCTTGTGGTCTCTCCACCATTGGATCGGCTCCTGCGTATCTTGTGGCTCGAGGCGGAGGTACTTGTCCAGCTCGCTGACACTGCCGCCCGTTGCAAATATCTTTCTCGTTCTGCTGTTGATCCATTGGGTGTAGTGGTCATCCTCCTTACCCATTTTCATTGATAATGGAGCGGACTTGGACTGTTCCTGGTCCTTCTGACTCTAGCTCGAAAGAGTCAGCGTCTTTGCCGAAAAGAAACGCACGGGCAACAAGGTTAAGAACATGGCCATAGCAACGCATCCGACGGGCCTTAATATCAGCAGGCCTAATCGAAGGGTCAAGCTGCCTGTAGAAGTAGTGCAGACAAGTATCATTCGTGGCCAGGTTGTCAGAAATGATAGTCCCAATCTGTCCTCGAATCTCCCAGAGTTGAACGACGTCGAATAGTGTATTAGCAAGGTTCTCACCACTATGAGTACCTAACTGACGACGTAGAGCGAGCAACCTGGACTGTTGGTACCCGAGTTTGTCGATGAAGTGTGCAAAAACAGCTATTATCGCAAGGCGGTTCGGTGATGTCCAGAGATTAAAGCTGATGTGAATTTTCGTTAGGGCACTGCCCAGGTCCGCTTTGATGATATCCCTCTTAGAGTCAAAGATCCTCTGTAGCTCTCTGGTAATAGAACTGCTACTCCAAGGAATCTGGAGCGCTAATTCATGGTCAAACCGATAAAAGAGCTCCTTCAGAAACCTGTGCTCAAATATTGTAAATGGAACGTCACTGTCAATTACAAACCCAACACTTAGTTCTTGTATAGCTTCGACCTTTGCCCTTGGTATCATGCTCTGGTCAAGCCGCGGTCGTTTGGGTGTTGCATGAGAGTGAAGATCGATCGAGCTATCGTCGCTGGGGCTTGACTGGCTCGCTGGGGTGATCCGGTGAGCTCTGCGCAAGTCAGTAGATGGATACAGTATGTCAGTGTAGGGGACGAATACATACTTCCGAAGATGATCTGCTGCAGAAGATGTAGCTTGTACTGAGAAAAATTCCGGTCGACCTTTCGTGTCACATCAACTGCAGCACCACACATGACCGATTGGCTGCTCCTGGTGATTCAATTCGACGAAGAACATGCCGTGCGATCTGATCCAGCTTTTTCTGCCTTTTGCACCCTTCCGAGCTAGTGAAGCTTCTTGGACGAAGCGACGGTTTTTCCAGACGACCTTCGGTAGATCCTCAATAGTCGGGTTAGCAGGCAGCTCTTCGACGGCAGCCTCCTCGAGCTGCTGGGCCACAGTCCTTGGTTGTGATAGTCGCGAGAACGCAGAAGGAAAGAGTGGCATGAGGCAAGGCGTTGAAATCTCCGGCAGAAGACTCGCCGGTGAAGAGAGCGCTGGCGAGTCCGGCATCATGTTGCTGGTGTCATGTGGTGTTGATGGCGAAATTGATGCGTCGCGGTAGGATGCAGAGCGTGTCAGCCGGTCCAGGGTTTGGTGTGGGTTAGCCAGCGATAGTGGGTACCAATCAGGCTACGACTTTATATGGGAGCAAGAAGTATCATATGTATGTATGTATGTATATTTTTCGTCCGAGGGCCATGAGGCCCGTAAAGTCCCCTATTGGGGCACAGGACGTGCTGAGCTAGAGTCTCTAATGCTAAAATCTACGCAAAGCTTTCGTAAACTACAGAACAGACCACTATCCAGCATATCATCGGCTCAAAGGCGCATTGTGTCGAGCCTGTTACCCGTCAGCGGGATGGCCAGGCGTGGCTATTACAGCACTAGCCGCTAAGCAAGAAGTATCACCTATCTGTGACCATCTTGTACAGGGTAGGACCGGCGCAGGGCAGGCCATGTTAATCCTTTTGGACAGTTCAGATGTAGTATAGCACATATCAACTTTATCAAATCATGTCAACTTGCAAATCGCTGGAATTGATTTGATTGAAGCGAGGAATCGGCTGGGTTGATTGATTTGATTGGGGTGATTGATTGATTGGGTTGATTTATGATGAACGCTGACTGACCCAAAGACCCTCATTAGATAGGAAGAATAGCAAGAGCTTCTCACACACATGATCACTTCCATCTCCTAGATGCAACAAGACAACAACTATGACGTCATACAACGCGTCAAAACCACTATCACAATCAACCAACTTGCGTAGTAGTGCTCTGTAAGCCGAACCGCATGGCATGGTGCCCATCGATGAATAGAATTGACAGCATGCCAAAATGACCTTGGTATCGTCAAGACCCACTGGTATCAGGCCGCAATTTCGCTCGACAGTGTCGATGTCCGAGGCAAGTTGTCCAACCTGAGGCTTCGGCGAGTACATCATCGATAGGCTAAAGGAAGGCGACAAGATGAGAAAAGTCGTTGCCTTACTGCATATACGTCACAAAGAGACCCTAGTAATGATGTGATCTCCTGCGAGGGGTTGCTTTTGAACCTGGTAACGGAGTGATCACTCTCTCGACTCGCTTCAAGCCTTGAAGTTATTCAAAAGATGGTTTTTTTTATATAAAACTTCTAAACGTAAACTCCGGGTGCCTGGTATTTTGGTCTGCTCCTACAAAATGCATTAGCAAACACTTGGAAGGAACATCGGAAGAACTGAGAGCCATTCCCGGACTGATAGATATTGCTACTCAACGTGTCACCAACCACAAAACTTGACGAAGTCATCGAGAGTTCGACAAAAGTCTGACATTGACCGCACTCATGAACGCCACCACGATTAGCTGACTAAGGCACCCTCCCCAAAATGTCCGCGTCCATCTCTTATTTCTCTCCTACCACTCAAGCGGGTCAGAGCTGAATCATGACTTCTGAGTGACTGCTCGCGGCAGAACTGAAACTCGCAACACTGGTAGATCGTCTGCCACGCGCCGGGAGTGTGAAGGTGCGCTGGCCGGTGAATAGGTTTTCCGTGGTGTCATATGAGTCTGAGAAACGTCGTGATGAACGGCGGGTCGGTGCTGAGAGCAGGCTTCTCTTCTGTGATCTCATGTGTTCTTGCGATCCAAGACTGTCTCTTCTACTCCTTTTAGTATTGTAGTTGAACAAGTTTTCGGGAGACCTCTCATCGCTATAATAGACGGCGTCATCAGAACTACCACCTAGTTCAAAACCCTCGTACATGGCAACATATTCGGAAAGCTCAATACCAACGGGCACATCTTCCCTGAGAGCCACCCAGCGCGTCCACGTGTTTGGTTCTTTAAGCCTGACCATGATTGGTGTCATGTCTGCACCCATGGCTTGGGCAAGTCGAGCGTGCGCGAACAGTTGGAAAGTAGCGTACGGAAGTAGGGCAGGATAACCCTGCAGCGTTTGTGATTGGCCTGTGATGGAGGGACAGCCAGTCGACTCACGAACATGCAATCCTGAGAAACCCTGGTCATACACATTGTGAGTTGTTGTTATCCAGCAACCGACGTCGATTGTCATTTCTTGTGGGAACAACTCTCTGAGAGATTCGAACGTAACGCCTTGATCCAATTTCTGTTGTTGCGCTCCTGTCGCAGATTGCATAGGTGAACCAAGTTGGAGCCCGGTATTTTGTTGAGGTGGTAAGAGCGGTGGAAGTCCATTGGGACTCTGAGCTTCTGATATGCCCTGTTGTATTGGAACTAGAGCAAGCGAATCATGGCTAGAAATTTGTGATTGATCGCCGCCTGGTGGAGGGACGACCGCTTGTGTTTGAATATTCCTTGCCACAATTAGAGCATCCAGCTCGTTGATGTGCAGATAGTCCAGGCAGGTTTTCATGATTGCGAGATGTCCATTGCCAACGGCATTCGGCCCAATAAGTGGATCCAATATGGAAAACCCGCGGCCTTTCAGGAAGAATTCGCGGACAGATTCATGAATAACCTCAATCACACGTGTCTCTCCATTCTCAAGGTCGAACGAGCCCGCTCCAGCCCGAACTGACATTGCCTCGAACGCCTTGTCATGTGGCTCTTCCGCTGCTGACATCGTGCTCACTTGTAGCAACCCTCTCGACAAACTCTTGATCTGTCTCTCAAGTTGCTCGTCACCGTCAGTAACCTCGACAGACTTGCCCCACGCCTTCAAGGACAAGGGTGGTGGGTCTTTAATGAACGCCAGGATGTGGTGCCACTCATGAAGACGAAGAGGATTGGTTGCCAGAGTAGCCCATTGGAATAATCGGAGGGTCAATGGTTTCGTCACTGGGTCGAGGTCTGTGAACATTTCCGCAAACATGGTTTCGAGTTCTCGTGGTATGAGATCGAGCCTTCCTAGTAGATATTGTACACTCTTGCCCTCTGCCCACTTCTTGATTAAGTCGTCGACGACCAAAACGACCCAGAGAAACACACCGCCAGATAGGGACAAGACTTTTCTTCTCAGTGGAAGTGTCCATGTTGCGCCAGAGGTTGCGATGGTGTACTCAAACCTTTGATCAACGTATTTCTCAATGTCATGCCCATTGCCGTTATGCACTATGATTGAGGTGACAAAGGGCAATATGGGTAAGAATCTACCTGACATGCAGACACTTAAACCCCTATGTGTAGAGGCCGTTTTGGTCAATTCTCCCCAAAACTGGACTAGATGCCAATAGTCCTCAGCATCACACTCGTCAACAGCATCGATAAAAATCTTGGCTTTCTTGACTGGCGGAGACGAAAACATGGCGATGAGAAGCGATTTGAGAACTGATTCTTCCCAAGGGAGATCAGAATCTGCGAGACATTCGGCTTCTTCTTTTTGTTGCCACATTTTGCAAAACTCTGTGAGATGGTCTCGATAGTGAGGCAGAAGTTGGTAGAGCAACGATCGTAAGAGGCCAGCAAGTGAATGCTCCGGACCATCGCCTTTTAAATTGAAGAAGAAAGCTGCGGTGCACAAGGCCGAGCCTCTTTGTTTGAGTGTAGTTTGTTGAAAAGCTTCCTTCATCAATACGGACTTGCCCGATCCTGGCTTCCCTTTCAGGAAGATTAGGCCGTTACCGTCATGATGACCGAACTTATCTGACCACCTCTCAAACGCGCGGCATTCAAGCAACCATATGCATGTATCTTTCATAGGGCTTTCGATTGTTCGGTGACGACTGTTCATCCTTGGAAATCGAAGCGACTCGAGGCAAGACTTCTCAAACTCAGTCAAGCCATCTGCACTGAAGTGCTCTGGAATCTGCACTTTAAGAGGCCTAAGGGCAGGGTCTAAATATGGTTGTGCGGGTGTTGAATCTCCTCTTTGGGAGCCTCGTCGGGCGTTTAAGTCAACGATCGAGTCATAAATCAGCTGAATCTCTCCTGCCAATTTAAGGTAATTGGGATCATCCAATCCATAGAACCGACACATTTCTAGATGATTGGCTTGAAGAGTCTCCGCACGCTCACGCTCATCCCCGATCAAAGAAGATGAGTCAGGAACAACCTTGTTGCCGAGAACGCCCAATCTAACTCCAGTCAGACTTAGGCTTTCCTGGAAGGTTTTGACCCTAAAGTCGTATTCCTGCCAAATTCTGGAAAAAGATTCCTGGGCTCGTTCGAGATCTGTCGTCTTGAGGCCAAGAGCATCAAGCATGGTAGATGTTGTCTCCATTCGTATAATGCTAAGAACGGATCGGGCTTTCTCACCCACTGCCGAAAGCTCGGGACTCCCTCGGTGGGGGGTCCCGAGGAAGATGACCGCGGCAGTAGATTGAACGATACTTTTGTACATAGGCTCTGTGGATACAGATGATCTTGCAAGCATCTAATATTTGGTCAGCGATTGTGTTGGAGTTGAAAATGGGGTTGAGCCTCGTACTTCTTTGGTGACGATCCCTCCGAGACTATGACAAACAAAGATCAAATGACGACCCTGCACTCCCTCTCTACCAAGCGCAAACATGAAGTCTTTACTGTGTGAGAGTATGCTGTTCTTATTGGCCCCACCGGCCATGTATTTGGTGATTTTTGTGTCGTATCCATATGTAAGGACCCGAGCCTGTGGACATTGCTGTGGGAGCAGATCGAACGGCCAGAAAGTGGCAGTGGTTGCGTTTTCACTACCCTTAATACGGTTGGCGGGGACAAGACACGGACTCTCGTTTGAAGTTTCCAGCGTTGATGACCTCGTTGACGACTTCCAGGACAGTGGACGGTGCCAAAACTTCGGTTTCCCTTCCTTCTCTGTGGCTGATGCCTCAATGTGTGAGAGATGGGGCGCTGGAGACTGCTGACCGCGGTCCTTTTTTGAGGTCCATGTTTTATAGGGATGGCCTTTCAGGCCATGGATGATAACAATGCTAGGTGATAGGATCAGCATACGAGTTTTGAAGACCCAAGGTCGTGCGGGGCTTCACTCAATTACGGGTGATCCGGTGAGCGGTTGATAGACAACGGAGAGCCCTGTGTCGCTTATGGGCCCAAGCATCTCTGTTAGTCACTCTTATCGAGTTGGGCGGTCCGGCAGGGCATAAGAATGTTGAGCTCAAATTGAGGAAAATCACGCTGGGCTGTGATGGGTGAGGCTGACTGGATAGACTTGTCACGCCTGCAGCTCAGGCTTAGCACGTGCTGTATGTCCAGGGTTACACAGAACCCCTCTTCTGATTATCAGGCGACCAATAACTTGCACTCTGCAAGATGGACTCAGGATCTCGGCCGAGCCGATAAGCAGAGTTAGCCAGAAGAAGTCTCACTAGCAAGATGCGAGACTCTAAGGGGATCTGCAATGAAACTCAGAGAAGAAACATATGATCCAGATAGGGTGATGCATGATCCAATGATTGAAACATGTCAGTTGAACAACAACAAAAAAAAAAGCTGTGTTTGTTCTGCCTTTGTGCCAGCAACTCACCCTTGATAGAGCGGACAGTCTTACCAATAGAAACATGTCACTTGGAGGCGAGGTAAGCTGGATTCTGTCACTGTAGCGGTGATGATCGAGAAAGCCTTGCTGCGCATCGTGACAAGGCCAAGTCTTGGAGCACCGCCTAATCGTTTGTGGGACAGGACCATTGTGGCTAAGCTGAGGCTGTCTCTTTGCAGTAAATAACTCACCAGACAATTGCATGACGGCACTCAGATCATAAATGTGAATATTGATTGGACAAATCGCTACATTGCTACGCCTCGCGCCTCCAGGTAATTATGCATACGCCTATTTAGCATTGACGTCAACCAAAATCTTTACATGATTGTCCTTGTCCGTAATCAGCGCCTTGATGCCATCCTCGACGATGTTTTCGAGCCGAATCTTGGCCGTAATCATATTATCAGCCTTGATAGCACCTTGTATTGATGTTAGCGACAAGTTTTGCGTGGACCATACTGGATTTCTCACCTGTCCGGAGGTTCTCAATTACCGCTTGGTAATCCTCTCGCTGGTAACCGAGCACTGACTTGTAGGAGCTTTCTTTCCACGTAATCCAGTTGGGGTTGAAAGGGATTTCCTTCTCCCAGATAGCCACATTGACTACCGTTCCCTTCGTCTTGACGACCTCGCAGGCGCTCTTGATGCTAGCCAATGCATTAGAATCAAATAAAAGTGCAAGGCAAGACGACATACCTCGCTGGGACTCCGGCGCAGTCGAAAACAACATCGGCGCCTCTGCCTTCAGTCGCGTCGAGAAGTATCTGCTTGACATCATCTTTGATGGGGTTGATGACTTTGGATGCACCGAATTGTGATGCAAAGTTTTGGCGAGACGCTGCAACTTCTGAAACGAAGATGTTCTTCACTCCCTTGGCCTTAAGGCAGAGAATAGCGGCCAGGCCGATGGGGCCGCCTCCAATGATCAAGACAACCGAGTTCGGGTTCATTTCCGGCGCTGCACTAACGGCATGCCACGAGACAGATAGTGGCTCAACCAGAGCTCCCTCCTCCATCGTCAGGTTCTCGGGCAGTGGAAATACGTGTGTCGCATTCACACACACGGCCTCGCTCAGACCGCCGCCTCCTCCACTCAATCCGACGAAGCCACCTGTACGACAGACATTCTCAGCGCTCGTTTCACAAGCCACACAATGGCCGCAGAAGATCGTGGGCTGGACGGCGCATCTTTGGCCAATTTCAAATCCAGTAACGTCAGGGCCGATTTCAGTGATGGTGCCGGAAAATTCGTGGCCTAGAGTGACGGGGATGGTCTCGCCAGTCAAGCCATGTGGTGTCGTAGGGCAGAAGTTGGGGCCGCCGAGATATTCGTGGAGATCGGTTCCACAGATGCCAACAAACGCTGGGGCAATCTGCAAGGCTGATGAGTTATCATTCTTTGATCCGTTCTTTTGCTGCTCTCCAGACTCACCTTAATCTGACCCGGGCCTACAGCAGGCTCGGGAATCTGCTCGACCCGAATATCTTCCTTTCCGTAATACCTGGCCGCCCTCATAGTGCTGTGGAATAAAGCTGTCGTAAAAGTAGGCGGTGCGAAACGGGGGGGACCTTGCAACAAGCCGTGAAAATGAAGCAGCGGGGATTCTTTGCATGGAAGGATATTAATCGTTATTTGACTTCGGAGACAGATGCAAGTCCGAGAGTGCCGTAAATGCCACGCCTTTTATAACCGCCAAAGCCAAGCCGTCAGTAGGATCCTGCATCATCCGACTCGCTGCGTCAGAAGGTTGGCCCACTGAAGTGCCGATGAACCACCAGTCGGCAGCGCAAACGGAGTACCCACACTCACACGATATCGTGACACAGACAAGCCATCTTACGAGGGAGATGCCTTGTATTCTTTGGGAAGTGGTGTTACTTTGCTATCTTCAATTATTGAGCCCCACTGAAAGTACCATGTTCTAACATCTAGCGAGGCGAAAACCCGGATTTCTTCGTCCGCAGCTCGATGACCCAGCTGTTAGTAGGTACCCGTCACCTCGAGAGACAGCTTCCATCTTCTCCCCCCTCACCAATGCGGCCGCTTCACCCAACCCCTCAATTCAACCCCTCAAATACCACAGTAATCGTGCCGATCATATAGCGTAACCTGGGGAAAAGACCGGCATGGCGCCTTCGCCAATGAGGACAACAAAGTTATGGAGCTTCCCCAGGGCAAGGCAAGTGCTATCCCCGAAGCGTCTGCAATAAGCTCCCGTGCTCCCTCCTCGTTCCTCGTCTACCCCTCCCTTCCCTTCCTCTCACACCTTGCCCCGCTTTGTCTTGGTCTGTCTGCAAGCCGCTGGCACTCGAAGATGTTTCCGCTTGTCCGCTTGAATGTAATGAAAAAAGCACTGTAAATTGCTGGGCGGAAAGTTCATTCATGCGCGGTAGGCTTTTGGTCCTGACAGTGCTGCTGTGCAATAAGGCTCGACATGTCCCATTACAGTCTAATGACTTGAGCGGCTTACTGGTGTGGAGAAGAACTTATCCCGCGGCCATGGAATATTATCAATATTGAAAGTGTCCTTTTATTAGAAAAGTCACTAGCTTCTTCTCTGCCAGTGGCATATAACGGCTTATTGAAGTCAACTAAAGAATCTGGGGTAAATCATCACCTAGGAAAACATGTTCCGAGCGTCACAAGACACTCGATACTTGACATGGATATCGCAGCAAACTTACAGAATGTGACTTCATGAAATGACTCGAAGCCGTGACTACCTCTTCTACTGTGATACTCTAGCTTTTTCCATGGATCGGAGAGGGTCCGCATCGGACCCGATCCGACCAGTCGGCTCCGCTCAGGACGGCTCCAAGTCGTCAATTGTTTCGGGTCCGCTGCCGCTGATGCATGTGCCCGGCATTCAGCAAGCAGTCTAAGCTCATGTCGGATTTTATTTATCGAGACATGCGTCCGCAACGACAGCTAGGCGGTGACTAAGTTAAAATTTACCAACTCCGGCTAATCCGCCAGCGCTAAGAGACGGCCGACGTTGCGTCACAATTCTATCTCAGGGTGTGGACTCTGCCCATAGTCTAGCGATCGTTTCTGGATATTGCATACGACACCATTGATTCCAGTTGGATGGTGCTTTAGACACAAATATCTTCGTGGCAGCCATGACTGCGCTTTATGCCATGAGCCTGAACAGCGCAATGATAGGTACTAGACGGACCACAGATTTGACTCGATGAACGGTGAATTCAGGTTCTACATTCTAGTATACGCTTAGGATGAACACGTCGCACACGAAGGTGTGCTACGAGTTGTCTGAAACCATGCACCTGAATTAAGCTTAGTTAAAGTACAGAGGAAACCTGAATAAAGATGCCCCCCATAGATTGTGACCCCATACGCTCGACGTCCTAGTAGTTCATACTCTCAAGAACCTTTGAGTCGCTTTCCTCCCATGGGAACTTTTGTTCAATCGATCGGATCAGCTTCTCGTGCTCAAGGGATCGCGGCTTGATCTGAGCCTTGAAGGGTTTAGGATGGCTGACGACTCCAGAGGTGAACTGGACGTTGGCATTAACCTCTTTCCCATCCTCAATACCCTTGCTAATGCTGAAAACTGCCAGAACCTGGGCAATAGTGAGGTATAGAGTGCTGTCGGCTAGGACGCGGCCCGGACAAATGCGGCGTCCGAAACCAAATACAAACTTGCCCGGATCTGGCGCTGGAACGTAGCCATCCTTTTCTAAGAATCGCTCTGGCTTGAACGACATGGGTTCGTCATAGATTTCTGGGTCGTGTGTGAAGTGCCTAGAATGATGCAATATTAGAAACTCGTGCCAGGTGGCTTTGGCATAGTGGTTTTCTGGTATGAGGTACATACCAGACGTTGGGAAATACCATGGAATCTTTCGGGATAAAGTATCCCTCACAGACATCATCCGCGGTGCTCGTATGAGGGAGGCCCATTGGTGCCACGGGATGCCAACGAAGAACTTCCTTAATCGTAGCCTCAATGTACGGCAAATTTGGACGATCCGAAGAATCCGGCAGTCGACCACTGCCAATAACACGGTCAATCTCTTCTTGTGCCTTTCGCTGAACCTCGGGAAACACTGTCATGGCTAAGAGGAAGCAAGCAAGCGCCGACACCGTCTGTCAAGAATTAGAGGCTTATTTCTTAGACCAGACTTATTGACCAGTAAGGGAGACCCACGGTATCAGCTCCTGCTGTGTACAGCGACATGGCCGACCATTTGTTTGTGAACTTCTCCTCAGGAGTCGAATCACCCGCCTCTAGCAGTCGGGAAAGAAAGGATGAATCGTCCTTTCCCTGTGCCATTTGATGTTTGACAAAAGCGTATGGCTTCTCGATGACATCGCTAAGCTCGGCTCTCCATTGTCGAGCGATTTTCTGGAAACAGGCTCCAGGGAACCATTCAGGAACATATCTCACTGCACCAGTAAGCCAATCGGTACGACAGCGTGCTACTTCCGCCGCAAAATGAGCAAGATACTTACAAAATGGCATCAAGTCGACCATGAAGGCCCCAGGAACACCGGCGCGTGCAAACTTATCCATCGCATCGCCAGCAATGTCAATCAAGACATCGTTCTTGAACGGCTCCGCGGTATAGCCATAGGCGATTTTCAAGATGATTGTACCCACTTCCCTGTAGAAGTATGGCAAGTCAGTAATAGTGCCCTAGAAATGGACCATCCCGGGAGGGAGGTCAAACTGACTTCCTTATTTCGTTCACAAAGTTGTCCGGCTTCTCTAGGAGGTGCAGTAGAAAATGTCCAGCCTCAGCTTCTTGCAGCGTATTATACTGTGTCACCACTGCTTTGGAACCAATGATACGACTCATGTTCTTGCGGTATGTCCGGAAGCGATCGTTGTACTGGGAAAGCCCAAGAGAATTCTCCCAGCCCAGCCTGAAAGAAGATTGCGTTAGTCCATGTGCCAAATCCTTTGTGAAGCCGCCATGTGACAGATGCCGAAGGGAGCCTGCTTGCTTCACGCGTACATTTCACCTGCGAAGATCTGCCTTGGTCTTGACGAATGCTTCACTGATCGCTTTTCAAGCAGCTCAAATGCGAGTTCCGCATCGTTAACGATGACCAAGGTTTGCCCCATCACCGTTACAGAGCTAATTGGACCTGTCGGCGCCAAGCGACACCATGCATTAGTTGAAGAATCCTACTCAAATCGAGTCTCATCTAGACGAACCATAAAGTTCCTTGTGTTTCAGCCAGTGATGTGCCTCAAGCACGCCCGGCTTCGGCAAGTCGTTCAAGTTCCCAACCAATGGTAGTCCTTTGGGGCCGGGGGGTAGAGGACGGCAATTGGCATTCTTCAGCTTGCCCAGGATAGCATTGACAATGAATACAGCAACGAGGCCAATGCCTAAGCTGAGAAGGAGCGTTGAGGGACCCATTTCCATCACAATTGAGGATGCAATGTAGATGAACTGTTAGAAATGAGGAAACCCAGACCCAGCTCAGTCGACATTAATTTGAAGACACAATGTTCCATCTGGTTAGCCCCGAACCCCCGCGGAAGCAACCCCCCCAGCTCCTTCTTCCCTGTTCGGGAAGAACGAATCAAGACTGATGCATTGTCACTGATTCGGCATCTTTTGGCACCTTGATTGTTCACATGTTGCAGCCAAAACCAAGGAAGGCTGAGGTTGATTCAAGCATTCATTATACTACATATGTGCACTGGCCATTGCACGTTACTTGTGCTCCTCACTCTCGTCCCCACTGCAGACTGCACACTGTCGTTTATCACTCAGAACAGCTGGCTGAGATTGGGGCACGAGTAGAGGGCGAGTAGATGGCCGCGCGGGGTCGAGCGAGGCCTGCCTGCGTCGTATTGCTGCTTTGATTCGGCAGCATATGCAAGCTTCAGGAGAATGCGATACCGGCATTCACTTGAACACGTTATCTAAGAAATTGGCAGGGATCTGATTCCTCATGGTTGCGTGCTACGCTATCTCACCGAGGATCCGCGAATCCTCTACCTCAGATTCCCACCGACGCGTCGAGTTTTGCGAGATGTCACAATTTTCGGCTCGTCGTTTTTATAAGTGCTTTTTTCGTGGGTAGCATTTGCGGCGTGGGTCGCCACCGTGTTCCCTGTCAGCTTCAACAAGCGAGGTACGGAGAAAAAGATCCGTCTTTTTCATTGTCCAATTAATCCCGCACCCCATAATAGCCCCCAGAATGACCCCCAGAATGGCATTCTGCAGTCAGATATCCTTGAGGTTGGTTCTGGTTCATCCGGTTGCTTACACGGGAGAGATCTCGGTTGCATCGGGGTCTCAGCTGAATAGATGAGATACTGAGATCATCTTGGCATTTCTTTCCCTTCCTTCTTTTGTGTTATGGTCTGAACCGTGTAATATGATCACACTATGGAATGTTCATAAAGCTGGCGACAGGTTTCTGATATTGGCTGCGCAATTAGGACACTTGGAGACCTTCCCCTCTACGGAGGCCAGCCAACCAGTCTGCTTTTCTGTGGAGCGGCGAATATCGGCGGTAGTCTTTCGTCTTCTTCAGTAGCTGCCTGATTGCCATCGCGTGCTTCTTATTGCTTTTGGCCGTTGAAACATCGCAGCTCTTAGCACGACGCTAGATTGCCCATTGAGCGCCCAAGTCGAGATGCACTGCAAAGGAGAGGTGAAGGTGGAGATGAAGCACACGAAACCACCAACAGAAAGCCTGCCGCGGCGTCTCGAGAAATCTTCATCATCCACTGTGGCGTCGACTCGAATGTGACACCTCTCTTTAGGAGGTGGGTCAAATTCTGCAACGTCTCTCCGAAAGAGGATCTCATTCATGCATGCATGCACAAAAATTTCAGCTAAGCAACGGCGCCCTCAGAGTCGTACCTTGATTCGAGAATCACAAACGGACTCGTCGAGGTTTTAACGCATCAGAAATGATCAGTTAGTTCCAGAAAAAGCATTCAAAATCACCGCTAGGCTTCAAACAATTCTTCTTGCCCATTGTGGAAGCAAACCCCGAGTCCCATGTAGCATTTTGCTGTTTTGCTCCCAATGTGCACAACGTATCCATGGTCTATCCCTACATACGCATCATCATTGCCCAGGGATGCCATTCAAGCCACGTCGGACCTGTGTCGTGGGTCTTTCATTGGGTGGTTGAGCAGTCAGCGATCTGCGGTCCGCCAGCCCCCATCTACATCCCACCCACGGCTTCCCAGATCTCGCCTTAGATCTGAAACAGGTTCGCATGAGTTAAATGTCGAAGTCTTTCCCATCCTTCTCATCATATTTTGCCTGCCCTTGAACAAGTCTTCGTTAATACTTTGCCGTTATTGTTCGCCAAGCAGATGGTTCGTTTGCTTTCAATACATCTGCACCAAATTTGCTGGCACAATTACAACCATCATGCATTGGTACACTGCATTTGGCGCTTTTGCAATCTTATTGAGGAGTACACAGGCCCAAGACGATCTCATGTCTTCGCTCCCCGAGTGCGCTGTGAGTTTCCCTGCATCCTATGCGCTGACATCAGGTAATTTTTATCAAGATACTGACACTCTTTTACTCCAAGGCCCAATGCTTTGAGCAGAGTGTTTCGACTTCGTCTTGTTCCCCTTCAGATATTCCATGTCTTTGTCTCGATACGACTTTCCAAGGCGTCGCACAAGGCTGTCAGGCTCTGAACTGCACCGTCAAAGAAATCTTAAGTATGTCCACCCTTCTAACCACATATTGTGATATTTTGAACCCATTCCGAGCTAGAATTTGTCAACTAATCTGAGCTCAGTATCCACAAATGCCACGCTAGCAGCGTGCGGCGTCCCTCCCGGCAATCAATCGGCCACCATCATTGCCATCCCAGCAGCATTCGGCTCACTTGCGATTCTAATGGTTCTGGTTCGCATTTTCGGCCGAATGTGGATTACGAAAATCGATCTGGATTGGGATGACTACTTAATAGTAGCGGCAATGGTGAGGAATAGCATGACATCCCCCGATCTCTTCGGCTGTGATGTGTTGCTAACGTCTTGCTGCCCAGGCATTCGCCTCAGTTTTGAATTTTGTATGCTTTCCCAGCAAGTTTCACCACACCATACTCCTCTTGGTATCGCGTCACATCACTGACCTTGGATCTAGTGGCCTATCATGGAATGGGCAAGGACTTTTGGGCAATATCGTTCCCTAACATCGACATGACTTTGAAGGTAAGTAACGAATAATAGAAGTTAGTACGCTAACGTAGGCTAACACTATATCAAGCTTCTCTATGTTGCCGAAATATTCTACATGGTCGCAGAAATGCTCGTTCAAATGTCCCTCCTAGCTTTCTATGTCCGAGTCTTCCCGGGAGCCTCCGTTTTCGTCAGAAGGAGCTCTTGGGTTCTATTGGGCATCGTTGGATGTTTTGGTGTCGCGAATACATGTGCAATGATCTTCCAGTGCACTCCGGTACCATTTTTCTGGACTGGATGGGCTGGTGAGACTGCTGGAACGTGTATTGACATCAACCTCTTCTCCTGGATCCGCGCAGCCATCGAAATTGCCATCGACGTAGCAATCATCTCGTTGCCACTACCAAGCGTCATCAAACTGCAAATGAACTGGAAAAAAAAGCTGCAGGTTATTCTGATGTTTATTGTTGGATTTGTGTATGTTGAATACCCTCTCTTCACGTCATAATACCAAGCGGCCCAGAGGACCAAAGATCAGGTTTTTATTTCGCTGAACCGCTGCTAACGATAATCTAGGATTACGATCGTCAGTATTTTACGACTTCAATCGCTTATTCAGTTCTCGAAGACCTCAAACCCGACATGTAAGTCTCCCGTTTCCATGTGTTATTATGTGACCAGGTAACTAATGGGTTCCTTTCACAGACGACAACTCGCCAGCAATCTACTGGAGTGTCCTCGAATGCGACATGTTCATAATTTGCGCCTGTATGCCCGCCATTCGTTCAGTTCTCTCGAGACTGGCGCCTGAGTTCTTCGGCACAAACCCGAAAATGAGTTATCCATCGACAGACGGATATTACCGCCACCAAGGCTCCAAGGACGAGTCTCGACAGCAGCAGGACAGCCACCGAATGAACAGCCTCAGCGAGCCAAGGAAGATAGTGAGGAGCGTCAACGTGGATGTCAGTCGCGAGCAGATGACTGCATCTGATGAGGAACTTGTTTACCCTCCGCGACACTACTATCTATCTGAGAGATGAGAGGGGCTGACGGCCACTGCCCTGTACTTGAGAACTGGATATCATAGAGAACATTGACAAACTAGTACTGCAGACTGTACCGTTGTATTCACTACATCCTAGAAATACCTTAAAGCAATATAGTCAAAGAATGCGTTTTATTACATATCAATGTGAAAGGGAGAGTACGAAGAAGTTTGACCTAAAATTGAACCAACAGCAAACAGCCTGCCAAATTTGGAGATCCGCTTAAAGGATGTCGCCATCCTCTTGATAACCCGCGCCTACTTTAGATCATGTTGTTCACAAGGAGCTAACCATGCATCGCCGTGTCAGCAGAGGCAAGGCGGTGTGTCCTGGATTTCAGTTCACTCCTAAGAGTAAGAACACAGATCCGGCATGTCATTATGCTTCTCGTAAGCTGTAAATTTCCCTAAGAGGACGGCAAGGGAAATATTATCTCCTGTTTTCTTGCGAGCACACCTTTCAACGTCCATCTATTCCTGCTTAGCCTTCCCACATGACAGGCAGAGATTAATTTGATACATCACCCCACGAGTCCCCGCAATGCGATACCCGGGTGTTTTCAATTCGCAGTAGTTCAAAAGAGGTCCCTATGTATAGTTAGACATCAAGCATATTTGATGACCAAGACACGGAACACAGGTCGCATGCACTCCAACAAAGTAGTAAATACATTCGGAAAGAAAGAACGACTCTTATCCGTGACTTCGCTCAGTATTCCTGACAGTTGCTTACAAATAATCGCCATATTATCACATATGTAGACAACATGTCTCGGCATGATTGATGATTATAACCAATAGGCGGTGGATTCGCAGCCCTGCCATTTTCAGTATTCCCATGCTTCCTACGAGTTCGTTACAGGACTTCGGTTATGGGTATGCATCCAGTGTTCCGATTCATGCCGCATTTGTCCTCACTGCCACTGCCAATGTTTGTTGTCTGATGTCATCCAACCAGTGCTATTGGAACTAGATCGCACAAGGGCTTACTTGCGTTATTAGTGCCACATCCAAGCCCAGTCAATCGAAACTTTTCACCAGCACAAGTTCCTGCCATCACGCATGCAGTTAGCTACTCTGTCAGCAGGCATACACTATTCTCCGCTTGCGGAGTAGTACGGATTACTTTTTCGTTTCCTCATATTGGCTGACGAAAAACGTGGCTAATCAGAGTGGGCCGGTTGTACCTTGTCAGGTTGTCTCGTTCAGGGTGATCCAAGTTCCGATTTGCGATGCTTCGTTTAAACCCTCGCTCTCTCACTCCCATGGAGGGGCAATCGTTGCTTACTCAAATCAATTCCTCTCTCTGTTTCCGCGCCACTCGCACACAATGGCATTTTTCCACGATCTTGCCCAGGACGCAAGCGCAAGGCCAACTTTCGTAATTGCATGGACCGGTATCACACTGCTAGCTTCTCATTTCATCTATCGTTTCTGTCGGCATCGTCAGTCCTACAATGGCAAGGTACATCAAACCCTCATCCGTGTCATCGCAAACGCGCAGAAAAAAAGTCTGACTCTTCCACTAGCGTGGACCTCCTCACAGCTTCGTGTTGGGGCACCTCAAGGTTCTAGGGGAGGTCGCGTCAACGATGCCTCCTAACATGCACCCACAGGCCATCTATACAGAGATCGCTAGGAAGTACAACTTGGACGGCATTTTTTACCTCGACTTGTGGCCAGTTGCCGATCCTCAAGTCGTCTTGACTGACCCCAACCTTCTCGACCAAGTCTCGATCTTCAAACCTCTTCCAATCCACCCTATGGCAGAGGATTTCATGGCAAGGATCATTGGTCCGAACGTCATTGCAACAGCTAATGGAGCTCTGTGGAAAAAGCTCCACAACTCCATATCACCGGCATTCTCTTGGTCCAATATTCGCGGCCTCACAGCGACGATTGTGGAAGAATGCACCCTTTTCCGCCGTGCATTAGATGAATACGCCAAGACTGGTCAAGTTTTTTCGATGGAAGATTCCTCAGCTAGATTGATTTTTGACGTTATTGCAAGGACTGTCTTCGACTTTCGCCTGTATGCTCAAAGCAAGGGTAGTCCGTATTTGGACGACTTTAAAGATCTGATCAAACTCGCTGAGAGTAACACAGACTTCTCCCTAGCGTTTAATCCAGTGGCGCAGACAAAGCTTTGGTTCAAGAGGCGCCGTATCAATGCTAGGCTCGACGCATCGATTCTGTCGCAGATCCAGGAACGTATTGAACATCTGATTGCAGAAGGCAAAGTACCATCGAGAACAAGCTGGAATAGTATTTTGGACCTTATGCTTCGAGAGCATATTCAAAATCATCAGAAAGAGACTCCCGGAATTGCTTCCTCACCTTTGGATACAATAGAGACAAAAATCCTGGTCACAAAGTAAGCTCATAATCATGTACTTTCCGTATCCACCGTACTAAAACCCTCAGCGTCAAAGCTATGCTCCTAGGTGGCCACGGAACGACGACCGATACGCTATGCGTAAGTTTTCTTCTCTTCGGAGCCTCGTAATCAATGTGCTCACTATCCTTAGTACATCTATTTGCTGTTGTCCAAATCCCCGGAAGTGGTTGATAAACTCATTCAGGAACACCAAACTGTCTTCGGTCTTGAGTTTGACGCAACAGTGGAGATGCTACAAAACGCCCCTGAATTGCTTCAGGAGCTACCATACACAGAAGCGGTAATCAAGGAAACACTACGGCTATTCCCAGTTGGCTTCGGTGTCCGGGAGGCAGCTCATGGCGCAATTCTTGAGTATCAAGGTAATGTTTTTCCCATTGACAATCAAGCTATCGTCTTGAATGGCCATGACTTGCACTACAACGCAAATTTCTTCCATGACCCAACCAAGTTCCTGCCAGAACGATGGATAGACTCGGATAACACGATCCCACGCTCTTATTTTCGGACATTTGGTCGTGGCCCTCGTGCCTGTTTAGGGATGAACCTCGCGCAGAACGAGCTAAAAATTATTCTTCTTATGACAATCAGGGATTACGACTTTGTATACGCAGATCAAATCCCTAACGCCACCGCAAGAACTTCATTTACCAATTTGGATACACTGTTTGGCGACGTTGTGTTTCAAGAGCTTGCAATGGAAGCTAAACCACGAGGAGGCATGATGATGAAGGTTCAGAAGCGATAAGGCTACATGGAAACTAGAGAACCTCTTTGATATATACATACAGAGCTTCATCTTCCAGCTTACGTCAGCTTCTGTTGTACTTTTTGTACGTACTGTTTCATTAGTGCCGAATATTGAGTTGGTCAAATTTCATTCCAGAAAGAGGATGATATCCTTTCCGTGGGCTGGGGGGTTTCCATAGAATAGACCCATGAATTACTCTTAGAGTGGATTGATATGGTAAAAAAACGCCACGCATTTTTATATGAGAGAACTTTGATAACCCAAAGGTGGGACAAGGTAGAAACGCTTTCTACTAGCTGGTAGCTAGGTGTTCAGTTGGGTTGATAGCATGTTTCCGCCTCTATTTATCAGAACGAGTCTCAAGACCTCTTGCACGGCGATTCATGTAGTAACTAACATACATGGTTAATCTCAGTAAATCCAGGTGTGTCTGGTAGGTGAAGGAAGTAAATTCGAACGGTCGCATGGGAATGGGACTGTTACGAAAACAATCTCATCCACCCAAACCACCGTGGTCACTGATGAACAAAGACCAACGGGATCAGGACCTCAATATTTCAGATCCACGGTCCCCAAAATATTCTATAAAAAACCATTAAATTGACTTCACATAACCAGTTCAACTACTTCGCCACCGATTTCTTAATTCCTTTGCAATCGACCTTGTTTTATATCATCTATTATTGCTCATATTTCCCTACAGCTCTCCATTGGTGGGTCATATGATATGATGATATGACAAATGAGAAGGGTCCGGCTGAATGCAACCTTGTCACGGGCATGTTATTGCCAAGAAGCCAGCATCAGCCCATCGCTTGCAGCACGTGGCGGGAAATTAAATTAAATATTCAGTCCGAGTACAGTTTGTTTACGAGCAAGTCATCCTATTCTTCACTTTCCCCATACACTGAGCGAAAATGGTTCACTCGTAGCATATCATAGCGGCATCTAACGCTATCCTCGCCATATTCACTCCTGTCATTCCTCCTGTGCGTGGAAACTCGAATTGACGGCTTGAGAACCCACTTCGAAATGGATGTCACCTTTCCTCGCAATGAGGCGTACAGGCCGTCCGAAGTCTTCCCCATTTCACTTGCTGTGCAGGACTACACGGAGCTATGGGAATTAGGCAACTTCACCTTTATCTGGACAATCATGCCATATAGCTCAGGGCGCATTCGGGGGGGCATAATCCACGACCGTGGCTATTTCCATCTCCAGAAGCCTCGTGAGGTCGGTAAACCCGGGATTCTGGTCGCCAACACCAACGTGTCAGACTGGATCGTGCGTAAAAGTTACGGCGAACAGTACATGTTACAATGGCATATCCTTTGGAATATTGTCGAGGACTGCGGGCAGGAAGATTCAAAGGTCTTCGGAAATCTCATGTTTTCTATCCAGACTGGGGGTGAAGCTGTGCACAGCCCCAACGGAACAGCAAACGGGAAGAACATTGGTGTGCTTGATGTGCCTGCATGCCCTGTCTTGGGATCGGTTGTGGACATCGCGGGAAATTCCACAGCGCCATCTTGTCCAGTGGTACACGACAAGGACGCCCTCGCGGCTGAGGGGACTCTTTGCTCAGTCAAGATTGACAAAGCCATCAAAACCAGCATCTCAAGCCTGGCTGCGAGCTCAACCACATCCTCCCTTCTAGCAACTGCTGTCACTACCGCACTAGAGCCCACTGAGACAGATGCTTCTTCTCTCAATCATCCCAGGCTTTGGTGTATGTTGCGATTGCAGCTATATGGCTCTTCTTTATGAAATTAATGTGAAGTGGTTGAGAATAATTTGCGTTCTGCGAAGGTTCCTCGAGCACCCATGCACAAACTCCCCTTTTCTTTTTTTTTTGGGGGGGGGGTTACAAAATTTGTTATCTTTTCCTCTCCAGGTTACACGATTTTGGTTATGAAGTGCACGTGGTAGCAATGACTAGGTGGTCTCGGGACTACCTTACCCTAGTGAAGTTGGGCTGAATAGAATGTGAGATGATGTAACTATAGCCCAGAACATGAGTCGCACACTTCGGGGAGACAAGGAAGTTATCAAGTCACCCAAGTACAGCCTCATCTACTTCGCTGTATGTCCCCCCTACTATTACATCACATTCCTTAGACCTTGAGATGGACTGCAAACGACTACTTGACGTGATTAACTTCCCTGGGGGGATGAGTGCCCATATCCATTTGCTCTCTGAGGAGCTCCTCAATGCCAAGGGGGTGGACTGAAAGAGAGTGGCGCCTGTAAGATTCCAACCCCCTCCGGTGATAGCTCAACGTTGCTCCCCCATAACACTTCGTTTTGCAAAATTGTTGGGCATGGAGACGATTATGACTGGTAATCATGCCTACGTTGTGCGACGAGAAATGATCTGTATAGTGCTCGACGTAGCCATGCAAATAGGAGAATCACAATGCAAATGACAAGGGCCACCTTGATCCATATTCAGTACCCACCAAGACGCGTTGGGCACATTCTGCTGGTCGATTAATTTATACTAACATACGACACAGCATGACCAAGGCAGTGTTCTACCTTTGAGGAGGTCACGCCGCCATTGATTGGTCCTTGCCTAATAGTAGAGAAAGGAACAGGAAGACAAGGGTGCAGCATCTCGTCAACATCCAAGAGAGACCAAGTCTGCTGATGGGAGACCCTTGACGTTATCATTTTTCTTCAAAAGATCAATGGAAATCATTAGGAGAAATTTATGAAAGTTAACGACGGGTGGTAGAAGTAATCAAACCCTTCTGAAATATTCAACCATCAATACCTCGCGTATTTGATCGGATTCCCCATGTCAACGACCAAGAGCGGGAAATTGATGCCGAATTATCAGAAGAAGAGATCTTTATAATGGACATTAAGTGGCTGTTCGGTTCAAAATGAAATCGAACAACAATAGAAAGCCAGAGAAAACGCATTTGTCTCACAGCCCACCATCAATCAAGGCCTCACGCACCACGACCACTATCAACCCGACGACTAGATAAACGTTGTACAGAGCTAAGCATCTCAAGACTTTCAGTTTATCCGGAACTTATTGCTTTCGACAATGCGACGTCCAAATTGATAATGAGGAACAGATTGACGGCTGTCACCTAACGCGAACCGTTGACCTCCTCGTTGAACCCGTGATGGCTTCCTCATGAAAAAGACCCCGCCATCCCAAGTATTAGACTACCAGTCTCCCAAGTTCTAGTAACACTTGTGCTGGGCCAAGTGAATTATCTAATCAATTTGGGCAATCCGCTTGCCGTTTTGGGCAGCGTCCCAATGCAAATCATTGGATTGGGTATCTTCGTCCCCTCCTTGGATGCCGCACAATCATCGTTCCAAGTCTATGCGCAAGCCAAAATCAAGCGAAGCTTGTGGATTGTAAATCAGATAAAGCGCCGGTGATTTATAAGCGAAAATTGGAAGCTCATTGCATCCAAAAGTGTGTATAAATGATACTATGTGGCAGTGTGGACCCAGCTCCCAATTGCTCCATTTGCAGACATCTTTCAGGATCGCGGTCTGAGACGCATCGTGCTATTTTTGCCGGGTTTATCAACCTACCTTGACTTATTATTGACCAACTTGCAATGTCAACCCAAAAATTGGTGACTGTCTACGGGGCCACTGGCGCCAAAGGCAGGAGTGTTGTGCGTTCTCTTCTGCGCGATCAATCCGGCATCTTTCAAGTACGGGCTATCTCACGGAATCCCGACTCGGAATCAGCTAGAGCACTCGCGACTGCTGGTGCAGAGGTAGTCAAAGCTGATGGATTCAAAAAAGAAGAATTGGTCAATGCATTTGCTGGAAGTTGGGGCGTCTTTGTCAATACCAATTCAGATGACCCTGTAAGTGTTTCAATGCCCAAGTGCTCAATTGCTCTATGTTGAACATTGATCTCTTCTCTAGGCTGTTGGACAGAAGAATGGCCCCAGTGAGACAGACATTGGAAAGGGCGTTATTGATGCCGCCGTGAAAGCCGGCGTCAAGTATCTTGTCTACAGCGGCCTGGCATCTGCATCTAACGTTACCAATGGTGAAGTTCCTATTGAATGCTTCGACGGTATGTCAAACATCTCCATATATTCACTTGACTTGGTATTTCACGTCCTAGGCATGCTTGGATCATGTCTGACCAGCCATGTAGAGAAGCACGCCATTGCTGAGTACGCCAGGTCCAAACCCTCTTTGAGCAGCGTCGTGGTTATCAGTCCAGTCTGGTATATGGAGAACTTCCTGGACAAAGAAATCGCCACTAAGTCGCCCACCCTAGTTATGGCCCACCCCTGGCTTTGGCCCACCCCAAAAACGCGCTCCGCCGCACGCGTCAGATCCGCGCTACCACCTACAATAAATTGTTAAAAATCGGATTTTTCACCAATTGACTTACTTTCTTTTGTATTTTCCTCTCCGTGTTCGAAATGCCTGAATATACAGAGCAGGACCTACAAAACGCCATCGTGGACGTCAGGAATGGTGTTGCCGTCAGGACCGCTGCCACACGCCATGGAGTACCAAGAGGGACACTTCGTGCCCGCCTTAATGGTGCCCAACCTCAACGTACGGCACACGACGACCAGCAGCGGCTCACAGCCAATCAGGAAGAACATCTTAAGCAATGGATTTTGCGGCAGGAGGCCCTCGGTTACGCGCCAACACACGCACAAGTGCGAGCAATCGCTAGCAGCGTGCTTAAACAACAAGGTGACCACAAGCCCCTAGGGAGGAAGTGGTCCAGTCACTTCGTGGAGCGCCATTTAGCCGTCAAGACAAAGTTAGGCCGTCGAACTGACTGGAAACGTATAAATGCGGCCACTCCGGACAATATCAGGCACTTGTTCAACCTATATGAGACTGTGAGCTGGATCCCTCCCCGGCGGAGGTACAACGCCGACAAGGGCGGCATTATGGAGGGCCAAGGCATTAACGGGCTTGTTATCGGCTCCTCGCAGGAGAATCCTAACGCGGTACCAGTCAAAACGATAAATGCCCGGACTTGGACGTCTATTGTGGAGTGCATCTCGGCGCTCGGGGTCGCTTTGAACACCCTGGTCATCTTCAAGGCCAAAAGTATCCAAGAACAATGGTTCAAGAAGGATTTCCTAGCTAAGCATCCTGGCTGGCATGTTACCTTTTCGGAAAACGGGTGGACAAGCAATGATATTGCTGTCGAGTGGCTAGGGAAGGTATTTTTACCCCAAACGCAACCTGAGAACCCAGCCGATAGTCGCCTACTTATCGTCGACGGTCACGGCAGTCATACCTCGGACGAATTTATGACTATGTGTTACCTAAACAACGTTCACTTACTCTTTTTCCCTGCTCATACTTCCCATGTCCTCCAGCCCTTGGATCTCGGCTGCTTTTCCAGTTTAAAAACGGCCTATCGTAGGCTAGTTAGCGAGCATACTGCTTTGACAGATACGACAAAGGTTGGAAAGGCAAACTTTCTCGAATTTTATGCGAAAGCTCGAGAAATTGGTCTTCGAAAGGAAAACGTTCAATCCGGGTGGAAGGCGACAGGCTTATACCCTAAAAACGTAGCCAAACCTCTAAATTCTCGATGGGTCGTGGTGGCTAAACGGCCAGCTATACCACTACGTGTCACCTCGGATATTTCAACACCAAAACGCGGCGGCGACGTCGTAAAGCTATTTGCTGAGAAGAGCGGCTCTCCCACTTCACGACTGTCTATTCGAAAAGCCGCTGCGGCGTTGGATAAGGTTGCGATGGAGGTTATACTAAGGGACCGTGAGATCGAACGCTTGCGGGTGCAACTCGCCCAGGCAAAACCGCCTAAACGTCGCAAAATCGTCCAAGATCCGAACGAGCGCTTTGCAAGCCTTGCGCAGATACTTGCACAAGCTAATCGAGAGCCTCAACAACGTGTTCGGAAGGCAAGAAATGCGGTACAAGAGGTCATTATCGTGGGGGGGGAGAGTAGCTCTGAGTCGGAAGAGGAGCCGGCACTGGCTCGACGGTCGGGACGCAATCGGCGACCAACAAAACGCTATATAGAGCGAGATTCAAGTGCAGACGAAGAAAGCGACTAAAGAGCGCCAAATGCGATTTTCCTTGTATTTTTACCATTTAATTTGACTTTGTTGCGACCTAGTTACGTCGATGTACCAGTTGTGCGATGTAGGCTAAATAGAGCGGGCCAAAGCCAGGGGTGGGCCAAAACTAGGGTGGGCGACTTATCTTTGGCGGTCTACCCTACTTCCCAGACGAGGATGGCTACCTGACCCTCCACTGGCCTCATTGGGGTGGTAATGACGAGGCCCCGCTCGCTGCTATCGGCGCCGACTTTGGCGACTATGCGCACGGAGTGTTTCTACAGCCAGAGAAGTACAATGGAATGTTCATTCATGGCTTCAGTCAGCCTAGATCCTTAAGTGGTATTGCCCAAGATGTCCAGGAAGGTATGTCACCAGGTGAAGCGAGCGTTCTGTGACGCAGTTCGCTAACTACTTCACGCAGTAACCGGAAAGAAGGCTCGTTTCGTGCCTATCAAGGACTGGAGATCCATCGAAACCCACAACGACAGGTTTATGGTTACCGTCAAAGGTATGTTTGGTTTGTGTCAATATTCGGATGGATGTTACTATGGCACGCCAAACAGTACACAAGTAGCATACGAGCTGAAGCAGGCAGCCATTACTGCACAAGGCGGCGAGGGAGATGGTGCGAAACTCTTTACATTCAAAGAGTTCTTGCAGGACAATTTGCCTTCGTAAAGTAGCGGAGGGGGGGATTCTGCTAAGCAACTTTCTCGGCTTGATCGGTTGTTAGTGTTTTAGAGGATATATTTATTCTGCCACGGTCTGGGAGTCAGACAGGGAAGCAATGCCTGAACCATAAGTAGCATCTTCATGTATTCGATCAAATCCAAGGTAATCTGATCTAGTTGATATGGAAACTTCAATGAGCGTCTGACTTAATGAGGATAAACTACAGGCACTATAGCATAAAAACATCCCCAGTGGCGATTTAAGCTTCATGTTTTCAGTCGATACTAAATGCCGCAAGGGGCGCTAGCACAGCTTGCCGAATTATTCGTTTGAAAGTGGTATAGGCCGTTGTCTGATGAACTCGTTAAAGTCGAGGTGCAATGAGGCGCGGCTAACGCACATCATGACGATTGGCGGATCATCCAGCCAGCTCATCAGTTGAGTCCTCGAACTTAGAGCAGCACTGTTCCATTTGTTTGTCTAGATAGACATACACGTACGAACCCATGCATACAGTCATTGAGGTGAAGTTATTTCGTCCACTGACTGGTTTTACTTTTGAGTTGCCCTCGGTGTCCGCGTCCAAATGCCTAATGAGTCTACCTTTCATGGCCACACTTATCGCCACCCTTTGTGGGGGATTTTCCAGAAAGCTGCTCAATCATTAAATGAAGGTAGTTACCGACCTCCCAAACTTGATTCGTGGCGATCCCGTCAAGTCCCTGAACAGGCGTCTCTGGATTTGCTTGTTGCTACTGCATTGACCTTAGCATCATAGGTTATGGTTGCAGCACACCTAGTACATACGACCATAGCTCTTAGAAAATACGGGATCCCGTCCGCTCTCCCTTAGTCAAGCTGAGAAGCGGTGGATTAGTACTCGGGTCGGTGACGACCGGGGAATCCCCACTGTTGTATGTTTTTTTTGCCACTTCACTTAGAGTACCTTTTCATCCAATGCTGCTTTCTCGATTCGGTTAATTATAGGAAATTGTGAGACAACCGTCGGACACTAGTGTTTTAAACGCCTAGACTGATGAATGTGTTTAGTTGAGATAGGGATGATGGTTCTCTAGAATTACGTTGAAAAAACACGCATACCCGATATACAACGTGTGCCAAACTCATTATGTAGCATTGGTTTTTTTTTAATGTAAAGCAAAACTGGTATCCTGTGCAAGCTCATATCAAAACAACGGCTAGAACTCTCCCGATAACGCGGTATCCGCTCAAAGAGGGATAATGCAGCAGTTGCAGGGTAGCGGACAGGGAATACAGAAACAGAATCTTCCAGGACAGCATCCACGACCTTGATCACCTCCACGCATGTTGACTTCGGTATTGGGATGGGGGCGCTGGGGATCTGATTTATGAGCTCAAGCCTCGTGATGTATCTACAGGGTGGAGAAGCTTACCCATTGCTTGGTGGGCCTGAGGCTGATTGGACTGCACGGGCTGGACGGTTTGCTGCTGCTTGGCTTCAACGGCCTGCTCTGTGAGCTCGTGTTGAGAGTTCGACATGTTGAAAGATTGGAGGAGGTGCGGGGAGTGTAGGTGAATGAGGGACAAGGCTGATGTGTGTTGCTGGAAGCTGATGAGAGTCTGAGCCAGGAGATGATGAAGAGAGAGAGAAATTCTTGGCAAGATAAACCAATCTCACAGCGTCACAACCTTCAGTATGTATCCCATCAACTGCCAATGGGCTCCATTTTTGCCAAGGCCAAAATACCCACTATTGTACCCACTTTTACTCCGCACTTCAATCGGTACATGACGAAACATCATTTGCACCTATGTTTTCTTACCTGCTGCCACCACCAAAACCGTCATTTTGTTCAATGCTGCGATGTCTTCTAGTGATGCTGATGCTTCCAGTGCCTCCGGTGCCTCCGGTGCTTCCGTTGCTTCCGTACGAAGCTGTATTGTGGTTGAGATCCTTCCAGAAGACCTCGCCGTCGCCTGCACTGCCGACTGTACCGGTACGCCAGAGCGGTGCGATCACAGCACAGTCCGGCCCCACGAACCTCCGGCTGTCGAGCGCGGGCCGGCGGGCTCCTTTATACCCTTTGACGTGCCGGCCCGACCCCGAGAGATACAGGAGCTGCCGGCAGCCCCGCTTGACTTATTCTTCCGGTACGTTCCCCGGGGCCTTATTGAGCGGTGGGTGCAATGGACGAATGCAGCGCCGCTATCTAAGGAAGGCCCCCGGGCTAGAACTTCAAGAGTGAACGTATGGCGGAAGACTTCTGTAGATGAGATTTACCTTTTCTTAGGTATTTTAATCTATATGGGAATACATAGCGAATCTGAAATATCAAGGTATTGGTCGACTCAACAGCAGAAGGAAGATCCTATCTATCCATTTACTCGGTTTATATCCCGGAACCGCTTTCAGCTATTACTCCGACACCTCCGGGTTTTTGACACCTCCGAGTTCCAGCCTAGCCAGTCAGGAGGTCGACGCCAGGCCCGGGCCCAGGCCCCCGCCCAAGCCGGGGACCTGATGCCGGATATATATCGGAAGGTTAACGAATGGTCGGCCCATATCCAAGAGACCGGAGATTCCTTCTATACGGCTGGCTCCGACCTTACCGTTGACGAGGCTATGGTCCGATTTACCGGCCGGTCACTAGAGACGACAATACCGACGAAGCCGACCCCAACCGGCTTCAAGGTCTGGATCCTTGCCCAATCGGGCTACTGCCTCCGGTGGCTCTGGCACGTACACGGAAAGGGCCCATACGGACTAGTCCCTCAGGCCCGGCCGGCAGGCAGCAAGGCTGGAGCAGCTGCCGCAAAGTGGGACCCGTTAACGCCAACGCAACGGGTTGTAACGACACTTATTACCCTACTTCCGGCTGCAGTCTACCACGTATTCCTAGACAATCTCTTTGCTTCCGTACGGCTTCTCCGGGCCCTCCGGAAGCAGCAGGTCGGAGCTTCCGGGACCTGCCGGAAAAACAGTGGGATAGATAAGATCCTCATCGCCGAGAAGGAAGCAGAAGGCCAGGGTATTCCTTGGGGTCAGATCCATTGCATCCCTATTCTTAGATGGGGAGGTATGGTATTGCAAACTGCTTTCTATAGATATCTCCATACTGATCAATTTGTCTCTTCATAGGTCAACCAATTCACCTGGAAGGATAACGCCCTTGCCCTCTTCTTGACAACCGTCTTCCGAGACGGCCGGGAGGTTATCCGTCTCCGGCGCCGGCCGGCCGGAAGCTCTGCTGGAAAGCGGGCTGCCCGGAAAGAAGCCTTCGGCTCAGACGTCCGGAAGAACCTCCCGGTGCCTGAGGCAATTGACGAATATAACCATAAGATGAATGGGGTTGATATAAGTGACCAGATGAGGTCTTATTATCAATACAGCCGCCCTATTCGTCGAGGAGGCTGGCAAGCCCTTGCTTGGAATTTCCTGCTAGAAGTGATCGTTGTGAATAGCTTCTTCCTGCAGCTCTGGGGCAAGCCCGAGTGGCAAAAGGTCAAGAACCAGTACCAATGGCGGCGACTGCTTGCATCCCAGCTTATTCAACAGTTTGGACCATTAGCAGGAGGTCGAAGATGTTCACGACCTCAGCGGGCTTCAGATAAGAGGAAAACGTCTATTCCTTGGCAGCAACATCGCAAGGGATCAAGGGGGGCTAATTCACCTTGCTCCTATTGCGGTAGTAGGAAAGCATTAAGGCGCCAGGCTCTAGGCGACATATCTGGGAATAGCCTCACTCAGCAGCCGCAACAGCGAAAAAGGACTCGAAAGGGCTGCTTAGACTGTAACGTACCGCTATGTATTGATGGAGATTGTTGGTACCTTTGGCATACCCAAAATCTATAGGGGAATAGAGGTACCTTGAATCTTAGTATATGATTCGATTATTCTAGTGGGCCTATAAGCCCTGATTGGCTTTACCCCGCCCTTGGCAAAAATGGAGCCCATTGGCAGTTGATGGGATAGTAGAGTCGGTGGACAGACGAGAGAGGAATTAGGAGATTGGGCAACGATGACGAAACTGGCTCGAAGCTGGATGACGTACGTCATTGAGCAGCGCCACATGATGTGGCATCAGGGGTCTGGGCTAGAGTTAATCCGACCCGGTCCTCTCCTTTTCGCAGCGGTCTGAGCTTCGTCAGTGCGGCGCAGGGAACGTTCAATGGCGCGCAGTGCCGCAGTATCGAATATCCGCATCCACCAGGGCGGCAGTGTTTGGGGCCAGAATTCATGGTGTGATTTTGGATGGATGGTGGTTTGAGATGGAAAGTCTGTTTCTGTGCAGATGGCCAAGAAAGTGTCTCCCTCTCTTCTGTAGTGGAGAGGGATTGCTGCTCAGATTGACACTTGAATAGGGAGACTGATGGCTCGCTTTTATTTCATTTCTCATTGCGCGCGAATGCAAAGCGATGGGTTTCTCTCATTCTCTCACTCAGCGCCTTCTCACTCAGCGCTCACTCATGATCCATTGCATGAAGCACGCAGGTTGCGGATGGTCAGACTGGTGGATTGGGTGAAGAGTGCCATTGGAGTCGGGCATCTCAGACGGCACAAACTCCCTGTTATCACCCTGTAATTTCCCCCTACAACCCCGGTCAACCTCTGCAACGGCTCCACCGTCTAAAATTTGGATGCCCCACACGGCCTACTGCCGTGTTGATGCCCGCTTATGCGTCGCATTTGGGCCTGAGCTTCATCTGTGAGGACTCTCTCGTTCACTAAGGCAGGTAAAACGACCGCAGAGGACGGTTTCTGATGTCGGCGCCTCTGCGTCTGGCTTCGAGAATTCGATGACTTTGTCACAGTTCGCGATCTATCCCAAGTACCATCGGAATGGCGTTCGGCGTTTACGCCTCGCAACCTGCACCAGCCTTCCCCCCTGTGGAGCCTACGGCGGTACCCCGAGGGCCGAGGCGCAGCACAAGCCCCAGCCACCACGCCGCCTCAAGGGACTTGAAGCTATTCCCGGCCTCTTGCAGGATCAGTCTGTCGGTGATGCCGGCTCGGCTCCGTAACAAGATCTGCGCAGTCATCCCGGGCGATGGATTAACCTCTCAGGATAGTCTAGTCTACTCTGCCTTATGCCGTGCATGCATCGGTTCGGTGTTTTTAAAGTACATCGGCGACCTTTAACTGCCCAGTAGCCAATCGTCGCTACGCCCCTGTTCCCCGAGCTCGTTGACCTCCTTCAGTGGCTGCTGACGCCTGGCTGGCCGGCGAACATCTTCGAGCTCTAGAGCCATGGGCCCTTACAGCTCACCATCCTAGGTTTTCTATTGTAATAAGCTCTCTCATTGGCGATTGCCATCATTTACTGGGCGTGAAACTGCTGGGAAAATGACCGCCTCAAAGCCCGCATGCTGCACACAGCCAAGTAACCTGGCAATCGCCGACATCAACGACAACTAACCGCCTAGTTTGACCATCATGTCCCCGCTTATTGAAAACGACCCGTACATTGCAGCATGATATACAAATACAGATAATCAACGACTCGTCAAGTAATTGAATGAAATTAAGCCAACCTTGTGTGCAGTCCATCTTTTTTTCTCTAAGCCGTCTTATGTTCCCCGCCATGGTGTCGTTCAAGGGCCTTACCATCTTCTCCATCTTGGCCCTCGGAAGGGTCAACGCTAGCATTGATCCTGACGATGACTGCGACGATGAGACCGCGCTTTCGACAACAGGCCACCACCCTACCAGTTCTGTTTCGACCTACTCTTCTTCCACATCTACCATCATAATTCCCAGTAGCGCTGCATCTCATGTTCTCAACGATGTTGAAGACGCTGATGAGGTCCTTCTTTCCGGGACAGCCCACCAACCTACTGGCTCTGCTACGACCTTCTCCTCTTCAACCACTACCCTTATAATTCCTAATAGTGATGCGTCGCATGTTCTCAACGACGTCGAAGATGTCGACGAGGTTCGGCTTTACTCAACGACATTCGTCACCTCTATCGTGTCCGTCTCCTCTTCTGCCGCCTCCGTTGCCACACCTGGGTCCCAAGGCGGGCATGCTCCCAAGTCCTGCAAAGCAGTTGCTCCTCCGCCAGCCGGCCGCACTTGTGGCGTGGAAGGGTACATCAACCAGGCCGATCAGTCGGGAAGATGGCCGCCTCAGAAGAAAGATAGCCTCAAAGAGTGTGCTACTCTCTGTTTCTCTGGCCCCGACTGCACTGCGTTCCGCTACAGGCAGGACGGAAACTGTCAGATATTCACCCAGGAGTTCTCCTCTTACGGATTCACTGCGGGGACAAGTGGGAGCTACTGGTATCAAAAGGAATGCTTTGAGTGTTCTGATGGTAGGCTTACACATCATTGCGCTTGTTGACTCTGCTAATTAAGACGTTTCCTGCCAGATGGCACGGTACTTGGCATTGATTTCCATGACAATGATGTTTCCAACTGGTGCTTCACGGGCGATGTCGACGACTCCTTCGAGTTGGATATCCAGACCTCCGATGGGTTGTCCTCACTTAGAGTACGAGAACTGGCAACCCAAGGAGTAGCCCAAGTCGAGTACCTCACCGAGTTCCAGGTCGAATCAGAAACCACTTATGAGATGGTCTTCAATGTGAGGAGCAATCTTCCTGTCGGCAGACAGACTGGACTTCCCGACACCGACTTTAAGCTCCTGACGTTTTACGTCTCCACCAACGACAAGGTTATCTATGAAACTATCCCCGTAGATGGTGTCTGGAATGGCGGGGAGGGTTGGTTCAAGTTCTCTAGCAAATTCGTTGTACAGAGCGGAGAGAAAGGAGCCGCCACACTCTCGTTCGCGGTCCATGCAAGCGGATCTCAACTGGACTGGTACTTGGGTTACTTGTATATTAACAGCGTGTAATATTTTCAGGCGCATTGCGAGAGTAAGAAAGGTAAATAGGAATATCATAGAATAGGCATTGATTTCTTGGGATAGGTAATTGAAAGTTTCAATGGCAGCTACGAACTGTAACATAATCAGAAAGATATGTTTTATACCCATCATTGAGTGGTTTTCGCCTTGTCTAATAAGGTCTTATTTCCCTGCAGCACTCTGGCTGATTTCCATTTCAGGTTCTAGCATAATACGGCCAATGTGAGGAGACGCAGGTGCTGATATGATACCACCTTTCTTTTGTACCTCAACACGACCTAAAGCACAACAATTTCTTTGTATAGCGTGTTATGGCTTGCGGACATGATTGGGTTGCCAATACTCCAACATTCAATTCTTGTCCACTTTCCCAACATAGTAACACACATTGTAGACAAGAAAATGACTGCTACAGTTGCCGCTAACATTAATTCTTGAATCAAGGCTCTTAGTCCCAAGTACAATGCACCCGAGAACATTCCTCGTGATATCCTATACATTCGACGACAGCCGTTGGACCCGGCCTGACTAAGCTCTCTGGGCTCTTATAACCTCCGCCTAAGGTGGGGAGGGTAAGTACTGCTTTAAAAAAAAAATGATTAGGTTTCTGGGATAGTCTTGGCTACTTGTAATTAGAAACTGTGTGGAACTCTATGGAATATTTCTTCCCGGTTAGTTTCAATATGACTGATTGCTCCGAGTCGTAATTACGTGTAGTTAAATCCAGTCTCCCACAGAAATATCTTCGTGTTGCAAATCTGATATTTAAGATTGATCCTAGTCCGCTCGACGGACCTACCACCCGAGGCGCTAATGCAGCCTGCTGACACGTTAGTCCAAATTGGGAACACAACGTCTTCAATGAAAATGAAATCAACATGAGCAGTTCAAACATTGTGGATTCTCTCTCAAGGCGGGCCTCGCCTCTTCAAGGTCATGATTAGAACATTCCTGACTTTTTTTTTCTTCTTAAGTCCGCTTCTTCCGAAACACTAGGACAATATGACGGTTGGGAAGCTATTAAACCATGGGCATGGTACCCCAGATTCCTGCCCTAGTATTCATCCCTTCCTATCGAGACTCGCTGCATTCGCTGAAGGATCACCATGACAGGTCTTTCGGCTTTTTTTCGAGATACACCCTTGGGCCAACTTGTCCGTTGGGCAACCAAACGCCACATCCTCAAATACCCAGATGAACAGCCAGGCTTCAAGTTGCCAGAACGGTACCATGACACGTCGAGGAGTCAAAGCTCCGACCCTCCGTCGGCAGTGGAAGAAGCGCGTGAATGGCTGATAGTGGATTGGTATTCTCAAGATGATGAGGAAAATCCACAAAATTGGTCGGCGTGGAAAAAGGCCTACCTCCACATCACCATCAACATTTACACTTTTGCAATCTACATGTCGTCCTCGATCTACACGCCAGCCGTGCCTGAGCTTATGAGAATATACGGCATCTCCACCACCACGGCTTCATTGGGTCTCGGTCTTTACGTCCTCGGGTACGGTCTTGGGCCTTTGGTTTTCGGGCCTCCATCCGAGATTGCTGCCATTGGACGCAATCCGGTATACGTCACAACATTACTCCTCTTTGTTATCTTGTCAATTCCAACCGCCTTGGCCGACAACATCCCTGGCTTCATGATCTTGCGCTTCCTTCAGGGCTTCTTCGGCTCGCCAGGCTTGGCGAATGGGGGTGGTTCCATTGGTGACGTTACAGCCCCTCTGGCCATGCCGTATGCGCTGTACCTCTGGGCGTTTTTCCCTCTAGCTGGACCCTCTGTCGGCCCTATGGTTGCCGGCTTCAGTGTTGCTGCAAAGGATTGGCGATGGTCAATGTGGGAAATTGTTTGGATATCGAGCTTCTCCCTGGTGAACATGGTAAGTTTGGTCTTATAGGTTCCAGTCTCCACAATCCCAAATCCCAGGTTCTTGGTCTTCGGGCGTGTGCTGTCACTAACCTTTTTAAAGCTGCTTCTCCCCGAAACATCGGCCTCGAATATTCTTCATCGTCGCGCTGCTCGTCTCCGTGCGTTGATGAATAATCCAAACTACAAATCGCAGTCGGAAATTACGCAGCAGCATCTCTCTGCTTCAACCATCGCCCGCAACTCGCTCATGATTCCGTGGAAAATCAACCTCTTGGACCCTTCCGTGCTATTTACAAGCCTATACTGCGGTTTCGTTTACGCCATCTTCTACTCATTCTTTGAGGTGTTTCCTCTAGTTTATGTGGACATGTACGGCATGAATTGGGGAGAGATGGGGCTTATCTTCATGTCCGTTCTGATTGCAGTGGTTGTCGCTGGTGGGCCATATCTTGCATTCATCCATTTTGTTGTCAATCGCGCAGTGCGTGAAGGTCGACAACTGGAGCCCGAAGTCCGGCTGATCCCCGCTGTCTTTGCCAGTTTCTTCGTCCCCAGTGGCCTCTTTTTGTTTGCTTGGACCGCCCGACCGGATATTCACTGGATTGTTCCGAGCATCGGTGTGATGTTTTCCAGCGGCGGTGTCTGCATCATCATTCAGAGCATCTACGTCTATCTCTCTCTTGCATATCCGCAATACGCAGCCAGCCTTCTAGGCGCAAACACCTTCTGCCGTGCAGCCATGGCTCTAGCGGCAGTGCTATGGAGCTCACCCTTGTACAAAGCGCTCGGAGTAGCAAAGGGAACGAGCCTACTAGGCGGGCTATGCGCTGGATGCATCATTGGCGTCTTTGTGTTGTGGTCGAAAGGAGGAGCTTTGAGAAAGCGGAGTCGATTTGCCGTTGCAGAATAGTAGAAATCATGCCCTGAAATTAGACAGACTCAGGTTTTCAAGGAATACGACAATGTATCCAGTTATGTACCCTTTTCTAGCGGTCGGTAATGCAACAGATTCAGTCCTTTATGGACACCGTAACAACTCAAGGTACACTTGAGGCTGTGAGATGTGGGGAATTGATATGCATTTATGGCCTACCTCTCAATAATTGCCGCCACGGGTAAAGTAATTACATCAAAATACAAGTCTCTTTTCTCCTCTTTTCTCCCGCCAGTAATTTGTCGCCTCTAACATCTCCCAACACCCTTCTAACAATGCACCCCACTTCTTCAAAAAGAGTTCGCTCACTTCCCAACCCCGCGGATCCCACGGCTCTCCCCAAATGATGAGTGCTGCCTTGTCTTTAACACCACCATCAGTAACTTCCACCATGTCGTAGCACAGCTCATCCTCATCGATGGGATCATCGTTTGAGATGGCCGCCAGGAGATTGTCTCGAAGTCGAGGCACCGGAAACAAGTCGATCCAGGGGTGGTGGGCAATGGAAAGCTGCATTTTCGTCGGACGAAGAGACTGGGGACCGTCAAACAATGGCAGCCTTGATGTTTGCAATGTGTGTTCACCCAATCCAGGTCCCTGCAGACAGTAGGGAGATTCGCCGTCGCAGAGCAGCCATTCTTCAGAAACCCCTAGGGCTGTAGCATTGCGGGAAAGGGCGTAGAAAATATTGACTCCCATCAACATTGGGAGGTTGCCAAGGCAATGAGCCCCTGCCATGTATTCAGAGTAGGCTTGTTGTGCAAAACGCCGGATCATTGCCTGTTTGTCTTGGCCTTGCAGGCCACAAACCAATCGTGGTGGCCTGTCGTCTTGGTAGCCATGCTGTCCATGGCTGCCCAGCGATTGTCTCACTTGTAACGAGGGATGTTTGCCATGGGTTGCTATAGGCGCCAGTAATGCAGGGATACTGCAGTTTCTTGAGGCAGCCGATTTCAGTTCCATGTTTCTTCTTCCTGGAAGCCGAGTAAGGTGGGAACAAGTGTCAGCTCAGCGTACATATATGGTGACGAGCGATGTATACAAGAGTAGTACTAACGGCGAGCCCTTTGATTCAGCCGATTCTGCAATTTTCTTCTTTGAGCCGTGCTCGTCACACCAGTCCAATCATCGGCAATATCACGAATTTCTCCACGCTGTGGCATCGGCTGTAGTGGAACGAGCACGCGATTCTGGCCGAGTTGATCCATCACGTTTCAGGGACCACAAGGGTTGGCAGGGCAAAGGGTACAGAAACAAGAGTGATGCTATCACTCCAACTCGCTCTGCGTTTGTTGGCGTACATATTTATGCAGCCTGCTGACGGCGGGGCCTGATTTCTTCTCCGCAACACCGGACTGCACTGACTCGTAATGGGAACATCCTGGGCAGACAATTCAGGGCCGAGACGCCTGAACCTCGGATGTGGCGTGTGTAAGCGAGTGTCTCGTTTGTCTCTTTCGTCGCTTTTATCTCAAATGGTCTCACTTTAGTAATAGCTCAACTGCGTAATATTTTCTATCAAGTTGATGACATGCTCAATTTCTGTTGCCAAACCATCCCTCACCGACTCCTCTTCTTGGTCAAATCTCTCTTCACCGTTGCATCTTCTTCTGCATCGTGGCTTGACCATGACGTATCAGTCGCATCGCCAACCCCTGCAAACAGAGCGGGTCAAGTGTCAGCAAGTTGCATTAGTGCCATCCACACCAAGCCTACATCGGACTAGCACACATCGAAGTTCACAGGTACATCTCATAGTTATCTACTCCGTCCTCTGCAGCTCATAAAGCCCAGTGTTTACGATCGTCAACTTCGTATTTATCATCTTCGTTCATTACTTTTACAGAGCGCAAACTTTAGTAACTATGACTTAGAACTAAAGACACTGGGAGTAGTAGGGGTTTATGACTTGGCATGTTGAGCCCCACGCACACACTGTTGGCCCCGTGTAATCCTTTCCACCACATTGACTGTACTTTGGCAGCCCTCCACTTATTGGCCCACAGACAATACCCTCAGTCGACGTTGCAGGCTTGGTGCTCGACGAGGTAGTCGTCGTTTTAAGCGTAGTGATCCCACCGCCAGCTAATTTGGTCGAAGTCGATTTGGTACCCGAAGTCTGAGATGTGGTTGTGGTAGCTGGATTGTGACCTGGGATCGTGGCGCTGGACGTAACAGAGGCACTCGTGATGGCTTGCGCAACCGTAGAGGGGAGGCCAGAGACAAGAGTTGGGCCAGGGATAGTGTATGACAGCGGAGTTGTATAGAGGTTGAAGAGAATTCCAGGGTCATTGGACTTGTACAACGATGTACCTTTGACGCCAGCCGGAGCCAGGGAGCCACCCCCAGTGACTTTGATGTTAAAACACTGTGGATAGTTCTGGGCACCGTTCGGCTGACCACTGCCGTGAAGAGCAATGATCTCGTGTCGAAGAACATAGTTTCCGGCAGCCAGGTTGCTAGGGATCTGAACTGTCCAAGAAAACGCGTTTGCAACAAGGACATCTGCAGCCCACTTGCCGCTCTGCAGCGACATGTCAATCAGACCACCAGCACTGATCTTGAAGAACTCCAATTGTGTCTTGTCTGCATCTTCGCAGTTACCCGGACATCTTGCCAGGTAGTCAATGACAGGTCCCTTGTGAGACTCAGGCCATGTGTTCCACTTCAGGTTGATCTTGTCGCCTGCCTGCACAGTGACATGACCACGAGCTGCTTTAGCACCCTTATGACAGATGATATCAGGCTCGCCGAAGCTGTTAGGCTCAACGTAGCCGTTGTCGGTAGCGCCGTTGGTCCAACCAACTACTGCGTCATGGTTGGGATTCCACGAGAAGGCGGGAGCATCATAGCCTCGGTATGCAACGCCGTTGGTAATGAGCCAGTCAACATGTCCATGAGCAGAAACATTAAGAGCACAAGCTGCCAAAACAAGAATTGAAGATATTTTTCTCGCTGCCATTTCGAGTGTGGTTCTGCGTAGGCCGCTTTGGAAGGTGGGAAAAGAAGCAAAGAGCTGTTTCCAGGGTTGAACCAGTCGTCAGTTTAGCACGAAACAAGAATATAGGGAGAACGAGATACGATACACATATCCTAATGATGGAGTGCTGAAATCTGGTGACGGAGAGCTATTCTATATCGATGGGAGATCTAAAGCACCAGACTGTCCTCTAAATATATCATTACCCTTTTGATGCCAAGGAGGCACGGAATGGCTGATTGGAACGCGGCACGGTCCAGACCCCCAGCCCGTGCCACCACGTTTTCAAAACCATGTGTTATGGGAAGGCCGAGACAAATACAAGACTTGGATTCCTCTATCCGTTCCACAGTTCATCGGATGTTTCGCTTCTTGGCCAATTACTAGCCTTATCTCTGTATACGCGTCCGACTTGGTTTCGACAATAGCGAGAATGATGTTACAAAACAACAATACACGTGGGTTAAACAAGCTAATATTCGCAAGACATGAAATGCTTCAGCTGACACGATAGCTCGAGTAGCTTCTGCCGAAAGGTCTTGTGGCTTGCAAAGGTGAAAGTCGCGACACGTAGCACAATGCCGGTCATCAGATCATTAGCGTTTGGACACTGACAATACTCAAGAATTTGCTTTACATGTCTTGCGGTCCCGGGAAACAGGCGTAAGAGAGTTTGAGCTGGTCACATACCATGCAAAAGCCTGAGTACCCTTATTCATGGTGCCAAGACACTACTTGCCAACACATTCCTCATAACCAAGAATTTCAAGATAGCGTTTCCGATACCGCTAATTTAGTCCATGTGGCGAAACTCAAGGGATGAGACGGGACAACTATCAGCCGAACAGTTCACTCAATTTGAGTAAATTTGCCTACAGCCTGAATATTTGGTACTTCTTCTAAGTTGGCTGTCCGCTCCGTCAAGGGCGAGTTGCTGCTATCACGAAGTCAAAAAAACACAGTTTTCTTCACATTTTAAGCATTTTTTAAACCCAATGCTTTCACAGTTGCCTAAGATCAAGCTTTTCCAGCTTATGCGAGCTAGGAAGCTTAAATCTTTGATGAATATAATGCTAGCCGGCCTTAGGAGCCGGGCCCTGAATATTTGGTACATTATATAGTTCATGCTCTCCACCTAATCTCTGAGACATGAGGCAACCGCCGGATCGATACGCACACTGGCGCATAGAAATGCGTAGAGCCACATTCACATTAATCAGTGGCATTGCATCGGAGCGAATCCTTCAATATTCGCCCCGCGCTAGGTCACCTAGTGGGAAGTAGTCGTGTTCTCAGAAGATATTTGTGCTGCGTTTGTTGGTGTCTCATCAATGGCTGGGGCCTCAAGAGTGGCTTGAATTCGATGACTGGGTAACCACCTTTCCGCGGGAATAAACCACCACGAGAAAACGGCAAAGATAGTGACGATGGCCATGATGACTGGGGCATAGTTAAGGGTTGCGCCTTCCACTGGGAAAGCGTACGGAGAATATAGGACCGCCACAACCCAACCATTCCACAATATGGCGATGGCTTGGAACGGTTTGCTGAGGCCCCCGAGGCTCCATGCTGGTTTTGGGAATTTATTGGGCGTCAAGAATAGGCGACCAATACATATCAGTCCATATGCAGCAGCTGAGGGAACTCCTGCTGCAGATACAAGGGAAGTAAAAGCAACGGATGACGGCAAGATAGTACAGGTGATGATAGAAGCGACAACCCAGACCACAATGACTGCGTTGCGAGGTTGACCATCTTGCACACGAGACACCCAAGGGGAGAAGGGGAGCACTCCATCCCGAGCAACTGCAAACACGAGTCTTGAGGCGGCCAAGACTGCAATTGCTGTATTCTGTTGCAAGTCAATAACATATCCACATCTGATTGAAAAGTAAGCAATTGTTTAGGGAGGGGCCCATACAAACCAAAGCGCGATGATGCAAATAACGTTCATGAAGATATGCGCTCTTTCCCCAAGAATGACAGCATAAAGCGGTACAAATGGCTGAGCTCCACCAAACGAGAATAATGTCTCCGCATCGGGCTAAGACGGTCTTGTGTTAGTCTCGCAAGCAGTTTCTCAACTTGAAGTTTCGCACTTACCACGCAGAACAGAAAGAGGATCACCACAATGAAGCTTCCAACACCACTTGTAATTGTGCTCCAGAAAATCCCTCTCGCCGCGGCAATGCTTGCGTTCTTTGTTTCCTCGGCAACATGGCCGGAAGCATCAAAGCCGATGAGAATACCTGCAGTAGCAAGATATGAAAGACACCAGTTCCAGCCCGCTGGTGCGCCAGTGCCATTGTAAGTCGTCATGAAAGCATCATGTGTCGAACGGAACCCATAGGTCTTGCTAACCGCTATAGGAAGCCAGATCAAATTGAGGAAAAAGTCCAACAGCACAGAGGCTGTAGACAAGTAGAAGATCCATTTGAAATATCGAGCTATCCGAAGAGTAAGATTTCATCTCAAGGCAAGGCCAAAGCAGTACATACGTGGTAATAGATTCCATATAGCAGCCAATGCCAACATGATCTCCGTACAGATCCACTGCACGGCGCGGAACTTGATGCTGGAACTATCTGATGGAAAGTCGAGATCGAACACCACAATTTCCTAGCACATGTCGCATTAGTATCACACATATAGGGATATATTCACAGCATTGATGAACATACAGAAAGCATGTAGTTGACAGCAGCTTGCGTGTTGCCTAGAATTATGTCAGATCACTCCTTATTAGCATATGAGATTTAGACTCTTACTCGCACAGAATGTCGTCCACGCTGTCGTACTCCACCATGCAACGACGAAGCCGAATAACCTCCCTAATCGAGGGCCGCCAGCCTCTGCTGCCCATAGATAGATGGAGCCCGCCAATGGTAATGATGAGCATATCTCAGCAATCACAGCTGCCGTTATGAAGGTGAAAACGCATGTCACCAGAAAACTCGTCCTAACCAGCCATTAGTGAGTCAAGATCCCGAAAGTTTATCGATGACGGTAGCAAATACCAGTAAGCCAAGTTACCACCAGCCGCTATTCCAGTGGAAAAGGTCACTCGCACTCCACCAATGAAATATAAAGCCGCTATTCAAGTCAGCCGACAGCTCACCTCTGCATTCATTGAGGTGTAGCTCACCAAACGTCGTCGCGAAATTATGGAAAACATTGAAAGTTCGATGCAAGACCTATTCCTGTCAATTGAGTCCTGTTCGCTGCTTTGAGAAAGAATAAAATTTACAGGCTTGTAACCAAGGTTTTCCTACATCACGACTAGTAAGTGACTGTTCAAGCGCAAGAAAAGAGGAATATTATTTACCAAAACCCGTGCGTCAGCTGCGTTGCCATCAAGTTCTGCTCCCGCCTCTGCCAGAGCGGCACCTTCTGGGGTTTGCTGCTTGTCCGTCATTGCAGCTGATTCCTACTGGCATGAGACTGATGAGTTTGGTTGTCTCTGTTTGGAATTTTACGAGATACTTAACTCACTGGCTAGTTCCATGGTGCATGTGGGCCTGTGGCCATGCAAAGGGCCGAAATAATATGAAGGCGGTCCCCTGATTACTCATAGAGGAGAAATCTAACCGTCGTATCCAATGGGGATGCTCTCCATAGATCACGTAAAGTGGGGGTGTAAATGACGAAATCCATCACGGCTTGCGACTTGCCGAGGCAAAACCAGGGTTGATGGGTTTTGCCCAGTAAGAGACTCAATGTTATCAATTAGACGACCCTGTGACAGTCTCGGAGCAAACCCAGGCTTTTCAAGAATTAGGCCAGATGCTAAGACTCGGAAGAGGATTGCGTCTTTGCAATCCATCATCTAGGCTGGTTCTGGTAATTAGTCCGGCGTAGAAGCAAGCCCTTTTCGGGACACACTCGTGAAAGGACATGCCAGGAACCCTGTGCGTGCGCAATACGAATTCTCGATGTCAACATACTGGACCACGTAAGTGGCCTAGATACTAATTTATGCCAACATCACGATGCGGGCTAAGGTAATTTTATAACAAAGTGCGAAACAAAGCGCGTGGAGAACGAGGTCATAAGGTATGTTACCGTTCAGTATTTCGGTTTGGAACGGGATGAATGCATGCCGTAATTGACTTAACAGCTTGCGTGCTGCTCCCCATGTTCGAAATACTAAACTAATAATACCCTTGGTTGGGCTGGGTCTGCGCCCAGACTCCCCTTGGATCCAAGTTTGTAACCCGATTAGCAGCCAATTCATCATGACTCTCATTCTTGTCGCCAGTACTGTCTTCCTTGTTTTGTCTACTTTCCATATCTTCAAGGTGAGTCAGGGTATAACCAACAATTTTAACTCCATAGCTAAGACGCCATAAGCTTTACCTTCACGCACATAAGTCACGACTGTCAGCGATTCCCAGCGCAGGGTTAGGGGCGCCTTATTCTCGGCTACTATGGGCATTCCCTCGAGAATACAGAGGAACTCTCACGCTAGATTTGCCTACCCTACACAAAAAGCTTGGTCGGCTTCTCTAATTACCACCTGGCTAGCCCCTCCACCCACTGATCTTGCTCAGGTCCCCTCATCCAAATTGGTCCAGGAGAGGTCTCCTTCTACTCTCTAGATGTCTATGATAGGATACACAAAGTTCATAGTGGGTACCGAAAAGATCCACGAGTATATGGTCAATTCGTGCAAGATGGTCATCCAGCTCTTTTTTCGATCACGTAGGCTGGAATCTTCCACTAGTTCTTACATCAGCTAACTCCATTCCTTGCGAAGTAATCCACGCGAACACTCCAACCGGCGAAGATTAATGGGCCAGCTGTTCAGTCGAAGCAAGATGCCAAACCTAGAGTCTTTGATGCTCCATCATGTCCATGCATTCATAAATGCGCTGGCCGAGCAAACCGAGGCCATCGATATAAACTCAGCATGCCGAGCACTAGAAGCGGACATCATATGTAAGTAACTTCTGCCATCGCTGCTCAGTGAAAGTAAATCTCACGAGTAACCTGTAACATAGCAAATTTCTCATTCGGGAAGCCACTCGATGCAGTCGACAATTGGGCAAGGGGAAATCAATTGGCAATGGTGTCGAAGAATGACGAAAAGGCAACTCGAATGCCGATGGTGCGTACGAATTGGTGCACGAACTCACGTACATGGTATTGATTTACACAACAGCTCGCAACTTTCCCTGCAGCCTGCGAAGCATGGGAGCAGCTTGAAAACTTGGTATATCAGATGACTGGCCTTCGGTCTCCATACCGCCGTGCCTTGGACGAGTTCGACGATGTAAGAAAAGCTATGTGACCGAATGAACAAGACCTAACTGCCAGTATAGTGGACGAGGATTTCTTGGAAGGCAGCTGTGGACTTCACGAAACCCTCACATTCACTCTTCCCAAATTTGATTCAGGTTCTTGTAAACTCCGGCCTGCACCCTGAAACCGCGCTCTCTGAAGCGAAGGAGAATCTTGGGCCTGGAACAGATACCACCTCAGGTTCCCTTGCGCACATTATGTTCGCCCTAGGGTGGAACCCTCGATACCAAGACGAGCTCTACCAGGACTTGCTCAAAGTTGGATTCTCTACTCAAATGACCACACTAGAGAATATTCCCAGGCTTCGAGCCTGTGTTAAAGAAGGAATTAGATGGGCAGGTACTGCAGCCGCAATGCTGCCCCGTGTTGTTCCCAACGGCGGGACGGAGTTATTTGGGAAGCAAATACCTGAAGGGGTAGGAACCTTTCTGTTTTGGTGCACCTCTCATACTATTAGTCCTTGCTTACAGACCAACAGACTGTATTGACGTCGTCGCCCATCTGGTACTTACGAGATGAGGAAGCTTTCCCTGAGCCCGAGCTTTTCGATCCCTACAGATGGATTGAAACCGATGGATCTGGATTCCGGGAAGACAATTTGAGAGATCAATACTACATCCCGTTCTCTAAAGGAACGAATAGTTGCATGGGGGTTCAGTAAGTCTCCACAGCTCAAGTCTATATACACCTTTGACATGCTAATTTCAACGCCAGTTTCTCATACTATGAGCTTTATCTCAGTGTTTCACAACTAGTCAAACATTTTCGATTCCGCTCACCGAGTTCAAATGGCACCCCAGTACGTTGCAACCCCTTGACTCAATGGCAGCTTGTCTCGATGCCCGCCAGAAAGGAATGGGTGGCTGCAGTGTTAGACAGCAGACTCCTCGTCAAATTTGAGAAGAGACATCAAGCGGATGAATTCGATACTTAATTTGACTCAAAGTCAGATGGTTATCTCAAGTACTTACTGCTTGAAGGTGCAAAGGATTATTCGATCAGCAGGATTCTATGTCACGATATTTTGACACTATTTGCAAGAAATGGAAGGACTAAAGTTCAGTCTGTCGATGTAGCACTACTAGATCATCCCAATACCTTATTTAACTGAGGTTGTGGATATGAGATTGTTCAATGAATGACACGCGCGGGGCTTTCCTACAGGTGATACGACCTTGGACCGGAAGCCCCAAATGGAAGCCTTGTTATCAGCTTCGCAATGTTGAGATACATCTTCTTCATGAGGCTTCCCTAGGTTGGAGTCAGCAGGCAATGAAGCGATGAAATTGACAATCCTCGGAAACGCACCGTGTCTGGTTCGATAAAGACACCAATCTCATCAGCGTGATCCATTCGATCGTTGACTCCGAGGTGCCAGTAGACCCCCTTCTTTTCAGGGTGATTAAAATCCAGATCGGGGAGAGATGCAACGCTCTTTGTCTTATCCTTTGGTCCAGACATCGATTCAGTGTTAACAATGCCGTCATTCAAGTTCCAGTCTCCAAGGTCTGGTCCTAGAATAGACTTCTGAGTGGCCGTAAGCTCTTGGCTTCCCATAGCGTACACCAAAGGTAGGATGATTGGTATAACGTCTTGTCTTGGGATATACGCCCCTGGTTTGGGAAGAACCAGATTATAGCCATTGCTCTGGAGAAGCCTTGTAACAACTGCTTCCGTCACCCACTCCACGAAATAGCGGAACGGAGTGACAGCCATGAGGCTGACCCATCCCAGGCTCGTAAGTGCGTTGATAAAAAGATCTGTCAGTGGTCCTAATATCGGTATTCTATTCGTGGCGCTCCGAACAAAAGTCTCGATGTTGATGGGAAAGGAGGTGAGGGCGTCCTTTCCCCATGTCGGCCAACTCTTCGGGAAGCGGTCGGTAGCATGAAATGAAAGGCTGAAGTAGAAGACTTTTTCCGATACTCCCATTGTTTTCTTGCATAAACGATCAACACCTTCAATTTTGTTGTCATAAAGACCGTTATTTTCAGATTCCAACCACTTCCACACTGGGCCGTTGACAGATTCAAGGCGTTCCAGCATGTCCTGGAAAGTTTCGTTTGATTTTCTGCAGACTCCCCAGTGATCAAGTTGCAAGTCGTAGGCCCTTTTATCCGGTGGGTAGAAGGAGGCCGTTGCGAAAAGCCGCGCGACCAAGCCCAAGGCCTGGTGTCTTGACCTCTGCGGTATTCTGTCAGTCGACAACGTTTTTGAGTTTCAGTTGGTGATTCCTTGATACATACGGAAACAAATTGTTCAAGAACGTCAATGACTGTTGTACCGCGGTGAGGTGTTCCTAGAGTCGTGACTGAGACGGTCCAGCTATCCCTCTCTGCGTCCTTGAAGTATGTGGGATGCAAATCCGCAGCTCCTCGCGCCATTAGGCTAATGAGATATCGGACTGTGTTGCCACCTTGTGAATGGCAAACAAAATGAATTTTGTTGCCATGCCATTTCCAGTCATCAAAATCCGACGACTGTGTGAATAGGATTGCCCGTCTCCGTCCAGTTGTATGAGTTTCCTCTGGGGCATGGGCCTGATCTGCGGCAAAATAATTTCCGTAGTCGACATCAACATCATAAACTTCATCAACGAAGCCTGTTTCTTGATCGACCTTGCTGAATCTACAAACTATTAGACAGGATCGCTGATATGGCTGCCAGCAATACGCACTTCCCGAAAGTAAGCTGCCTGTAAAGCTCACAAGCGCGCTCCCAATTGGTAGAAATTGGAGCCACAGGGGCAACAATAACCGTGTACCCTTCATCAACTAGAAGCCTAGGTATATCAACCACACCACCGAAGTAGTTGATCGCGCCGAATAAGGGCGCTCCCCAGCCAGAAAACCCAGGCACTGAGCGGCGTCATTAGCTACTCTCTGATTTCAGGGCGTTACATACCGAAAACGATTGGAGTCTCTTTCTTTTGGGGCAAGATGCTCTGCACTTCGTCAACAAGGTTCTTCAAATTTACCAGTCCATCAGGGTCATTCAATGTTGGTAGCATGGTGACTTTTTAGTTAGTAGGTAAAGGGAGAATGAGGAGAAGATAAACACAAAGGAGTGTCGTGCACAACACAGTGATGGGAATTGCTCGAAACCAAAATCGGGTGGCCCAGCTTAGACTAAGCTCACAGCCAGACTTTCACATGTCAGTGGCCCCCTCTCGTTGGCAAGTGCGTTCAATAGACAATTCCTTAAACCTTACAAGGAGCTAGTCAGCCCTACAGAAGGCGAAACCAATGAGTTCTCAGTGTCGGTTAGGCCATCACCCTAAGTGATGCATGATTGAATTCTATCTCCGTGTATCAGTACTTGCAGAAATTATGACACATAGCTTGCAGGTCTTCGGACTGTTCCGACCTGGGTTCTGCAAGCGCTACCAAATGGATCCAAATTTTGAGGCACTGCAGCTCCAGCAGTCTGTAATGGTAAAAATTATTCTCTTAAATAATTGTAGTCTCATGGTATCAATGCCGAACAAACTCAGGACTGTTGCGCGATCCTCTAGCACACTCTCCTTACTTCAAGGCAAGGAGGACTTGATCAGAAACATCAATAGCCTAGGGCTACGATAGGAATAAAAGGACAAGAAAAGAAAGAGCACATGAATACAAGGTAGGAAGGCAGTAAAGGGTCCGTCACGTCTTGAAATATTTGCACAGGATGTCGTCATGATGAGCGTTTCAAGATGCGCCACGCCAGGGGGTGGTCCGGAGACGTTTAATTTTAGGCATAGCCATTCCACTTCACGGTTAGGACGGCAACAACAAATCCCAGCAGGAGAAATAGTCTCCACATTGATAATCATATGCATAAAGGTTTCTTTCCTCACAAGCAACGTGGAAAATAAGAGCGCTATTGACGACGAATTTCCCAAATGTACCGCTGTTCTCGGTATTGCCATTGACAAGTGATGTGGCAAGAAGGAGCCATGCGAGAGAGAGTGTTTTAGGACACCATGTTAGTAGATGGTGTCGATTTTAGCTCTTTTAGATAAGCCACACTCAAGAATTTATCCATTATTTAGGCGTCTCCACGAAAGTATCAGGACCTTGAGACTATCTTCCTTCGCTTTGATGTTTCTTTGTAGATACTCGTGGAATAAAGCTGCTCTTGCATCCTGCCTTGACACATTATCCATCAATCAAAATGGTTGGTATTCATGAGCCAATCCCTCCTTACTTCCTCATTTAGTCTTCCAATAGATCCATCGCAAGGCTTTATTTCGAGAAAAGGGCTGTACGGCACTCCGTCCAGCTCCCAGACTACGCCATGGACTTGTGCAGAGGCTTTCTTCACAGGGTACGGTGATCGATTCTTCCGGACACGGACGGACTATTTCCAGTCATATCCATGGTTCAGCATTCAATTCATTACCTCTCTAGTCTCACTGCAGACTATCTCCTGATTCCTGCGCCCCCTGTTTCCTGTTTATCGTTTATATATGGACTATTCTGTTCAGTGAATCCGGTCGGAAATCTCAAGTCTCTTGGGGACGATGGTGTTTCTCACCATTGTGCAATTAGTAGTCTCGGGCAATCGCGTTGACATCTTTCTCCCGAATCCAGCCCCTTAGCATTTTGCGCATGGGCAGTAGCTCACAGGCTGCTCTCCTCAGTTGCTTTGGCCCGCCGCCGTTCCGGCGTGAGACAACGTCATGTACCAAGGTGGCTGTTGGCTTAAGATGGGCCTCGTGGACCTACTAATGTCGTACTCGGCGGTAAGTGTCTCCATAGGTGGCCCTGCTCTCATAGCCTGTGCAGGCGTACCATGCACAGACACCGCATTTCTGGGTCCAGGTGAAACAGGGCAAAGCATGGCCGGGGAGGAACATAATGCGACGTCGGCGGGAACGTGACTGGTTTGTGTTGGACCAATTGTTTTGTTTGGTCCGAATCTTCGCTCGCTAAACGGCGAAATGTTCTCGGAATCTCATCTCTTTTACTAGCTAATTACGAAAGAATTAGTAACAAACGCAATTGGAGGTAAATTTCATGAACCATCCGCCTCGACCTCAATTGAGCAAGACCGATTGAAGGTCAATGGCGCCTTGGATCACTGCCGCTCAACTCGACACAAGTTGTTGTCTGAATTAAATAGACGATCGACAAAACGGCCTGATTGGAGCATAAACAAAAGAAGAGACGGAGAAAGAGTGAGCTGTGTCAATGGAACTCATTGGTCCATGCTCACTATGGATTAGCGCAACGCGCGTATTGAAGATGCTTGCTGAAGTTGCCCCAGTACGAAGGAGTTCGCTGCCAGGCCCCCCCGGACATTCCGTTTCATCCCTTCCCCTCCGTTTCAGTCGCCTTGTTTCGATCATGGATTCTATTATAGACCATGGGTCATGGAACAGGGATTATGTAGCTTGACATGGCCACCCAGAGTTCCAAACAGGCTTGGCCACGAAATGTCGCTGCCAAAGACACTCAATCCTCAACAACGGCCCCATTTGTGTTGGACCTCTTGTGGTCAATGTCTCCCGCCGTTTAGGCTCGTCATTCGTGCACTTTTTTCTCCCCGCGCTGAGAGACATGTTTAGACCGTCTCCGCCGCATATAGTAGAACTAGCTTACAAGGTATGCATGCAGGTGCCTGGGTAGGTGATTACGCAGTAGAACCGTTGCGGCCCCTGACTCCACGCAACTGAGCCTCCTGTGAGCCTTGCCTGCGGCTATCACGGTTGTGAGCACCAATTGAGGCCATTTGGATATAAAGCGCGAGCCACGGCATCGTCAAGTCGATCTTTTTTCTCTCCTCCCCAAGACAGACAATCGTCCATCTCGCAACTTCTTTCTTTCCACCTTTTCCAACCTTCGTTTCTATTTCCCAGTGGACTGGCTCCCTCACTCGCTTCTTGCTTTGCCATTTCAAAAGCCAACCACACTTATACAGTACTCAACATCTTACCGTCCGTCCACGCTTTCATCAACCAACCTTCAAAATGAGATTCTCCAAGTACTCCCCTCTGGCCGCCGTCATCGGTGCTGCCGTTGCCAGCCCTACGCCCACCTTCCAGAAGGTCGACCGCTCCATCGCCAAGCGTGCCACCATCACCGACGCCTGTGACATAGGCTATGCCAGCACCAACGGAGGAACCACCGGTGGCGCTGGTGGTACCACTACTACCGTTTCTTCGCTCTCCGAGTTCAGTGCCGCGGCTGAGGCTGACGATGCCTACGTCATTGTCGTTGATGGCGAGATTTCCGGCGGTACCAAGATTCGCGTTGGCTCTGACAAGACCATTGTTGGCAACTCTGGTGCCTCTCTGGTTGGAATCGGTCTTTACATCAAGGATGTCTCTAACGTCATCGTCCGCAACCTCGCCATTTCCAAGGTTCTCGCTGATAATGGCGACGCTATTGGCATCCAGGCCTCCACCAACGTCTGGGTTGACCACTGCGACCTCTCATCTGATCGGGATAATGGCAAGGACTATTACGACGGTCTCCTCGACGTCACCCACGCCGCTGACTGGGTGACCATCTCCAACACCTTCTTCCATGACCACTACAAGAACTCTCTGGTCGGCCACTCGGACAGCAACGCTGATGAAGATACCGGCGCCCTCCACGTTACATATGCCAACAACTACTGGTACAATGTTGGCTCTCGTTGCCCCTCTGTCCGCTTCGGTACTGCCCACATCTACAACAACTACTATCTCGATGTTGACACCTCTGGCGTCAACACCCGTATGGGTGCCCAGGTCCTTGTCGAGTCTACCCAGTTTGAGAATGTCGAGAAGGCCATTACCAGCCAGGACTCCGACGAGACTGGCACTGCTGCTGTCAACGATGTCGATCTCGGCAGCAGCACCAACGATGCACCCGAAGGCACTGCCTTCGACGTTCCCTATGAGTACAGTCTTGTCGGCAGCGCCAGCGCCAAGAGTGCTGTGTACGGAACTGCTGGCAACACCATCTCCTTCTAAGTTGCCATTGCACTATGGTAGAGGCCATGCATTGGAAGCCTTGGGGTGCGCGTGTCTGTTGGATTCGTGCCACTGACGGCTTAGGAAATCCGCCTAGCCGGAGGGTGGTTTTTTGAGAGGGAGCTGAACAAGAGCCCGATTGTTTAAGTATATATTTAGATATTCTGAGAATACAAGTAAATATCATTCCAAAACATCAATATTGATGGCAACTTACTATTTTTAAGATATGTCAAACTAAGCGTACGGTAATCACCCTAGAGATAAATCAATCTACCCAGATAGGGAGGTTTAGGTGTTGAGAGAAAGCCGGTGCTCTACGAAAGTTCCATTTTCAACTCTACCGTTCTCGTTACCTTTCTCTGTGTTTTTGCTCTTCTGGCATCTGCTTTCCAACAGCTACGGAAGTAGCATCTCGCGTGCTTTCCGAAGTTTTGCAGCGACTTATTACATGTTCAGTAGCACCGGGCGAAACAGTGTCTTAGATCGGGGTGCCTCATATTTGCATATAGAGTCTGATTGTCATACTAAATTCGCTAAGTATAAGGAATAGACAGAGTATAGCAAAGACTGATTATTGACTGAATTGGAATTGCTTATCCCGACAGAGTTAACGTGCGTGCGCTCTTCAGATACTCTATCCCATTTCTGACGAGACTCACGAATCCAGGAGCTTCGAAAATGTACTATAGACGCGCTTCAGGTATATTTAAATACTACAGTTTTAGGCCAAAAGTCTCTATACACCCCCGCATCACATGTCAGCACGCTATCTTACGCAAGACACTCTCCCTTCTTTTAAATTATAACAACATCACATTAAGATATCAGAACTATGAGATTTTAATATTAAAATAAGCAGAAATCATTAATATAATTATAAATTCCGCTGTTGAAACCGCTGTTCGGACTTTTGTTTCTGCGCTGCCGCGTTTCTGTACAGTCACGTGTTTGCATTGCTTGAGTTGTCTTGAGACGAAGGACTCGATTGATTGGTCGACCTAGTTACAGATAGACTCTTATCCCTCCTCCCTTAAACCTTCCTCCGCCAAATCCTTCAACCCATCGCAGTCAATGTTAGAGGCGACCGCAGGATTCCCTTGGTTTCTAATGCAGTCATCACTCCTTCGGCTGCATATTGATCAGTATAATGTCAGCCTATAACTGCATAACCTATATATTATAGCTCTTTAGGTTATTAAAGAAGGCATTATTAATAGTTATTATTTCCTTTTATTTCTCTTTTTAAACTAATTCTTTTAATAAGACTTACTTTATCTTAATCTATTAGATTATATCCTTATTTAATAGGGCTTATAAGAATAGATTCTTTTAGAAAATATAATAATTAAAGATTATTAATTAAATAAGCTTTTTATAATTAGACTAATTAAACCTAGCCTTTATTATATATTCTAAGTTAAATAAGTAAAATACTCTTTATAATTTATTAAACCTAAATAAATATATAAATATATATATCTCCTTTAATAAGCTAAGTTTTAAGCTTTATTATAAGCTTAAAAATTCTATATAAAATTCTATTTAAATATACTAAAACACAGTATTAATAACACTATTCACACTATATAACCAATAATAGCTAGTCGGCCTAATATTAGTCCGTGCTTTAAAATCAAGCAATTTTGCTTTATAATTAAAGCTTTTAATTCCTCCGTGATTTGAAATCAAAATATCTCGGCATTTCCTTGACATATAATTACAAAAATAATACCATTGAATAGCTGAATTTTTGGGCTTCTTAATGGTATATTTTATGTCTTAGTGACTATATATTTGCCGGCTCAATTTGTCTATAAAAGAAGGACTACCCCTAGGGCTTATTTCCTCATACAATAGAATCATACACTATCACTATACACTATAATAAACTATCTTCTGATAAGACACTCTTATCTTCATATACCTCTTACTTTATTATTCTTTATAAGAATATCCTTATATAAGCTATAAGCTTATACTTCTACTGCTCAGTGACCTCTAATATAATTTAAGAAGTAAGCTTTAATCTTTTTTAATTCTTTTAATTAATATATATATAAGATAATTCTTATATATTAGTATTAATAAGGGTTTATTAAACTATTATATAATGCATTATATATATATTATATTATTTATTTAATTAGAAGGAGTTATTATAAGTTAGCTATATTATAAGTAGTTAAATTATAATATAATAGGAATTATAAAGCAGTAATTGAATTATAATATAATTAGAATTATAATAAAATAACTTAGAATATAATAAATATAGAGCTCTTATAGGGCTTTTATTGTATAATGATTTTACTTTTTAATATTTAGCTTTTCTATTTAGCTTTTTTATTTAGCTTTTTTATTTAGCTTTTCTATTTAGCTTTTCTATCTAGCTTTTCTATCTAGCTTTTTAGCTATTTAATGCATTTTAAAGAGTTAATTAAAATAGTAAGGCTTATACTCTAATATAATAGAAACTCTAGTTATTCTGAATTACTATTATCTTAGGCTTGGGTTTTAGGCCCTCATACTATTATTTACTATTAGTTATTTTTTATTTTATTTTTTTTACTATTTAACCTCTGGCCCTTCTCTAAGTGTACACTACTAAGAACTATAACCTTAATAATTATAAATTCAGTTCTATTACTAGAGCGGCTATTCTAAGTATATTAATAAATAAATAAAGCTTATTAAAGTTATATTTTTTAGTAATGCATACTTAAAAGGAGGCTAGAGGTTAAATAATAATAAAAAATTTAATTATAAATAATAATATAAAGGCTTAAAACCTAAGCTTAAAGTAATAATAATTTAAAATAACTAAAGTTTTTATTATATTAAAATAGAAGCTTTATTATTATTATTATTATAAGCTAGAGCTTTGCTCTAGCCTTATAGTAAAAGACCTTATATAGCTAGTTAGTTAATTGTAATAGCAATTAATTAATACGTATCCTTTTGCTTTAATAGTAAAGGGTAGCGCTATATAGCGCTAGTGGCCGTTGCGCTAGCTATTGCTTAGCCCTTCTAGAGTCAGCCCATCGCAATTATATATAATAAGCATGCCAGTCAAACAAGTATACCAGTCACTTATATTTTATACCTTAAATTACAATTTTTAAACAATTCTTAAAAATCTAAACTATACTTAAAATATCTAAAACTTAGTATATAAGCTAATTATATAATAACTTATATAAAAGCTTTTTATAAAATTTTACTTATTTTTTTTAATAAAGTTATTAAGAAAAAACCTATTTATATTATATACTTTCTTAATTTTATATATAATAAGCTAATTAAAAATTTAAGAAAATTACTAACGTACTTGATAAGTGAGTGGGCTAAATAAGTGAGTGGGCTAATCCAGTTTTATACCTTAAAGTGCGATTTTTAAGAAATCCTTTAAAAATCTAAACTAGACTTAAAATGTATATAATTTAAGTTATAAGTCTATTAATTTCATTATAATAATAAGAAATTTTCCTATATTTTTAAAAAAAAATATTTATATAGTTATTTAAAATAATCTTATTTATACTGTTTTTTTTTCTTAATTTTATTTTTAAAAAGCTAAATTAATTTTTCAAAATTCTAAGAAAAATATTATCTACTGACTTTTTTATTAAGATATCTTAATTTAATTCCTTAAAATTCCTATATTTATATAGCTGATTTTAGAAAATTAAGAATTATTACTTTTAGCTGTATAGTATAACTAGCCTACTCTCTTGTTTAGCTCACTCACTTATTAAGTACGTTATACTATTTTCTTTTTCTTTAAATATTTAAAAATGATTTTTTTATATTTTTAATAATTATATAGCTTATTTTAAAAATCTAATATTAGTACTTTTAGCTATATAGTATGAGTGTTTAATAAGCTTGTTTAATTAGTATGCTTATTATATATATTGTATTTAATATTTTAAAATATATTAAGTAATTAAAAAAGCTAAATAAAAAGGCTAAATATTAAAAAGTAAAATTATTATATAATAAAAGCTTTATAAATACTTTATATTTATTATATTATGAATTATTTTATTATAATTTTAATTTATATTTATATTTTAATATAATTTATTAAAAATACATTTTTTATAATTTAAATAACTTATAATATATATTATTATTATTAAAACTACTATTTAAACTTTTATTTTTATATTATTATATTCCTTATTACTATATTTTTATATAATTATATATGTATTAAGGTTATAGTCCTTAGTAGTATATACTCAGAGAGGGGCCAGAGGTTAAATAGTTAAAAAAAAAATATAACTAATAGTGAATAATAGTATAAGAGCTTAAAACCCAAGCCTAAGGCAATAGCAATTCAGAATGACTTGTCACAGGCCAGATGAGGTCAACTCAAGAGGTAATGCCACTGTATTATAAGAATACTACGATGAAGAGGAAAGAGAGAAAGCAAGCAGGCGCGTAGACGCATAGATGCATTAATAGTCTCTATAGCCTGCTCCGTGCATCCTAGTTATATATCGACCCCACCTTAGGTCTAGTACTCTAGATACTCTTATTATATTACTCCTTTCTTTAAAGCGCTTAAAATAGCTATATAAGTATAAGTTATTAAATCCTTATAATTACTAAATAATAAAGACTCTTTATTTCTATTATATATTCTTAGGCTTTTAACTTAGTTTAATTAATTAATTATTATTAGAGTACTTTAATATATTTATATTTATAGTAATTATATTAACTTAGGCTTATAATTATTTTAATAGCTTAAGTACTTTTAAATATTCTTTATAGAATTCTTTTAATTATATTAATATATTTTTAAAGTTTTTAATAAAGTACTATTTATTATTAAAATTATATTTAATTTAGTTTATTTTATATTAAAGTTATTTATTATACTTATTATATTATAACTTTTTAATTTTATAAACTTTATACTTTTTAATACTATTAATAACCTTAAGTAATAGTAAGTCTTTATTTTACTTTAATATAAGATTATTAAAATAATATTATAATTAATCTATATATAAAGTTAGGTTTATATATTATAAAGAAAGTAAGTTTAAGTAATATAAATACTTAATTTATTTTATAATAGTTTATAGCTTTTTTTTCTTTTAATTTAATACTTAGTTAAGTCTTATATTTATAAGTCTATATATATTAATTTAAACTTTATTTTTAATTATAAAAATCTAATTTTTAATACTTTTTATTAATTTAGTAAATTTATTATTCTTATATTTAATAAAGATTCTATTTAGTAATTTTAATAGAATTTATAATCTACTTAATATATTATTAAATATCTTTCTTTAATAAATATTTAGCTTTTATTTTATAGCTTTTAAAATTAGTTCTTTTATTTTAATTAAATTAGGATTAAAATAAGTAATTAAGTAATAGTCTTATTAGTTTTATATTTAATAACTTATAATAAAGATTTATTTATAAAAATAATAATAAACTATAGTCTTTAGTCTAATATTACTATTTTTAGTATTTTAAAAATATAGTAAATATAATAATAATATATATATATTATATCTTTTATTATTACTATTTAGTAATAAAGTATAGAAAAAGTAATTTTACTAAACTAATTAATAATTACTTATATATAGTTATATTTATTCTTATTTTTAAGTATATAATAAAAGTCTATTATTATATATTATTATATTTAGTATAAGACTTTTAATAAGTATAATAATTTAAAAGTCTTATTTCTATTAGTATAAGCTCTTTTATATAGTTTATAATTTACTTAAAACTAATTAATATTAACTAATAAGCCTAATTACTAAAACCTCTTAGTAATTAATTTAATAGTTTTATTATATCTTAAGTAAGCTATATTAAGCTTATAGTAATTTTCTTTAATAATTAGTATTTAAAGAATACCTTTATTTAAAATAAAAATACACTAGTTTTAATAAACTATACTTTTATTTATTATCTAATTATTAGCCTTTTTCTTTATATTCTCTTAGTAAAGCAGTAATTAAGGAAAAGCCTTATTAATTCAGAAGATAGTATTAAATAGCTTCTATCCTTCTAATACTTAAATAGTCTTTCTTCTAGAACTAACTAAAGACTTAATAGCTTTAGCCCTAATTAATACTATCTCTAGCCCTTCTTTAGAACTAGGTTTAGTATAAGGGCTAGCTATAATCTTATAGTTAATAGAATTAATTATTAAGTCCTAACTTAAGAGTACTTTATTCTATATAACTTCTTATTATACTTTTTATATAGCTAGTTTAGATAACTTTTAAAATAGAATATCTATTATAATATTCTCTTACTTTAAATAGTAAGTAATCTTAAAGTTATAAAGTACTAGGTTATCTACTTATTATACTTACTTATTATTAAAGTATTATTTTATTAAAAAGTACTTAAGGGCTTTATAATTAATAATAATTAAGAATTATTATTAAAGCCTTAAGAGCTTAGTATTTTATTCTTTTAAAGCTAATATTACTATAAGTATTTTCTAATTATAAATTAAATAATATATTTTTATATTATTTATTATTTTAAAAAAGAAAGCTATAAAGTATTAGTCTTTATTATTCTTCTTTTAAATTAGTATTATAATTATTATACCTTTTAATATATTAGTCTTAATAATTATACTATAAAAAGAGTTATACTAAGCTTAGTATAAGACTAATAAAATTACTAATTTTATAGCCTTTATTATAATTATTTTCTCTTTAGTTTACTTTTATAAAATCCCTTTCTTTATTAATAGTATAAATAATTATACTATTTAATTATAAAACTTAATAAACTTTTAATAAAAGTTATAAAACCTAAAGAAAGCTTATACTTTTTATATATTTATTAGTTCTTTTTAATTTATAATAGCCTTTATCTTTTTTAAGTCTATTTAGATCCTATTTATTATAATTATAAAGCTTAAAAACTCTATCTTTATAATATAGAATTCTAATTTATTAATATTTACTTATAATCTTATTATAATTAGTTATTTTAAAATTATATTAATATATACTTTATAGTCTTTAATATTTTTTAAATAAATAAGAATATTATTAATATATATTATATAATAAATATCTAAAAGATTTATTAAAATATAATTAATATAAGCTTAGAAATATAAAGAGCTATTAATTAAATTAAATAGTATTATTTTATATTTATAAGTATTATACTAAGTCTTAAAGGCTATAAGATCCTTAGATTTTAAAAATATTTATATTTAATAAAAGGCCTATTAAATATTAAGTTTTATAAATACTTTTACTTTTATTAGCCTTAATTAAGTTTCTTCTATTAAAAGTAATATATAATATTCCTTTATTATTAACTTATTAAGCTTTTTATAGTTTATATAAAAGTACTATTTACTATTCTTCTTTTTTATAAATAGAACTAATAATATATATAATATATTACTTACTAATATAATAAATCCTTTTTATAAATACTTTTTAATATAGTTCTTTATTACTTTTAATTATTTAAAGTTTAATTTATATATTAATAAAACCTTCTAACTATTAGAAATTAGTTCTTTTAATTCTAGCTTTATATTAATACTTAATTAATAAAGTAGTAAAGTATTAAACTTAGCTTTAGAAAAGGCATATTATAAATATAAGTACTAAAGCAATTTTAACTTTACTTTCTCTTTTAATTTAAATATATCTTTATAAAGGTTTTCCTCTTTAGCTTCTTTTTATTTTAATTATTCTTTAATAATCTTATTAATCTTTTAAAAAATGACTTTATTAATTTATTTAGTATCTTCTTACTTAATTACTTTCTCTTATTACTTACTAGTATTAATAATACTAATTTTAATTATAATTCCTTTAGTATTAATTATTAGTTATTATAGTAAGTTAGCTTAGATTATTATTAGTTTAATATTAAAGTCTTTTACTAGAAAAGAGAGTATTATATCTTTTAATATTCTATTTATTTTAGTTATATTCTCTTTAGTATTATCTAACTATTGCTTTCTTAATAAGTAATCTCCTTTTCTAAAGATCTAATTCTTATAAGCCTTCTTTTATTCTATACTTAGTTAGTTATATTATTTTATATTAGCTTAGTTTAGGCCCTTTAATAAAGATATTAATATTATAATATTACTATTAGAATAATCCTTTAGCTTATTATTAAATTATTATAAATAGTAATATTTAATAAAGATTTTTATATTATACTTTTTAAACTACTTCTTCTTAATAATTAGGTTTTAATATATCCTAAGTTCTAATATTAGATAATTTAACTATTATTTACTATCTATATCTAGTATTATTATTATAATATAAATAATTTATTATTATTTGCTTTTATATCCTTTAATAGTAAGTCCTTACTTTAAGATTAAGATTTAATAGTTTTATAATTATTAGTATATTCTTAAGACTAGATCCTTATTTATAAAGATATAACTATCTACTTTAGTATTATATAGACCTTTAACTTTAATTACTAACTTTAAACTTACTATTATATAAGGATAGTAGAGCTTCTTCTTATTAAGTAATTTATTTATATTAATTAAGCCTTTATTAAAGATTAGTAATTATAATTTAGGTCTTAAAGAGGAGACTTCTTTTAAGACTTATCTTTTTCTAACTTAAAGGATAACTTATTTAATTTATTAAAGATTATAATAATAATTATCTACTTTACTTTCTTAACCTTAGTATAAATTTTATTTACTTTACCTCCTTTTAAATACTCTTAGTAAATATAACTAACTTTCTTATACTTAAAGCACTTCCTTTCTTTAATTAATTTATAAACCTTTAGATTCTTAAAAGTCTATTTACTATTAATTTTAATCTTTAAATACTTAAGTATTAAAGTTACTAACTTTTTAATATCCTTCTTTTTAATAGTAATACTATTACTTTTATTAGTTTATAATTTATTAGTCTTTTTACTATCCTTTTTTATTAAAGTCTTTATATAGGCCTCTTCTATTATTATAATATTACTAAGCGCTATTATAAAAGTATTAAAACTTATTTCTTTAATAAAGTGCTATATAATTATAATATTTTTTTTTTTTTTAGTACTTTATTATAAAGCTCTTCTTTTTAATCCTTTTTAAAGATCTTAGTATTATTTATTATAATTAAGAACTTAATATAAAAGCTATACTAGCTCTTATTAATATAGTATCTTAAAGCCTTAAACTCCTTTTATACTTTAATCTTCTTATTTTTATTTTAAAAGAGGGTTATTAAAGCTTAGAAAATATCTTTAGTAATCTTAAAGGCATTTTCTTTAGTATTCTTAAGTATATAAGAGCATAAATAGATAGCTATAATACTCTTATAATAACTAAAAATATAATATACTTTATTCTCTTTTTTAAAATAGTCTTATAAACTATTATATTATAGCTTATATCTAGCCTTAATAAGCTAGTCTTTAAAGTCCGGTTCTTTACTATTATTAAACTTAAGTAAGTTACTTTCTTACTTTTAATATAGCTTAGTCTTAGTTATTATCTTACTTTTAAAAAGCATATCTTTATAAAAAGGGATAGTATATTATATTACTTTTAATTATATTAGTTCCTTATTAATCTATATTACTTTAATATAAGCTATTACTTTAGCCTTAATTACCTTATTATATTCTTTAATAAGTTACTTAATTATTTTAATATACTTATTATATAGTTTAATAAGCTTATCTTATTATTTTCTAATTATTAATTATTTAATAAAATTATAAATTATTAAAGCTTATACTTTAAAGTATTTTTAAATTATTAATTTAATATTATTAATATTAATTAAAAGGTTTTTAAATCTTTTATTTTAATCTTTTATATAAATTATAAATTAGCTATTATTTATAATTTTATAAGTTTAAATATTTAAATCTTTTTTAATAAAATCTACTATAAATTATATAAAAGGTCTAATAAATATCCTTTTATTATTTTCTATATTAATAATCCTTTTATTATCCTTATTTATTAACTTAATAAAGTATTACTAAACCTATTAATAAAAAGCACTTTCTTAATATACTTTATTAATACTCTCTTTATTAATACTTTATATATTTAATTTAAAGCTCTTAATTATATTAATTACTAATTAGTTCTAATTAATAATAATTTACTATTTATACTTATATCTTATTATAAATAATTAAATCTATAGTTAAATCTAATATAATAATTAATCTTATATTAATATATATTAAAGTTAATTAAAATATAAGTAAAAAGAATAAATAATTATAGTATAATATTATAGATTAGATAAAGTTAATTTAAGAAGTAATACTATTATATTATAAGAATATTATAATAAAGAAGAAAGAGAGAAAGCGGGTAGGCGTATGAATGCATAAACGTATTAATAGTCCCTATAGCCTGCTTTATGCGTCCTAGTTATGTATCGACCCCACCCTGGGTCCAGCACTCCAGACACCCCCGTCATATGACTAGAGTTTTTACTGTATTAAAGTATAAGCCTTACTATTCTATTCAACCCTTTAAGATGCATTATTAGAAAAGCTAGATAGAAAAGCTAAATAGAAAAGCTAGACAGAAAAGCTAAGTATCAGAAGGCAAAATCGTTATATAATAAAAGCCTTATAAAGGCTCTACATTACTTTATCACATTCTAAGTTACCTTATTGCAATTCTAAATTATAATTTAACTCTTTATAATTCTAGATTATAATTCAATTTATTAAAGACTAACTCTTTATAATTTAACTAACTTATAATAAATACTATAATAAATATCTAATATAATATATTCTATACTCTTAATAACTTAGGTTTTAATAATTACTATACTCTTTTTATATATAATTTAAATACTAAGCTTAATAAAAATATAAAAACCCTTAATAAGCTAAAAACTATAGTAATAAATTATAATCTTAAAGAAATTAAGACTTAATAACTTTTTAATAATAAGTAAATTATTTTAATAATCTTTAAGACTAAAGTATTCTTAAGATTATATTTTTTTAAAAGTAATTAATAATTTAAGAATTAAATTAAAAATAAATAATACTTCTTAAAATAATTAATAATAAAGCTAGTAATTAAAATATCTTTAAAAGAAATAGTATTTTTTAAGTTATTAATTAATATTAATTAAGGTTATAGTCTTTAGTAGTGTATATTTAGAAAGGGGCTAGAGGTTAAATAGTTAAAAAAAAATATAATTAATAGTAAATAATAGTATAAAAGCCTAAAACCTAAGCCTAAAGTAATAGTAATTCAGAATGACTAGAGTTTTTACTATATTAAGGTATAAGCCTTACTATCCTATTTAACCCTTTAAGATATATTACTAGAAAAGCTAGATAGAAAAGCTAGATAGAAAAGCTAGATATCAGAAGGCAAAATCGTTATATAATAAAAGCTCCGTAAGGGTGACCTTTCGTTGCATTCCAAGCTTGTCGTAATTCTAAATCGCAATTTAACTCATTAGAGACTAAAACAAATACTATAATAAATATCTAATATAATACACTCTATACTCTTAATAACTCAGGTTTTAATAGCTATTATACTCTTTCTATATATAACTTAGATACTAAGCTTAATAAGGATATAGAAACCCTTAATAAACTAAAGGCTATAGTAATAGATTATAGTCTTAAGGAAATTAGAATTATTAAGACTTAGTAACTTTCTAATAGTAAGTAAGTTATTTTAGCGATCTTTAAGATTAAAGTATTCTTAAGATTATACTTCTTTAGAAGTAATTAATAATTTAAAAATTAAATTAAAAATGAATAATACTTCTTAAGATAATTAATAATAAAGCTAGTAATTAAAATATCTTTAGAAGAAATAGTATTCTTAAAGTTATTAATTAATATTAATAAAGAGTAAATAATATAAGTTATAAATAATATAACTATTATTAATATATAAAAGGACTGATATATTAGAAACTAAAGGGTTCTTATTAAATAGAAGAATATAGTAAAGGGAGGTTTTACTAATGAGTTCTTAGTAGTTAAAAGAGGAGGGATAAGAGTCTATTTATAATTAGGTTAACTAATTAATTGAGTCCTTCGTTTTATAATAACTTAAGTAATATAAATATATAACTATATAGAAATGCAGTAATAAGGAATATAGTAATATAAAAATAAAAGTCTGAATAGTGGTTTTAATAGCGATTAACTAATATTAATAAAAGGTAAATAATATAAATTATAAGTAATATAGCTATTATTAATATATAAAAGGACTAATGTATTAGAAACTGAGGGGTTCTTGTTAGAATAATAGAAGGATGTAATAAAGGGAGGTTTTATTAATAAGTTTTAAAAGAAGAGGGATAAGAGTCTATTTATAACTAAGTTAATTAATTAATCGAGTCCTTCGTTTTATAATAACTTAAGTAATATAAATATATAACTATATAAAAATATAGTAATAAAGAATATAGTAATATAAAAATAAAAGTCCGAATAGCGGTTTTAATAACGAATTATATATATATATTATTTAAATTATTATAAAATAAAGTACTTAATTAATTAATTAATTTAATTATAAATAAACTCTTATTTTTTCTATTTTATATTAATAAAACCTCCTTTTATTATATTCTTTTATTATTTATAAAACTCTTATTTTACTTATATTCTTAACTAATTAAATATATTAATAGCTTTATAATTAATTAAAAACCTTTTAATTTTTAATATATTCTTTTATATATTTATAATAATTATATTATTTATAATTTATATTATTTATTTTTTATTAATATTAATTAATAATTTAAAAAAAAACTATCTTTTAAAAAATATATTAATTTTATTAATTTTATTATTAATTATATTAAAAATATTTATTATTTTTAATTTAATATTAATTCTTAATTACTTATT